>OZ012737.1:7286130-7713769 GCA_963859935.3 Lathyrus sativus
ACTCGATGGGATCCACGCTTGCTGTGTTTATTTGACGGGTTTGTTAATCTATCTACATTAAAGGTCTGGTCTGAAAAGAAAAGAAACTGACTCGGCAAAGCGTCGCACTTTATGCCTACGTATTCCCGTCTGGCAAGAGAAATCAGAGACAATGTAGTTCGCCTAACTACGGGTTAAGGTTGCTCGCTGAGATGTCGCATCTCGTGCCTACGTACTTTCACACAGCGTGAAAGATCAGAGCAAACGTAGTTCGGGAAAACGGCGGAACACGGGTTTGTTCAACTGTTTTTATCCGAGTAAGGTTAACAGACGGTTCTAGCAGTTGGTGTATGCAGCTCGACCATTGAAGACTTAGGCGTTACCAATTGAGGTAGAACCGAGAGTTAACAAAACTCTCCTTTTGAAAAAGGGCTTCCAAGAATTACAGGTCTAAGAGGACAAAAAGATGTTTGATCTTTGTTTTCTGTTTTTTATGGAAGAAGTGTTTTTTAGTTGTCTGTAGTTTGTACAGCACTAGAGACTATGACTTAGGAACGAATGTGTCGCATATCGTCCAAAGGACATATACTAAACACTCTAGATGATTGAGAGGAGACCGCTCAATCATCATTTCCCAAGTAGCTTAAGGCTCGTAACGCGCATGTACTAACTTATCTTTATTATGTTTTTTACTGTTGTTTGAGATAAGAAGAGAACGAACTCTATGGGAAACTGTACAGTCCTAATGTTGTCATGCAAAATTAATCCTATGGTTGAGGTTAGGAGGGAACTACCTAATGTTATCATGCATGGTTAGAACCCTAATGTCTGTCATAACTTCTCTTGAATAAGAGAAGTCAGAGTTCCTAAGGGAACATGGCAATGGCATACAGAAACAGACAAAGCAAATACTGTAAAGAAAATACTGTAAGTAAAATGCATGCAATGCAACAAACAAGCAGAAGGAGACAAACTCAACTTCTTAGAAATCAAGCAAAAGAAAACAGACAAAACAGACAAGCAGAGGGAGATAGACTCAACCTCTATATGCAAATACGTCAGTTAGAAAAGGAAAACAACATACAAGCAAGGGGAGAACCACCTCAACCCTTAAGGAAAACAAGCAGAGGGAGACCCACTCAACCTCTTAATGCAATCATGCTCCTATACTTAGGTTATACTAAACATGCACTATCCTAATGCAAAACACCAACCAATCAATGAATGAGGATAAGGATTTATGACAAGTAATGGATTCAATCCATAAGTAATCAAACAAAGCTTCTATCCTACGGAAAGAAATTGGGTGTTGGGAGACCAGGGTAAGGTCCACAGGAACTTATCCCAGGCACTCAACCAACTAAGAGAGATTTAGGGGAATCCTAAAGGCCTGTCTCCTTCAAAAGGTGTGTAATATTCCCCCCACAGGAAGGACTATGCTACCCGAGAAGGTTCCTAAAAGAAAGGAATGAGAGTATTAGGAGAAAGGAGCTGAGAAGCAAGGTAAGTTCCACAGGAACTTACCACAGGAACTCAACCAACTCCACTTCCTTAGAGAGAGCTTTCATGGACTCAACCCCTTTATGATATTGCAATGAATTCCTCCACAGGAGGAATCATGCTCACAAGGAGGATTCCTATCAAGCAAGGAAAATTGGAAGAGAAACTAACCCTAGGGAAAGATCATCCACCTACTTGAATCTCTAAAGAACCTCAAATGTTACCTTCTAATGATCATCTATATTAAGGGCTCAAGGGATCTATAAGAGGTATCTACACTAAAAATCATCCAATGGTCATTTGCAAAACTAATCTATGCACTTAACTAGTTAGGATCACCTAAATTAAGGCCAATTTGTAAAATAGGGAACTAAGGGAAAATCATTCCTAAGAATTCTAAAGAAAATACTACATCATCCCATATGTGTCAACATTCTATGGTACAAAAATAAGGGGCTACACCTAAACCAAAAGGCTCAAATTAAATTCAAAACTTCAAGGGTACACTAAAGGGATCCATTAAAGAACACTCCTAAACAACTACCCTAAAATCCTATTTAGAATGATTTAAAAATCACAACAAAAATATCATAACATCATTAACATGCCTACAACCCGCACACAAAATTTCAATACCAAAATCAAAAGCATGAATGAGAAATAAAATCAACAAACTCAGCATACAATTATCCCATTATTAAAAATACTCTAAAATAGAAAATATTAAATAAATGGAAAATGCATGGAAAATTAAAATAAAAAACATGATAAAATTCTAAACATGTCAAAGTGATCACATGATTTATTTCAGGATTTTATGAAATGATTTATTATTTTTATTGAATTAAAATGAACAAGCATTAAGACAGAAAATTAAAGAAAAAAAGAAATTAAAAGCCACGAAATGGAGGTGTAGATAGTAAGCATTCTACGTGTATTTCACACTTGGGCTTAGAACGGGGGTGGGGATAGCGTTCACATGCTGGCCCAACGGAATATTAATTCAGTTTTGTATTGAATGAAATGAAACAACGCCTGGGGGGGTGCTGAAGCAATGTTTTAACGTGTGGTTTTGGTTTTGGGCTTTACGGAGAGGTGTGGAAAGCAATTCGCGTGTTAAGCCCAGCTGAATTAATTAAAAAAAACTCAGCACTTCACAATTAAAACAAAAGCCACACCCGGGATCGAACCCAAGCCGCTAGATGTGATGAACAGGTTAGCAATCCTACGCGATCGGACAGCCACGTGTTGTCTTCCCCACTTCATCTTCTCCGATTTGAAGTCCCAAGGAGGGAAAGTGTTGAAACCGGCGACAGTAGCCGTGAGTTTGGCCGGAAAATTCACAAGCATCTATCTCTCTCATAACTCAACGGTTTCACACGATTCTTGAACCAATTTCATAGCATTTTTCATGAGGATTAAGAATATCACACTTATTCGTACTAAAACTCCAAGAACAGAGATATACTTAACCAAACAAAAATCGTGTCCATCCTAAAATTGTCTCTAAACTTCAATTTCTTGATTCTAAATCCATCTATGGTTCACGTACAACCTAACCACATGTGTCTAAGGTGCTAAATGCGTATAAATTAAGAGAAATTTCGCGAGGTAAGAACCTGAGTTTGAGCTTCGAGCACGGTGACTTTCAGGCCTCAATTCCCTTCCAAAGTGTGCAGATCGCTACAATGGATGATGATGAACACTTCTTGAAGTCCAATTCCTTCTAAAACTCTCCCAATCTCCAAACTCGAATTTCAAACTTCAAGCTTCTTCATCCAATGGCTCTAACTGATTCTTAACTGAAACTGGCACCAGAACCTTCTGAAGATGATCCAAAATCAATTTATATTCTGTTTGCAACCTTTGGAGGCCCAATCAAAGCCCAATTTATGATTTCCAAGTTTCAATTTTCTTCCAAAATCCAATAATGGTGATGCACGAATTTGCCTTGCTTGCACCTTCTAGAACCTTCAATCCACTTGCATATAACATGGTGAATGAGTTTGGATCAAAAGGAGTCCTTGTTTGTGCCTTGTGAATGATTTTTTATATGTAGCTTATTCATGAAGTAACAAACTAAAGCACCATAAAATAGACCTCAAATGAGAAATCTAATATTTCCAATGTGTTTAGAATGTCTTTTCCAATTAAAATGAGTACTAATTTGGTCTTGTTTGAGCACATGGAATTTATTTTGAATTTTTTGAAGTTTAATGCCTTTTAATTCCCCCTTTTGCCAAATTTCTCAAACCAAGTCTCACCCTAGGCTAAATCAATTCAACATGAGGACATGGTTGACCTAAAAACATCATTTTGAGCTAGTTTTATGTTGAAAAAAATCTCATTTGAAGCTTGCAAGATGGTGAAAATGACCTACAATGTCAAATGACCTATAATCTTACTTTCCCAAAGTACCCCTAACTTGTAAACCTCATAACTTGAGTTCTACAAATCAGATGGAAGACTTCTAATACAATTTGGAAAGATAATATCAATACCTACAACTTTCATGTTGGCCAAAAGTTCAAGAGAAACACCCTTCTAGGTCAAACGTTCCTCGGAAGTTGGTGAACTTTCATAGATAAATTTCACATTCCTCAGATGACCTGTAACTTGTCTGGACCATAACTTGAGTTCCATAAATCCAATGGAGGATTTCTAGTACTCAAATTAAAGCTAAGAGCATGCTTTACAAGTTTCATGTTGGCCAAAAGTGGAAATGAAAATTGCATCTTGAGATAAGTGGTCTTGAAGTTAGGCACTAAATAGGGGATTTTACCCTGAGAACCCTAATTTAGCAACTCCTCACACTTTGAATTCTTCTTGAATAGATCTTGGAATATTATCTCATGTGTCTCAACACAACTATCCATGGTTAAAAATACCTAGAATTGAGCTTTGATCCTCTTCAATTGCCCAATTGACTTAGGATTACTCAGATGAAAACCCTACTTACAACACCCTCAACTGTGACTTTTCACACTTGACACCATGACTTGATTGAGCTCCACCATGACCCTCAGGACACTTTATGAGCTCTATCCACACACCCTCTCCTTTATCAAGGCCTCACAATCCACTGATGATCTTTAATTGGTCCTCAGATTAGGAGATTAACCACATACAAACAACTGAACCTCTCAAGAACCCAACCCTCTTCCTGATGACTATGGTGACTTCTCGAGCTTGAATAAGACCTCTAGATAGGCTCCTCTATATATAAACCACACTTGATCCCCTGCATAATTGAACAATTCTATGACATGCAAATATTAGATCAATGATATGCTAATGCAATGAAATATAAACCAAGTAAGAAAAGGTTAGGCAAATTTTGGGGTGCAACAGGGTGGACTTGATTAGTTTGAGTTCAAATGAACCAGGATAAAAATATTGTGTTATTTTTCTATCATACTGATTGTTTTAAAACCCTTATTTAACCCCCCCCCCCCTTCTAAGTGTTTTTCCTACCTTCACATGAATGGACTCAACTATGGGTCAAAACCCTGTTGGTCAATGGGTTTACTTTTCAGTCAGACGAACCGAACGATCGAAAACCTCTGAATCGACTGTTAGTGTTCTGGGTTCCCTAAGGACTTGAAACCTCTTGTGTAGACTTCTTTGGTTCATATGAGCCTTATGAACCATGATTCCACCATTGGAGACCTCTTTAGGTAAAAAGTCAAACTACAGTTGACTTTTCCTATCAGAAACCCTAATTTGGGTTCTTGGACTGCAATATTCTTCTTTCTTGGGTGACAACCTTAAATTGGATTCATACTTGATCTCATGTGATTTCCTTGATGACATAGAGACTTATCATGTGGAGAATCAATCCAAAACCTTGACTGATCAACCCATAGAAACCCTGATTCCTGACTATGTGAAACCCTAATTCACCTGCATCTTGACAAAGATCAAACTTGAAAGAGGCTATGGTTAGATAAACAAATGTGGATGCTCCTAGAATGATGATGAAATCTAGGGGCCAAAATTTGGGGTACAACAGTTACCCCTATTCAAATATCTTCAACCGATGGTAATGAGAGATGACAATCTCCATAGACTCACGGTGAAAGGTATTTAAATATAGCAAACCAAAAATTTTGTCTCTTAGATACGATGGTATGAAAAAGGACAAATTCTAAAATGCAATGAATTCTAAATGATGCTTTATGTTTCTTAGATGCAAGAAAATGCTAACACACAAGCAAAAGAAAAGAACATCACAACAACGAGTAACCACTCACTAGGGACCCGACACACTGGGGAAAGAAACTCCATTGGGGATGAAAAAACTTCACTGGGGAAAAGGCAAGTCTCCATTGGGGAAGTGCAAATCTCCACTGGGGAAAAGGAAAGTCTCCACTGGGGAAGTGCAAATCTCCACTGGGGAAATACAAATCTCCACTGGGGAAATGTACCAAGGGAGAAACCACATAGGGAAACAAGAGTTAACAGACTCGGACTCCAGCTGGGGAAGCCAAAGACCAGAGACACAGTCCTTATTGGGGACAAACAAAAGAGATTCCCTTAATGAAGAGTTCAAACAAGATCTTTGGGAGGAGACTAGAAATAAGACCAAACTGACCGAGGAAGCTAGTAACCACCAGATCTCCAGGATTTGCTGGAGAATATAGACATGTTGGGGATGTTGGTAACAACCAATCATCCGAGGATCTACTAGGGATACTGGTAACAACCAAACATTCTGAGTTTAAAGATAGGTGAACATTTCCAAAAACCAACAGAATTTAAAAGATACTATTAATGACTAGACTTTAGAAAAGTAGATCGGCAACAACCAGATGTCATGCCAATAACGATTGGATCCTCAAACAATTCCAATAACTAATGAACTTTCCGGGGGGTTCTAGTAATGACTAAACTTTCAAGAGGATATGGTGACAGACAAGACAGTGATACCAATAACGATTAGATCTCTAAACAATGCCAGTAACTACTAGATTTTCTGCAAATATGGTGACAACCAAATCAAAGTACCAATTACGATTGGATTTCAAATAATGCAAGTAACTACTGGATATAATAGGTAACGACCACATTCACAATAAAATTCTTTCAAACAATGCCAATAACTACTGGACTTATACTGAGAAATTGGTGACAACCTCAGATTGGAGTACCAATGACAATTGGATTTCAAATAATGTCAGTAACTACTGGACTTTGGAAAAGATTGATGACAACCAAACCTAATCCAATAACAATTGGATTTCAAGTAATGCCAGTAACTACTGGACTTACATTGGCAAAACAGGTGACGACCACGCTCCATACCAATAACAATTAGGTTTTCAAACAATGCTAGTAACTACTAGACTTCAATAGGGAGACAGGTAACAGCCAGTGTCAAGGTACCAATAATAATTAGATTTCAAATGATACCAATAACTATTGGGCTTAACTGGGAAAAACGGGTAACGGCCACGTTTCATAATAAAATCTTCTTTCGAGCAATGCTAGTAACTACGGGACTTAAAAGGGGAAGATCGATGACAACCAAATCTTATACTAATAACAATTGGGTTTCACATGATGCCAGTAACCACTGGGCTTAACTAGGAAAAATTGGTGACGACTAGCTCAAAGTACCAATAACGATTGGATTTAATCAATGCCAGTAACTACTGAACTTTCAGAAAAGATTGGGAACAACCAAATCGAGGTACCAATGACAATTGGATTTTAAAGACATAGTAACGATTATGTCTCAGCGGAGTCCATTAACCAATGGAACCTCAGCTGGCATAGATTTTAGTGAACACCTGATCTCAAAGGTAGGCATTAGTAACAACTAACATCTTGGTAGACACTGATAAGCAGCATTGAAACCTACTAGTTACGACTAGTCTTTCTGGGGGATATAAGCATTTATCACAATAATACTTAATCCAGACAACTTGAAAAAGTTGGGGTAACGAACCACAAAGTGAACCCGCGACAACAGGTTTGGAGCAAAAGGATTGGTAACGACCAAAGGATCTCAAAGGCTACGACCCAAAAACAGAAGCATGCAAACAAATGTGTATGCCAATGATATGGCGTAAATGTAAATGCAGGCCGACTCACGAGAGAGAAGGAAAACGAAACAATCCCACAGGGAAGAAAACCAATCACACTGAGTCTTAACGTCACTACCCAGGATAAAATCTTTCACTGGGGAGAGTAGAGTAACTTTCTAGAAGGGATTTGGTCATTGCTTTTTCAAACTTCCGGAGGAGAAGTCACGACTTTGGTAGCATGGCGGTTTCTGAGTGCAACCTTGTCCGAAGATGGTGTTAAGCTTTCTACTGCTTTGAGAGGAGTTTAATACCGTCATGTCATACCTTTAAAGCTATGACTTGATTGTTAGATTAGTTTCTCAAAAAAAAAATTACTTTTTCAAAACACTTTGCTTTCAAAACACGTTACTAATAAATAAGTGAAATTTGCATAACAAGAAAAATATAGATCATAATAATGATTGGTCCGAAATATGATTTCATTAATAAGAGAGAACCTTACAAATGGCAAAGTCTCAGGAATAATTACAATTGGAAAAATGAAGAAAAAAAAAAACAAGATAGGTTACAAAATCCAATAATGATCCAACCCTACTAACTAGTAATCCATATGATTCACTGCTTCTGACGAGGATGGCGGATAGTGATCCCTTGACTATCTTTTGCGGGCTTAACAATTTATGATCGAGTGAAATCCTTGCCCCTAACTTTTTCCTGAATTGCCCCTCCGGGTTTTCAATTCACCGTGACACTCCTTTTTGCTTAAGTTACCTTTTTAGGTTTTCAACTTAGCGAGCCCTCTTTTAGGCATAATATTTCCTTACTGCATCTGAGTTGACAGGGTACTTAAGTTGTTCTCCGTTCATTGTCTCAAGAATTAGAGAGCCTCCAGAGAAAACAATTTTTATGACAAGGGGCCCATCATAGCTGGGAATCCATTTTCCGCGCATATCCTTTTGAACTGACAGGATTATAAGCACGAGTTCTCCTTCCTTGTATTCCTTGAGGTGAACTCTTTTATCAAAAACTCTTTTCATCCTTTGCTGATACATCTGGCTGTGACACATTGTGGTCATCCTGTTTTCATCGATGAGATTTAGCGAATTGAATCTTTCCTTTATCCATTCGACTTCCTCAAGCTCAGCTTCCATTAAGATCTTTAACGAAGGTATCTTAACCTCGATGGGTAACACCGCGTTCATCCCGTAGACCAAGGAAAAGGGGGTTGCCCTTGTTGAAGTGTGTACTAATGTTCTGTATCCATGTAAGGAAAATGGTAACATTTCGTGCCAATCCTTGTAGGTTACCACCATATTTTGTACTATCTTCTTGATATTTTTGTTTGCAGCTTTAACAGCACCGTTGATTTTTGATCTGTACGGAGAAGAGTTGTGATGTTTGATCTTGAAACTATCACAAAGTTATTTCATCATTTCGTTGTTCAGATTTGACCCATTTCCAGTGATGATTTGATCAAGGATGTCGTATCAGCAGATAATCTCCTTTTTGATAAAACGGGTGACTACTTGTTTGGTTACATTTGCATAGGACACAATTTCTACCCATTTGGTGAAGTAGTCGATAGCGATGAGGATGAAATGGTGGATGTTGAATGCTTTGGGCTCAATCGCCCCGATCATATACATGCTCCACATTGCGAATGGCCACGACGATGTTAACACATTAAGAGGATTCGGAGGAACATGCAACTTGTCGGCGTAGATTGACATTTGTGGCATTTCCGAGCGAAAAGGATGCAATCTGTCTCTAGGGTCAACCAGTAATAACCAACCTTCAAGATTTTCTTTTCCATGGCATGACCGCTCGCATGAGTGCCAAAGGTTCCTTGGTGCACATCTGTCATCAATAGATCTGCCTCTCTCTTGTCAACATATTGAAGCAGAACCATGTCCTGGTTTCTTTTGTACAAAATGTTATTATTGATGAAGAATTTAGATGACAGTCTTCGTATCGCCCTCTTGTCAATCTTAGAGGCATCATCCGAATATTCTTGATTCTGAAGAAAATTTTTGATGTCATGGAACCAAGGTTTTCCGTTGGATTCCTCTTTTGTCATCATAATGTATGCTGGTGCGGTCTTTCTTTAAATGAAGATTAAAGGTGCTTCATTGACAACTAGACTTTCCACATTGATGCTAGCATGGCTAAAGTATCCACAATGTGGTTCTCAGCCCTCGAGATATGTTTGAAGGTGATCTCGTCAAAGTACTCAACCATCTCCAAAATGTAATCTTTGTAGGGAATCAGCTTCTTATCTCGAGTTTCACATTCCTCTTTGGGTTGGTAGATTACCAAGGCAGAGTCGCCAATCACCTCTAAGATTTTGATGCGAAGATCGATGGTAGCTTCAAGTCCCAGGATACAGGCCTCATATTCAGCTATATTGTTCGTACAAGAAAAGAAAAGTCTGGCAGTAGTAGCGGTATATCCTCTAGTTGGATTTTCCAAAACAGCCCCAACACCATGTCCTTTTTTGTTGGATGCTCCATCAAACACCATCTTCCAGCGGGATCCGGGTTCATGACCTTCCTCCAGACCGGGTTCTGGTTTCAAACTTTGAACATACATCACATCCTCATCAGGGAATTCAAATTTGAGTGGTTGGTAATCATCTACAGGATGTTCAACAAGGTGTTATGATAAAACGCTTCCTTTAACAGATATTTGGGCGACGTACTGAATATCATACTCTGACAAGAGCATATTCCATCTGGCAAGTCTTCCAGTTTGAGTCAGCTTTTCGAAGATGTACTTTATCGGGTCCATCTTTGAGATTAACAAAGTAGTGTGGCAGGTCATGTATTGTCGGAGCCGTTTGGCAGCCCAAGCTAGAGCACAACAAGCCTTTTCTAGAGGTGAGTAATGACTCTCGCATTCAGTGAATTTCTTACTCAGATAGTAGATTGAGTGTTCCTTCTTTCTTGATTCATCCGTTTTCCCCATAACACAGCCCATTGAATCTTCCAACATTGTCATATACATGAAAATCGGTTTTCCAGGTACTGGAGGGATCAATATAGGAGGCTCTTGGAGATATTCCTTGATCTTTTCAAATGCCGACTGGCAGTTCTCATTCCATACAGACGCCTGATCTTTTCGTAACAACTTAATGATTGGCGTGCAGGTAGGAGTTAAGTTGGAGATAAATCTGGAGATATAGTTCAATCGTTCGAGGAAACCTCTAATTTATTTCTCTATTTGAGGAGCTGGCATCTTTTGAATAGCTCTGACTTTGTCGAGATCCACCTCGATTCCTCGTTGACTAACAATGAACCTAAGTAATTTTGCGGATCAATTAGCCTTAGTTGATATTTTTGGAGCCTTTCAAATAATTTCATTAGATGATCCAAGTGATCTTTTTCATCCCGAGACTTTGCGATCATGTCGTCCATGTATACCTCGATCTCCTGATGCATCATATCATGGAAGAGTGCAACCATGGCTCACTGATAAATGGCTCATGTGTTCTTCAATCTGAAAGGCATAACTTTATAACAATAAGTGCCCCATGGTGTTATGAACGTTGTTTTTTTCCATATCCTCTGGGTCCATCCTGATTTAATTGTAACCCGAGAATCCGTCCATAAAGGAAAACACTGCAAAGCTAACTGTATTATCAACCAATGTGTCGATGTGAGGTAGTGGAAAATCATTATTTGGACTGGCTTTATTGATATCCCGATAATCCACACACATCCTGACCTTTTCGTCTTTCTTCGGCACTAGCACGAGATTAGCTACCCACTCAGGGTACTTTGAAACTACCAGAAATCCTACGTCAATTTGTTTCTTCACTTCATCTCTGATCTTTAGAGCCATGTCTAGTCTTGATCTTCGAAGTTTTTGCTTAACAGGAAGACATTCTGGTTTCAGAGGGAGCTTATGGACCACGATATCAATATCTAGTCCTGGCATGTCTTGATATGATCAAGCAAAAACATCACCATACTCTTTGAGAATTAGTATCAACCTATCCTTGACCTCTTATTTGAGCGATGCCCCAATCTTTACTTATTTCTTCATTTCTTCAGAACCCAAGTTGAAAACTTCAATCGGCTCTTTATACGGCTGAAGGTAGGCTTCTTCATGCTTAACCATCCTGGTTAATTCTTCGGGAACCTCAAACTCTTCGTCAAACTCTTCTTCAGCTTAGAAAACAAATGAACCACTACTAGAAAGGACCGAATGATCATTAGATTTTGTAGGTGATAGAGGTTTTCTGCATGGTTTTAAAGGGTTTAGCATGATCAGACACACACAACAAACATGCAGATGACGGGTTCAATTTTAATTTTTTTTTCAAAAAGATTGCCATTTTTTCCTTTCTATAAAAAGTGAAAATGATGAGGCGAAGTAAAAACAAGAGTTTTAACAAAAACACTTATTCATTCATTAATCTTTTAAATTGCAAAGTGGCCCATACAAAATGGTTCGCTGGCCTTGGGCAAGAGTAGGAATTTAAAGAAAACAAAAGCTAAAAAGCAATCATTACTCTAAAGGCAGTATGACAGGAATTTCTACTGTCTCCCAATTGCACAAGGTTGCTCCATCTCGTATCACCAAGTAGTTGAGATTGGGGCGAGGTCTCTGGTTCAAGTCCAGGATGGCCCAGCTGCGCCAAGGAAAAGAATAAAAGACGGATTGGACTCCTTCATGCATGCTCTAACTTGGCTCGAGGGATATAACTCAGTTGGTAGAGCTCCGCTCTTGCAATTGGGTCGTTGTGATTACGGGTTGGATGTCTAATTGTCCAGGCCACATCAAAGTCTTGTCACCGTGCCCGCTTGGGGTTGGGGTCTGTTTGAGTAAGAAAAGAGCTCGTAGCCACGTTATCGGTCTTGTTGATAACCTTGAGACCGGCGAAGACTGCGCTCCAGAGATATATCATCATACTAGCAACTTGATTTGCTAGTTCACTCTCAATTTCGTCACCTAAAAAAAGAAGTCTGCTGTAAAAAAATTGATGGTATAAGTCAACCCAAGTAGCTTCATCCTCGCTTTCCATTAATAAGATTTTGAATTCTATTCAAAATATTATTAATGGAAAGCCCTTTTCATAAATACTAAATCATACAAATCGAAAAATTTAGATTCTATATTCGAATCTAGTCTATAGTTATAAGTATTCGAATAAATAGAATTGCTTATTGCTTAATATTTGAAAAAAGGGTATTCTATATTAATCGAATTATAGAATACAATAGAATAACTAGTTAGAAAATATTAAAGAATCCTTTTTGACAGGAAATGGATATATCCATATATTTCGGACTTATCTTCTTCTTTTTTTATGCTCCTTTCATATTTGTCAATGATGGCATTTACTTGTACCCCGCCACTTACAAATATTTGCTTCAGGGTCTTCCGCTTTTGGATGCTTTCTTCAGATGTTTCTTCCAGAGCTGGTTTATAACCCAACCCTTGCCTGTCATTCTTGGCGCGAGCGTTCACTTCTATAACCTCTCCCCATTCTCGTGGGAGTCCTTCCTTCATCGTGGCTTTTATGTTTCACGCGGAGGCAAAAGATGGACCACAGACTATAGCGGTATTGTCAATTAACACAGCATGAGCGATCTCCAGGGCTTGGAACGATGTTTCGAGTTCATCCTCGTTGGCTTTGATGTAGCGGAAAGAGGATAGGTTTCTTACCATCCAATCTTCCTCCCCGTGCACTATGACCAGCTGATCATTAGTGACAAACTTCATCTTTTGGTGTAATGTAGATGTAACAGCACCCGCTGCATGTATATATGGTCTTCCCAACAGACAGGTATATTTAGGATTTATGTCCATTACTTGGAAGGTGATTTCAAAGACTTAGGGTCCCACCATAATCGGCAAATCAACATTTCCTATTACGGTTCTCCTTGACCCATCAAAAGCCTTCACAATTAAAGAGGTGAGTCTCATCTCAGCTCCTTTGTATGCCAATTTTGCTAATGTTTTTTTGGGTATTACATTGAGGGCTGACCTAGTGTCGACAAGTACTCTAGCGAGTGTATCTTCTTCACATTTAATAGACACGTGTAAAGCACAGTTGTGCTTGCGACCTTTAGTGATCAAGTCATGGTCGTCGAAGCTCAGTGTATTGCAGGCTGTGATGTTTGCAACAACGGAGTCAAATTGTCCCACAGTGATGTCTTTTGTTACATGGGCTTGTGTGAGTATCTTCAACAAAGCTTGTCGATGGGCTGGGGAACTTAGTAGTAATGACATGGTCGAGATTTTGGATGGTGTTTGGTTGAGTTGGTCCACTACTCGGTAATCGCTTCGGCGAATTATCCTCAGAAACTCCTCTTCATCATCCTTTAACAGCGGGTTCTTTGGAGATTACTTCCTTTAGAGCAGATTCCTTAGGAATAGTAATAGCAGTTCTAGGGGTGGCAACAGCTGCTTGAGGGACAGTAAGGTTTGTCCTGGGCTGATATACTCGACCAGTGCGAGTCATTTTGCTTGCCCCGACAATGTTTGTTACATCCTCCTGTTTTCTTTCGGCCTTCAAGTTGTACCAGGAGTAGTCGTGCTTCCACGACACAACTTTTGGATTGGGATCTGGTACTCTCCTTAGATCGAACCTTGGTTGATCTTTTTCGAATTTGGGTACTGGGTTGTTGCGAAATATTGGTCTGACGGTGTTGGGTCGATTCATTTTGTTATTGCTGGTTTTGAACACCACTCTTTTATTAGACTCTTTCGGTATATTGAATACTTGTTCAACAACCGCAATGTCCTCTTTCCTCTTCTTACTACTTACATGTAGCATTCCTTTGTTGATTAGTGATTGAATATCTTCTCGCACAAGGTCACAACTTTGTGGGTTCTGGCCGCACTCTTCATAATTTTCATGGGTACTTTTGAGCAACCATGCTTGAGCCAATCTTTTGTGTAACTCCACCAGCGATGTCTTAACTTCGGCTACTGCAGTGATTGTCCTCATTTCAGAGTCTTAACCTTCTTCAGTTATAGTGTTTACTCCACCATGGTTTGGCAGAGGATTATCCTTTACATTGGGATGATTGTCTTCGAATGATAGTATCTTCCTTTCAATCAATTCCCTGACAATGTGTTGAAGCACAAAACATACTTCTAAATCATGCCCATCGGCATTCTCATGGAACGTGCAATGTGTGTTGCGAATGTAATAGGGAGGTAAAGGATTAGGTGGGGCGCCCAATTTTCTTGACTGAATAAGTCCTCTAGCCACCATCATGGGATATAGTTCAGTATAACTCATTGGTATTGGTTGTATTTTGGGCCTCTTGTTCTGGTAGGCTGGCCTGAGAGCTTGAGCTCTGGGTTATTGTACCTGCTGATTGTTATAAGGTTGCTGATTGTATAGCTGATAAACATTCGGTGTCCTTAGCTGAGGGTTTTGTTGATTTTGGAAAACTGGCGTCACTGCTGCTATATATTGCGATTGATGATACCGTTGTTTTTGACTTTGGGGACAGATCCTTTGGTTTTGTGCCCTTTGTTCGTGCATTACTGCATTGATTTCCCCTTCTTTTTTCTTATGGAAGTTGCCTGGTAGCCTCTTAGTCGTGCTCGTGCCGATACTACTAGCTGAGCTTGTTACTTTACCGCTTTTCAGACCCGCCTCCACTTTCACACCTACGGCCATAATATCGAAAAAAATTCCGTGATACTACTAATAAACCTTTCGTAGAATTCGGGCCTGACCGTATCTACAAACTAATCAACCAGTTCTTTCTTTGTCAGGGGAGGTTTCACTTGAGCAGCAGGTCCGCGCCATCTCTGCGTGTACTCTTTGAAAGATTTGGAATTTTTCTGTGTCATGCTGAGGAGCTGACGATGATCTAGCGCTAAGTCCATGTTGTACTTGTATTATTGCAAGAATGCATCGGATATGTCTTGGAAGAAATGGATCTTTGATTGATATAAACTTAAGTACCATTTGGCGGAGGTACCCTTAAGACTGTCCTGGAAGCAATGTATTAACAACTTGTCATTTTTAATGTGTGCGACCATGCGCCAATAATACATGATTAAGTGAATCTTTGGGCAGGTTGCTCCTTCGTATTTTTTAAATGTGGGAATCATGGACTTGGGAGGAAATACCAAACCTGAAACTAAGCACATGTCCTTAGCGTCGGAACCAAAGTTGTTTCCTTCTATGGCCCTCACCCATCTTGCCATTATATCCATTTCGACCCTTAACTTTTCATGTTTTTCATCCTCTACATCAGACATGTCGGGTATGTCAAATATCTGCTGATGGTTGTTGAAGATTAGTCGGACTTGTGCCTGAGCCCCTACTTGAGTGTATATGGGATCTTGTAATTCCGTCGTCAATAAAACAGTATGTGGCTGGAGGTTGAATTGTTGGGGATTACTGAATGGTGGCATGAAATCCCTGGTGATACCAAACAGATGTTCAGTTGCTGAGGTTACTACCGGAGGAGGATTTGTCGTTGTGGTATTGATTTCAGACACCACTGTAGTTTGTGAGTCCATTTTTTCTCTTATTACCTGAAGGACTTCGATAATCTGGCTAACGTCACCTTTTAGCCCCTCGAGATCATTGTCAATTTGATCGATTCTTTGATCTTGATCAGCCATTCTTCTCTGAGCGTTGGCTCGGGTGTTGTAGCGGTGGGGACTCAGTGTGACCTTTCTCTCCTCTCTCTGGTGGAAAAGAACAACAAATAAGCTGCAGAACCCATGCAACACCATGCAAATGATATGCAAATGCAAATGAAAAACTACCCATTCAAGGAAAAGCAATAATCTTGTTTGCAAACAAAATTAACAACACACGTGACAACGCGACTATCGAAAGGGAAAACAGAGTCTTATTGATAAAACAAAGTCTGTTATAACAGATGGCTCTTGTTAACAAATAATACCTTTCTTAGAACATAGTTTTCAAAAGGTAATGATTACATTCATAAGCTCTTAAGATTACAATCTTGAAAAAAACAAGAAATTGGAGGCCTCGGTCATTCTAACAAGATGATCCTTCCCCTTCTTAAGGTCTGGCATGGTGTTGATTCTGACGGATCAACTCCCATAACTCGGCGTTTTCTCGTTCTGCTTTAACTAAAGCAAACTTCAGTTCATCTCTAGGCATGAGCATTTCTGGCTCCATAGAGATTTCATAAGTGCGACTGTAGAACATTTTCAGAGCTATCTCCTTTGACCAAAGGAGATAAGCTTTTATGGCTAGGCAACTCACATTTTCTTCCACATTCATTCCTTACAAATGTGGACAATACCAGGCTAAACAGGCCTAAGTTTCGAAGTTTTCATCACTACCCTTTTCACAGAAACAAGTCCTTAGTAGGTCTTGGTCTGGTTCTGGTCCTGTTTGGTATACTAGCTAACGACGAGCAAAGATCGGACTATAACTTATGAATCCCTTCGTGCCTATGAATGGTATGTCGGAAAAGTCTCCACAACTTTGAATCATGGCAATTCCACTATTTTTGACATCGTACCAATTGACATCGTAGTTAGTCAATGATGCTAATTTTTCGATCCAAGCATCTTTGTTGGGGAGATTCCAGAGAACCTGAGTCTTGGGCAAGTGTGAAATAAACCACTTGTTGAGAAGTACTGTGCAGCATGAGAATAATCCTAAATCATACATCATCTGATGATGGATAACATGGTAGGTATCGACCAGCAGCGTGGGTACAGGATTTCTGATTATGAAGAGTCCGATGGCCTCTTCACTGATGAACTCATCACAGCTAGGGAAGAGGTATAGTCCATAGATTAGAAAGGCCAAGATCACTTCAAAGATCCCTAAGTCCCTGTTATCATCATGGAATTAGGCTCTTTCCATGAATAGTCTTGCTTCCATTCCAAAAAAACCTTCCCTACTTACCAAATGAGCAGGCCGCTCTGCAGGCTCAAGATGTAATACTTTGGCAAGCTCCTTTCTTCTTGGCTTACCGTAGGGAGGTGTAAAGGTCAAGGGAACCTTCAAATAGGTGAAATATTCTTCCAGAGTTGGGAGTAGTTGGAAATCTAGGAAGACGAAACAATGGTACACCGAGTCGTATAATTCAACGAGTTCCAGTAGCATGTCTTGTGTTTAACAGTGGCAGCAGATCTCCATATTTGGAAATGAACGCAGCGGAATTCCTGACGAGGCCTCCCAAAATCCTAAGATTGTCCAATCTCAAGCTTAGAAATGAAGATCTGCTTCTGCGATCCATAAGAATGTCTGCAAAAATAAGATTTCGAATACCTTGAATGGTTAGCAAAAATGCGAGAATCCAAATGCAAAATGTTGCTGGTTTTACAAAACTCAGAAGATTAATTAAGTCAAACCCCTTATTAACTGTTGGAAAAAGTTACAACTTTCAAAATACAATACAAGAAGCCTAATTTTACATCGGAAAACTAGGTCTTATGTGTTAGAACACAGATTGGTTCTTAATAATTACTCTTTGTTTTGATGATAACTGTTAGGAAATTTATATTTAAGAATTATATACTCTAAAATTTGTTTGAGAGTTTTACTGCAGATTAAAATTATATTAACTCTCTAGAAGCAAATCTGCCTTGAATACAAGAAGTTGTTCTGACTCTGAAGCGCCAGATGCACCTTTCAGAAGAATCTGCTTGCTCCTTACAGAAGATCCTGAGCGTTGTCTCCAGAAGGATCTGAAGCAAGAAGCTCCAGAACATTCTGAGTCAGAAGCATCTGAAGATAGTCAGAAGCATCTGAAGATAATCAGAAGCATCTGAAGCTGAAGCATCAGAAGTATAGAAGAATATTGATTGAAGAGTTTCTCAAAGCATTGACCTACAGAAGTTTCTGAAAGTACCTACGCTGCCAAGTACTGAAGTTCTGTGTCAAGATGCTCTGATGATCAACACGCTAGAAGCACACAAGCTGCAGAAGACTCTGATACAGTATAGTTCTGAATCTTATCAGAAGACTCTGATCCATTCAGACTCTGAAGAACTTGCTGAAACTGAAGAAGTGTTTTCAAGAATGTATCCGTTGGAATCATTCAACGTCTCTTTCCTTATTTGTGCTAGACACACTTACACAGACAAAAAGGATTTATCTGTGCCATCTATTTCAAGGAAAGGTCAGTACATGTGAAGACAAAAAGGCTCAGACCTTTTGGACTCTCTTTTCAACGTGCATGCTTCAACTGCCTATAAAAGGAGTTTCTCACTTCATTCTTTAGTGCTACACACTTGCTGAAAAGAAATCACATTTTCTTAAGCTCTCATTCTTATTCTTCATAGAATCTTTGTACTTAAAACTTAAGAGAAAAATCACTGTTGTGATTATAGTTTTATAGAAGCATTAAAAACTCTTGTATTTAATTTACATTGTTTGTAAAGGATTTTCCTTAAGAGGATTCAGTGTGAATCAGTAGCTCTTGAGAAGACTAAGAACTGTAGTTCTTAGGTGATACTATTGTAATCAGTTTGATTTAATAGTGGATTAAGTCCTTGTTGAGAAAGGCAAATCACTCTGGAAGGGTGGACTGGAGTAGTTGTTTAAGGAACCAGGATAAAAATAATTGTGTGATTATTTTCAAGTATTAATTTTCCATACTTATTCAACCCCCCCCCCCCCCCTTCTAAGTAATATCTCACCTTCAGTTGGCATCAGAGCTCCGGTTCTGAGTGTGCTATCACTTAACAGTGTCAGTAAAGATCCAGAGGAGATATACTTTGATCTATATATTTATTTGTTATCATGGCTGATAATTCAATGTCAAATATCAACAATAAATATGAAGAGAGGGATAGGATCAGTACCAAACCTCCAATGTTTGATGGAGAAAATTTTGACTATTGGAAAGATAGAATAGAAAGTTTTTTTCTTGGGTATGATGCTGATCTTTGGGATTTGGTCATTGATAGATATGAACATCCTACTGGAGAGGATGGCAAAAAGATTGATAGAAAATCAATGACTGAAGTGCAGAAAAGAGACTTCAAGAATCACCACAAAGCCAGAACTATATTGCTTAATGCAATTTCTCATACTGAGTATGAGAAGATTACTAACAGAGATATTGCTCATGACATGTTTGAATCACTCAAAATGACTCATGAGGGAAACTCTCAGGTTAAAGAGACAAAGGCTCTGGCGCTCATACAGAAGTATGAGGCATTTAAAATGGAAGACTCTGAAAATGTAGAAACTATGTTTTCTAGATTTCAGATTCTTACAGCTGGTCTGAAAGTTCTGGACAAGGGCTACTCAACGTCAGATCATGTCAAGAAAATCATCAGAAGTCTTCCCACCAGATGGAGACCAATGGTGACTGCATTAAAGATGGCAAAAGATCTGAACAAGATCTCCTTAGAAGAACTTATCAGTTCTTTGAGAAGCCATGAAATTGAGCTGGAGGAAGATGAACCCCAGAAGAAAGATAAAGGTAAATCCATAGCTTTAAAATCTAACAAAACTGCTAAAGCTTTGCAGGTTATTCAAGAAAGCTCTGAAGAATCTTCTTCTGAAGAAGAAGATGAGTTGTCCATGCTGTCCAGAAGGATTAACAAACTCTGGAAGCACAAGGGAAAGAAGTTTAACAACTTCAGAAGATCTGACAACAGAAAAGAATCTTCTAGTCACAGAAGATCTGCCAAGAAAGAAGTGGTGTGCTATGAGTGCAAGGAACCTGGGCACTACAAGAATGACTGCCCTAAACTTCTGAAAGAAAAACCTAAGAAGAAGTTCAACAAGAAGAAGAAGGTTCTGATGGCAACATGGGATGACTCAGATGAGTGTGAGTCATCTTCTGAATCAGAAGAAGAATGTGCAAACGTTGCACTGATGGCCAGGACAGATGATCAAGAGGAAGGTATCTCTGGATATGAATCAGAATCTGAATCTGATGATGATGCAGAAGAGGTAATGGCTAAACTTACCAAAGAAGCTCTCATTAAAGTTTTGACAGAAGTTCTTAAAAGTTACAACAACATCAAACTCAAATACAAGAAGCTGAAAAGCAATCTTGAATCTGAGATTGATCTTCTGAAAACAGAACTTGTTGAACAGAAGGAAATAAATTTAAAAATCAAAAATGACTTTGATAAAACTCAACAAGATCTGATTCTGAAACTAAGTCTTGTGAAAATATTTTAGAAAAATATGACTCTAGTTTTCAGAAGTTTCTTACTAAGAGCATAGACAGAAGCAAGATGGCTTCCATGATCTATGGTGTTAGTGGAAACAACAGAAGAGGCATTGGATATGAGTCTTCATCTGGAAGCAATCCAAAACCTGTTGACAAACTTTTCATCAGGAAGACACCTCTGTACTCTCAATTCAAATTTGGTCATCTGAATGACATTAAACACACAAGCTCTGAGAAGAGTACTTATGTGTTTAAACCAAAGGCAAGTCAGAATAAACATTATGTTGCAAAACAGAAGTTTAGACAAACGTGCAAACCAATTAACCCCAAAGGACCCAAGAAGATCTGGGTACCTAAAGACAAAATAATTCCTATTGCAGATGTTCTTAGCAGCAAAGTCAGGACACCAATCATGGTACCTGGACTCTGGATGCTCACGACACATGACAGGAGAAAGGTCTATGTTCCAAAGCCTGGAACTTAGATCTGGAGGGGACGTGAAGTTTGGAGGGAACCGGAAGGGCAAGATCATTGGATCTGGCACTATTGGAAATGGTAAGCTTCCCTCTATTACTAATGTTCTGTTAGTTGAAGGATTGAAACATAATCTATTGTCCATAAGTCAATTAAGTGACAATGGTTATGATATAATCTTTAATCAAAAATGTTGCAAAGTTGTATGTCAAAAGGATGGCTCTATCCTATTCAGTGGAAAGAGGAAACACAACATTTATAAAATTAACCTTTCAGAACTTAAAGTTCAAAATGTAAAATGCCTCTTATCTGTGAATGATGAGCAATGGGTCTGGCATAGAAGATTGGGGCATATTAATATGAGACGTATATCTCAGATTAATAAACTCAATCTGGTCAGAGGACTTCCTAAGTTGAAGTTCAACTCAGATGCTCTGTGTGAAGCATGTCAAAGAGGTAAATTTTCAAAATCTCATTTTAAATCAAAAAATGTTGTGTCTACCTCCAGACCATTGGAATTACTTCACATTGATCTGTTTGGACCAGTGAAAACTGCATCCATCAGAGGCAAGAAGTATGGGTTAGTCATTGTAGATGACTACAACAGATGGACATGGGTAAAGTTTCTAAAACACAAGGATGAGTCTCATTCTGTGTTCTTTGACTTCTGCAATCAAGTTCAGATTGAAAAAGATTCCAAAATTATTAAAGTCAGAAGTGATCATGGTGGAGAATTTGAAAATAAACATTTTGAAAAATATTTTTCTGAAAAAGGCATTGCACATGATTTCTCCTGCCCTAGAACTCCACAACAAAATGGAGTTGTAGAGAGGAAAAATAGAACATTGCAAGAGATGGCCAGAACCATGATCAATGAGACAAATCTGGCAAAACATTTTTGGGCAGAAGCAATTAACACAGCTTGCTATATTCAGAACAGAGTGTCTGTAAGACCTCTTCTGGAAAAGACTCCTTATGAATTGTGGAGAAACAGAAAGCCTAACATTTCTTATTTTCATCCTTTTGGATGTATTTGTTATATGCTTAATACTAAAGATAATCTGAACAAGTTTGATTCCAAAGCACAGAAGTGTTTCATGCTTGGTTATTCTGAACGCTCTAAAGGCTACAGAGTATTCAATACTGAAACACAGATTGTTGAAGAATCTATTCATGTTAGATTTGATGATAAGCTTGGCTCTGAAAAGCCAAAGCAGTTTGAAAGTTCTGCAGATAGAGAAGTGATTCTCACAGACTCTGAAGGCTCAGAGGCAGAAAAGGCAAATATCAAAGAATCTGAAGCAACTCCAGATGCTACACCTTTGACTTCCCAACTAAACAACTTGCAAATTTCTGAAAGACCAACTGTCAGAGGATCTTCTTCCAGAATCAAATCATCTCATCCAGAAGATGTGATAATTGGAAAGAAAGATGATCCAATAAGGACAAGATCATTTCTCAGAACTTCTGAATCTTCTTTATTTGGCTTAGTGTCAATAATAGAACCAACATCTGTAGATGAGGCTCTGGAAGATAATGAATGGATTATAGCTATGCAAGAAGAGCTGAATCAATTCACCAGAAATGAAGTTTGGGATCTGGTTCCTAGACCTAAAGGATTCAATATTATTGGAACAAAATGGGTCTTCAGAAATAAGCTGAATGAAAAGGGAGAAGTAGAAAGGAATAAGGCAAGGCTGGTTGCTCAAGGATACAGTCAGCAAGAAGGTATTGATTACACTGAGACATATGCTCCAGTGGCAAGGTTAGAATCTATACGCCTTCTGATTTCTTTTGCTGCACAGAATAACATCACTCTGTATCAGATGGATGTTAAAAGTGCTTTTCTTAATGGTATTATAGAAGAAGAAGTATATGTCCATCAACCTCCTGGTTTTGAAAGTGAAAACTTTCTAGATCATGTTTTTAAATTAAAGAAATCCCTTTATGGATTAAAACAAGCTCCCAGAGCTTGGTATGAGAGGTTGAGCAATTTCCTTCTGAAGAAAAATTTTATCAGAGGAAAAGTGGATACAACTTTATTCTGTAAAACTGTTAAGAAAGATCTGTTGATTTGTCAAATTTATGTAGATGACATTATTTTTGGATCAACAAATATTACGCTTGGAAAGGAGTTTGCTAAATGTATGCAGGAAGAATTTGAAATGAGCATGATGGGAGAATTGAGATTCTTCTTGGGAATCCAAGTCAATCAGACTCCAGAATGCACCTACATACATCAAACCAAATATGTTAAAGAGCTTCTGAAGAAGTTCAACATGGTTGATAGCAAAATGGCAAAGACTCCAATGCATCCTACAAGCACTCTAGGTAAGGAAGAGGTAAGTAAGAAGGTAGATCAAAAACTCTACAGAGGTATGATAGGATCTCTTCTATACTTGACTGCTTCAAGACCAGATATTCTGTTTAGTGTCTGCTTATGTGCTAGATTCCAATCAGATCCTAGAGAATCTCACTTAACAGCTGTTAAGAGGATTCTAAGGTATCTGAAAGGTACTGCTAACATGGGTTTGTGTTACAGAAGATCTGATGAATTTTCATTAGTTGGATTCTGTGATGCTGACTATGCTGGAGACAGAGTTGAACGTAAAAGCACTTCTGGAAGCTGTCAGTTTCTTGGAAGTCATCTGATCTCATGGTACAGCAAGAAGCAACCTACCATAGCACTATCAACTACAGAGGCAGAATACATTGCTGCTGCTGGATGTTGTACTCAGATGCTCTGGATGAAGAGTCAATTAGAAGATTATCAAATCTATGAGAGTAATCTTTCTATCTTTTGTGATAATACTTCTGCTATATGCTTGTCAAAAAATCCAATCTTGCATTCTAAGGCAAAACATATAGAAATTAAACATCATTTCATCAGAGACTATGTTCAGAAGGGAATCATAAATTTAGCCTTTGTTGATACAGATCATCAATGGGCTGATATTTTCATAAAACCCCTTGCTGAAGATAGATTTAAGTTCATTCTGAAAAATATTTGTATGGATTTTTGTCCAGAGTAATATTTATCAGAGGCAACCTCTCAGATGCAAAATGTTTAATGATCTGAAGTATTTCTTCTGTTCATTTATTCTATTCTGATTATTATTTCTGATGTGAAAATCTGAACTGACCATCTTAAGAAGATCTGAACGTGGCTAACGTTTCATTTCTTGAGAGAATTCAGAACAGCATGCAAGCAAACACGTGTCCCCCAAAATCTGAAGAGGTGGCGTGTGGACAACTGAAAAGACATTTGAGGTGAAATTTGAATAGTTAAATTCTTGATTTTCCCCCCAAATCTGTCAGAAGCATTTATTAATTGAAATGATTTTATTCTTTTCATTTAATGCTGCTCCAACGTGCTTTATTTCTGTCTCTTGGTGTGACTATGTGTTTAGTATAAATACTTGAAGTGTATTCACTTTCACACTTTTCACTCTCAGAATTTATATGCATTTTCATCTCTTATTCTCTCTTCACAAAAACTCAAAACCTAAGTGTTCTAAAAAGCATTCTTCAATGGCGTCTTCTTCATCAACAACTGCTCAGTTTCAATCAACAATGGCTGCTGTAACTTCTAACAATCTAGGTGCTAATCCATACATTCCTCCACAAAGAACTCTTCTCACACCTGTTGAAAAGTTAGAAGTGTTGTGTGAATCCATGGTTGAATTTGATTCACTGGCTGAAAATGGGTTTGATTTTCGCTCCATTGTTAGAGCTCAAGGTTGGGTAAAATACTTTGATAGACTGTTTGGACCAGTTTACCCTTTGCTTGTTAAGGAATTCTGGATTCATGCATCTGTGTATCCAAAGTTTATTCTATCATCTGTGCTGGGAAAGGAGATCATCATCACAGAGGATCTAATTAGAAAACTGATTGGTTATGAGGAAACAGATGGTGTTTCACATCTGCCAGTTGGAAGTGTTGATATGGATGAAGTCTATGAAGAGGTTATGACTGCTGGACAAGCCTCTAACAGATTCAAAGATCTGAAGCCAGATTACAAGATCTGGGCCAAGATCTTCATGGGATGCATTCATCACAGAAAATCAACAAATTCCCCAGATTATGTCAACAATGAGCAGATCTATTTTATGTACTGCCTCAGTCAGAGTAATAAGGTAGATCTTCCTTACTTATTGTTCATGCATCTGTGGAATCACATAAATGCATCCAGAGAATCTGTGAAAGAAAAGAAACAGAAGATCAGGAATTGGATACCTTTTGGAAGGCTGCTCTCAGATCTTCTCACAGAAAATGGTTTAGTGGCTGCTCTGTATGATGCTGGTGTAACAGAGGAACTGGAGTTCATTATGGGAAAGCCTCTGAACGCTAAGAGCCTTCTGAGACTCAAGATTGTAGATGAACTTACCACTGCTCCAAAGAAGTTAAACATGTCTGATCTGAATAAAAGGATTCCAGTATCAGATTTCCCTCTATTCTTTGCTGAAGAACCAAGACACATTGTTCTGATGTATATAGAGGAATGTAAAAGGGAAGGAGTTCTTGTACCAGCAAATGTATTTCAACTTGTCAAGCAACCCCTGCCAGATGCAGGAGAAGAAGAAGAAGAAGCAGAAGTTCCACTTCAGAGGAAAAGATCTCAACCTGTAGCAGAATCTGAACCTGTCCAGAAGAAGGCTAAGATTGCTGAGAGTCCCAAGGATCTTCTGAAGAGAAAAGATTCTGGAGAAGCTGTCTCTGCTAAGAGGATTAAACTCAAAGGTACTAAAGCTTCTGTCTCTTCTAAAAATGTTGTTATAAATGATTCTTCTATTAAGTCTGTTCCCAAACCCCCTGTCACTCAAACAACATCTGTTGCTGCCCCCAGTTCTGTATCACCTCAGAAACAACCCACTGCTTCTGTATCAAAACCACCTCAACCAAAATTACACATCAAACACTTCACTCCACGTCCATCAAAATCTGTTCCACAACCATTAGAACCACAACCTAAAGAAAAACAACCAACAGAATCACAACCTACAGAACCACAACCAACTGTTCCACAACAAACACAACCATCAGAACTACCACAAAATTCTGATAAACAAAAATCTGCTCAACCAACAACAGAAAATCACCCAGAAAAACAAACCACAGAAGATCAACCACAAACAGAATCTGTCATTCCACCATCACCTATTCAATCTTCTGAACCTGTAGCAACTGTTACTTCTGAACCCACTAAAGTAACTCCTGCTCCTGTTTCATCTGAACCACCATCTCAACAACCTGCTATTCCTTCAGAACCATCTCATATCCCTGAGATAGAAGTTCTTGATATCACTCCATTAAAAACAGTGTTTCAAGTTTCTTCTACCTCTTGTACACCTGAAACATCTTCAAATTCATCTGAATCAGAAATTCATCCTGACTTTCTGATTAATCCATCTGACAAATACCCTGTTCATGACCCTGAACCTGAATCATCTGTACCTACCAAAACTACCATTCCAGAACCTATGCCTCCACCTGAACCTTCATCTGAGATGATTGTTCCTACTTCTATTCCATCATCATCTGGAATCTCTTGTGCTCAAGTGTCCTCTCTGTATCATAATTTATCTTATGGTTTCAAACTTAAAGATTTTTATGATAGAGTTGAGCCCTCTGAACCCTTGACACCTCTGAGACCTAAACTCCAACCAACCCTTCCATCTGTAATCCTTTCATATATTAAATCCATGGAGAATGAAGGATCCTTAGCCCCCATATCTGATAAATATGGTAAAGCTGCTGTTTCAGCTCTGCATCCTGCATCTGACAACACAGTTGCATCTGATAAACCATCAAACTCTGCTTTCGTACCATACTCTAATGCAGTCTTTGATGATGTTTACCCACGCACCAGACCTCAACCAAATCTGATTAATGCTTTAAACAGATCCCTTCCTCAGAAACCAGAAATTCCATTCTTCCCATATGTTCCCCCTCCTCTGATTTCCATTCCAAAATCATTGATTCCACCAACTCCAAAACCTAAACAGATGACTCTGGAAACCTTCCTTAAACCTCCACCCAGACTTAATATTGAACATTTATTTCAAACGTTTTTGCAAGAATTACAGATGTCTTTAGGTACTGTTCAGAAAAGATGTTCTGAAACTATGGATGCAAATGAGATTGAAATCATCTGGAAAGGATTTCTGAATAGATTCAACACTGTAGCTTCTAATCTGAAGAACATCTGTTCTGATGATGCAAAGCTCAGATCTGAAAGAAATCAATTCTGGATTGACAACAAGACTGAACCTCTGCTGTGTTTGGATGCTCCTCCACCTCCTCCTCCACCAGAACCAATTGCCCCTACTCTAACTATGACTCTGGTAGAACCCTCTTCAGGATCTCCAGAACATATGGCAATTGACTCTATTCAGGATACAGAACCTCCATCATCAGAAATCAAGACAGAAAATCCAGATTTGGCAAACAAGATTGCTGCTCTAGAAGCTGGTCAATCTGAAATCAGATCTTGGATGGCGAAGCAAGACAAGAAATCTGAGGACATGTCAGAGTGGATGACTAAACAAGATGAGAAGAATGAGACCATCACTAAGTTCATGTCAAAGCAAGAGCAATCACAATCTGAGATCACAGACCTATTGAAGATGCTTTTGTCTAAACACACTTAGATTTTTTTTCTCATGTTTGTGCATCTGTTTTTTTTTTTGCATCTGAATGTTTTGTTATATCCTCTGATGTACTTTTGATCTGTTATAATTAATTGAATCAGACTGTTATTCTCCATTGTATTATCTGCTATTATTCCTTTTAATTGTCTTTATTAAAAGTTTTTTACTTTTTGCTTATGACAAAAAAGGGGGAGAAAATAAAGATCTGAACTATTTAATATAATTTCACTAGAATGAATCTTCAGACATATCTATTCTTTCTAATATCTTAATTGACTATTTCAGAACTTTTGATAAGAATACTCTATAAAAGAACCTCTGAGTTTCTCAGATCATTTATCTTTTATCAAACTCTGAATCTTATATCTGCAAGATATTCTGACCATTAATTATTACAAGATAAACAAGATCTGACTCTGAAGATTACTCAAGATAAAAAGGGAAGTTTCTACTCCTTTTTCATATTTAACTCAGGGGGAGATTCATCATCTCAGGGGGAGTTATAATTCTTTAAGTTCAATTAAATAAAATTTCTGATACTTTTTGTCATCATCAAAAAGGGGGAGATTGTTAGAACACAGATTGGTTCTTAATAATTACTCTTTGTTTTGATGATAACTGTTAGGAAATTTATATTTAAGAATTATATACTCTAAAATTTGTTTGAGAGTTTTACTGCAGATTAAAATTATATTAACTCTCTAGAAGCAAATCTGCCTTGAATACAAGAAGTTGTTCTGACTCTGAAGCGCCAGATGCACCTTTCAGAAGAATCTGCTTGCTCCTTACAGAAGATCCTGAGCGTTGTCTCCAGAAGGATCTGAAGCAAGAAGCTCCAGAACATTCTGAGTCAGAAGCATCTGAAGATAGTCAGAAGCATCTGAAGATAATCAGAAGCATCTGAAGCTGAAGCATCAGAAGTATAGAAGAATATTGATTGAAGAGTTTCTCAAAGCATTGACCTACAGAAGTTTCTGAAAGTACCTACGCTACCAAGTACTGAAGTTCTGTGTCAAGATGCTCTGATGATCAACACGCTAGAAGCACACAAGCTGCAGAAGACTCTGATACAGCATAGTTCTGAATCTCATCAGAAGACTCTGATCCATTCAGACTCTGAAGAACTTGCTGAAACTGAAGAAGTGTTTTCAAGAATGTATCCGTTGGAATCATTCAACGTCTCTTTCCTTATTTGTGCTAGACACACTTACACAGACAAAAAGGATTTATCTGTGCCATCTATTTCAAGGAAAGGTCAGTACATGTGAAGGCAAAAAGGCTCAGACCTTTTGGACTCTCTTTTCAACGTGCATGCTTCAACTGCCTATAAAAGGAGTTTCTCACTTCATTCTTTAGTGCTACACACTTGCTGAAAAGAAATCACATTTTCTTAAGCTCTCATTCTTATTCTTCATAGAATCTTTGTACTTAAAACTTAAGAGAAAAATCACTGTTGTGATTATAGCTTTATAGAAGCATTAAAAACTCTTGTATTTAATTTACATTGTTTGTAAAGGATTTTCCTTAAGAGGATTCAGTGTGAATCAGTAGCTCTTGAGAAGACTAAGAACTGTAGTTCTTAGGTGATACTATTGTAATCAGTTTGATTTAATAGTGGATTAAGTCCTTGTTGAGAAAGGCAAATCACTCTGGAAGGGTGGACTGGAGTAGTTGTTTAACGAACCAGGATAAAAATAATTGTGTGATTATTTTCAAGTATTAATTTTCCATACTTATTCACCCCCCCCTCTAAGTAATATCTCACCTTCATTATGGTCTAAGTTTCTAACAAGAACTTCAGTCGCGAGACCTCTTCAACTTCTTTAGCATTGTATTTTCCATTACCAATTTGTCCACTATGCCTTTCTAAGCTCTAGAGGTAGGCGGGATGTTTGAATATTCGTGAATGCTTTGAGTAGGCTTGACGCTATAGAAAAATAAATTCTCTTTTGTTACTTCCCCATTAATCACACGTTGTTCGAGCCAACCTATTAGTTCATCTTTGTCTTGCACTTCACTTATGAGTTTCGTTGTTTTAGAAAACAGTGCATGATACTCCCTTTCCCAAGTATCTCTCTCAAGTTGTGTTCTTTCAAGAACTTCTTGGTATTCTTTCATTTTCTCAATGGGAATGGCAGAAGATGATGGCGTGATAATGATCTGCGAACTCTTCTCCGGGAGATACGGCATCTTCAGATCTTGGGCTCAAGATTGTACCCATAAAGTGAATGGTTCGAAGGCCACCCAATTCTTATTTCCTAGATCAGCTTTAGTCTTTTTCTGAACATTCTCCCAAGCGTCGATTGTGCTATTTCTCACATTCTCCGTTGCTTCTGTGTTTAGATAGAAGAGTCCTGATAACAGCAGATTTGTGGGCTTGTCCTTCATTGGAAACCCAAACTTACGTTGGGCCAAAGCGAGATTGTAGCTAACTCCTCCCTTTACCCTAATGAGTGGTATATTTCGGAAAGTTCCACATCAGTCAAAACAAACTCCTCTATCATAGGCGGGATCGTACCAACGAATGTCAGCTTGTGTCAGAGATATTATCCTTTGGGTCCATCTTCATCCATTGGGATTTTCTTTAAAAGAGTCAGTTCTTGGAAAATGGTTGACGAACCACTTGTATAATAGAGGTGCACAACAAAGAATGGTTCCTTTGCCTTGAAGTGTATGATGATGAATTGAATGGTAAGTGTCTCCTAACAAGGTAGGCACTGAGTTTCCACTTAGAAATATAATGATAGAGGATGAATTGACAAATTCTTCAACTTTTGGAAACAACACCAATCCATAGATTAGTAGATCCATAACTGCTTCGAATGCATCCATACTACCTTCTTTGGCAAGATAAGCAGCTTTCTTAACTAAGAAATCATAATGGAAACCCTTGACTCCGATTCTGGTGGCACGGTTAGCCTTAATCTCCGATACTTCGAGATGAAGAGCATCTGCTATTTCCTTCGGCGAGGGTAAGCTTTCTAATCCATTGTAAGGTTTCTGGTCCTTTACAGGAACTCCCACATAGTAAGCATATTCTTCCAAGGTTGGCATCAATTGATAGTCGGGGAAGGTAAAGAAGTGATACAGTGGGTCATAGAATTGAACCAAAGTGTTGAGAATTCCTTCTTCCATCCCAGTCTTGACTATGCTCATTATCTTTCCATATCTTTTCCCAAAGTCTTCTGATATCATAGTCCCTAGTTTTCTTAACTTGGATGTATCAGGCTTCTTGAAATTGCATTTCTTGGTGTTTTTTGTCCCAATATCCATGATATATATAGGGTTTCACACAAAGAAATTGACTGAGTTTTACAAAACAAGTTGCAACATGAGATGCTATGATGAGATGATGAGATGATGCACACATAACAAATAGGCAAATATTCACAAATACAATGCACATGCACACACAGGGCTTCCCTAAACTCAAGGTTAAAGCATGGGGTTACGAGGTCTACCCATCCCCAGGACTTGTACTATAGGTTAATTGTACCTGCTGAACGGGTTCTATCAAAGTTCCCATAGTCATAGTAAATCCTTCGGATATTATCAGCCATCATAACTACTCACGTGGGTCAAAAATATTCTCGGGATAAACTCGTCTGAGTGTAGTATCGTGTAAAAACTATTTCGGGACTACTCCTTGATAGTTTCTGCACTACATCCTAAAAAGGCTTAGTGAGGTAAAGGTGTTACTAAAGGTCCTCAGTTTCACGGACTCTCAGGTTGAAACAATTAATGAAGTGCATGACTACTCATACATCATCAATCATCTCAAGGAGGTTTCAACTGAGTATGATTACATCATATGTCAAACTTGCTAGGCCTACTCCCAACAGTCAACTATTGATCATATCACATCCTATCATATGTGTCACTCAAGTCCGGGTCAGGACTTATCTCACCACTCATGATACCCAATGTTCACAGTAATATAATACAAATATATTCAAAAAATATACATGTAAGCAAATATTCACAAATATAGCATATACAAAATAGGCTAAACCCTCAAGTTTTAAGTTTCACCTTCCCTAGTGAAGTCGCCATTTCTGTTGCAGTGAAAATCATGATGTCAAGATATTGATTAACTTGAATTTTAATTCTTTAAATTCACAAACGGACTTTGATTTATCCAAAGGAAAGGTTAAAGAAAGAAAGACCTTTTGTGCGATGTAACAACAATGCTAAGAGATTCGGGGATCGGGGGTTGGTTATGCCTATGGTAGGTATTTTAGATCCTAAACATCTATAGTACTCTACAGGAACCTTTTGTATGTTTTCTAAGTTTGCTATGGCTTAGGATTAGGTTAGGTTAAAGACCTAAGGATACCTTATAAGTTTGCTCGCAAAGATATCACATCTTCTGCCTACTTATCCTAACTAGGATAGAATCAAAGCAGTCATAGTTCATCTCACTGAGAGTGGATGAACACTTGATTATGATCAAGGTTCAAAGGGGAACAAACATAACAATTCTTGTATAGAGTTTAACAAAACTCTCTATTCTAAGTTGTACACTCAAGGGGATTGACTTTGACAAAAGCCAGGAGGGGAGTAAGTAATTATGACAATGATCCTTACATAAAGTTGACAAACTCTAACCTAGGGTTCTAGGTGAAGAACACTCCTAGTAAAGGTGGGTCTTTTAGGCTTAAGCAAAGTCTAATGGTTAGTAGGTTCTAACATAACTAAGCTAGGGTTCAATATGACTTAACAAAGTTAAAGGGAGGGTAATGAGCTATCTATGACTTGTGAAGTTAATGGAGAGACTTTCCTTTGGAACGAGGAAAAAACGAGGCAACTGGATGAGAACTAACAAGTTCCATCACTTAGGGAGGCTTTAACAAAGGTAAAGCAAACATAAGTATTCATTCAAACATGATGAAGATATAATAGTCATGGTAACAACCAAGGAAGATATGCAAGCATATGACAACATCAAGCAAAGAACAAGGTTACAACCAAGTATATATCAATGAAAGAATCAAACCAAATGGCTACAACCAAAGGTAAACATAGATGTGACAACATCTAAAAGGATGATAACAAAGTTCTTAAAAGACCAAACATTTCAAGCATATGCATAAGTCAAGACAATACTTAAACAAAGTTCAAAGATTATGAAGGTAACAACCAACAAGAGCAAGCAAGAAACATGTGTAATAACAACAAGTTCATCAATGGTAGGCAAACAATACTCATTCATACAAATTAAAACTTGAACCAAACATGGTATATGAATCAAACAAAGATAAATGCAACAACATTCAATCATTTTCAAGGCATGTTGATGACAATCAATCAAAAGATAAACAAGAAAGGTGACAACAATTCAAGTTAGGATTAAAACTTCACAAAGGGGAAAGATGAAAAAAGTCCACGATAACAACCAAGGAAAGAATGAAACCTAAACATGCCATGGTTCTATCAAGGCACATAATTAATCAAGGTAAGGGTAGGGTATTATGGATCATTCTCAAGAAGTTACAACATCAAGAAGCATTTCACAGTTCAAACAAAAGTTCAATACATATCTTTCATGTTCATGCATTTACAAGTACAAGAACAAACATGGTAAAGCAAAGATCCACATATATAAAAACATGTTACATAATCAAGGGTGACTCAAACAAGATCAAACATGTAGGAGGTAATCAAAGGTTGAATCAAAGCAATTCATGAACACAAGTGAAAAACCCTAAAAAGGTCATATCTTCTAAGTGGACTAAAGTATTTCAAAAATGATAATTTTTAATTCTTCCTTCACTTATTGAAAATAGACATGTCAAAGAGTGATTTGCAAAAATAATGGTACAAAAATGATGAAAATCAAGAAAGTTATGATTGAATTAATTTGTAAAAACAAAATAAGAAAACAAGTGATAAAAAGATAGGAAATGTCTTCCAAAAAGATTGAACCCACGCACCCTCGTTTGCAAGCTAAAAAAAATACCAAACCAGCTAAAGCGCGCATTTGGAAATTTAATGGAAGCAGAAAATAATATGGCATGCATCACATAAAAATGGAAAAATGCACAAAAGAGTTGATCAACCAGGATCGAACTCAGGTTTGGCAAGACAATTGTAATACGCGCGGATATGGTAAACTACTGGGGTGGTGATACATCCAATGTATCATCCCCCAGATTAAACAATAAGCTTGAATGTGACCTGAAAACAAAACCAAAGTGCATTGGCCAAAACTCAACCTTACCAAACCTCCATTTGCATGAGCCAACATAACTTCATGAATACTCAATGAAATCTTATGAACCAAAAACCAAACTTGTGTATTTTTCTTCAAGGAAAATAGTGGTGATGTTGGTTCATTCAAAAAGTGCTTTTAATTTAAAACATGAAGGCAAGATCAAAATGGTAATGGTTTTTTGCATTTTCAAAGCTATGGGCATATTCAAACATAATACACACTACATAATGGTCCAGACACACTACATACAACATAACAATGATGTTTGCAAGAAACCAACACTTGGCCTTAGATAGGGATACAACATTTCATATTGAAATGAGTTATTTTCAAGTACTATAGCTAGAAAAAACCATGACTGTCACATACATTCAAATTCCAAGGTCAATCAAGGTTCACACACATCACATATGGTATACTCAGAAGGTTTATGACCACTAAAACCTTAATTCTAAACTGAGGCATAATAATGCACATGGAAATGAGTTTTTCAACACTCGTGAGCACAACATTTAAGACAGTCTTAAAGACACAAGTCCAACAACATATTATAGTTCATACATGACCTAAAACAAGTTCTAAGCATGTTCATAACTAGTGTACATAAAAAATAGTCATGATGCTAAGAATAGGTAGTTGTAAGAACTTGCCTCTTGAAGACTTCCTAAGCAAGCTTCCTCTACAAGAATCCCTAGTTAGATGAAGATGATTTGAGCAGCACCAAATTGTTCAAAATGTGCTATTCAAGTGTGTTGCACCCCAAAATTTGACCAACCTCTTTTCGTGCTGGCTTTTGTTTCATTGCATTCGTAGCATCAACATTTTGCATCACATTTGTTCTGGAGACAGGGGATCAAGGTTTTCCCGTGGCTCAGAACTCACCCTCAGTACAAGCAACTGAACAGCGAGCATCAGAGTCCCCGACATTTATTTTTCCCGGCGATCAAGCGGCCGATTTTACTTTGTTTAGCAGGTTATTTTCAGCCAAGAAAGCAATATTCAGGCTATCACAAGCAGTCTCATGGTTATAACGTTCAAGAACGCATTCCAGAAGCTAAACAGAGCTCAAAACGGCAAGAAACGGGCAAATGTGCAAATTTCCCTCCAAAAGGCGCCAAATTCAAATTTTTGAAGGTGTTAATCGGTTAACCTATATGGTTAATCGATTAACCAATGAAAAATCAGCCTAGATTCAAAATTTTAAAGGGGTTAATCAATTAACCTATATGGTTAACCGGTTAACCAATGTGATTTTTGCCTCTGTACGTGATTTTTCAATGTAAAGCCATTTGGGGTCCAATTTTGATCACCTTTAAATTCATTTTTTCACTTGGGAAGGATCTAGAATATATTTAAATTTTGGTTGAATTTCATTTCCCTCCAAATGCCCATTCCTCATTCCAAACCTTGATTTTCCAATCCACATTCCAAACCTTGCTTTGGGTCAAAGCCTAGGTGATATTTAAGTGATCCACTCCAAACCAAAAGAATCCAATCTTCATTTTTTCACTCTCATTTTTCAGAATTCATCTCCATTCTCTCAAATTCTCTCTCAATTCTCCAATTCCAAAAACCTTCACTCAAAGCTCTTTTTTATTGAATTCTTTGATTCTTCATTGGAATCAATGAATTCTTGAGCTCAAACCCCCATCCATCATCCCAATCGAAGTGATTTCTTCATCCAATTTTCGTGCATAATTGGATCTAGATCTGGAAGTGATTATTTGGCTTATTTTGGATTAATCTTGAGGATCTCCATTGCCACTACAAGAATTGGTGTGGATCTTGAAGTATTCTGGACTTCTAGCATCGGATCTATTCAAATATCGTTGAATCAACACTAACCGGAGTAAATCTCCGCTCTGAAGGTTGGATCCGAATCTGTTTTTAGCTTATTTGCTTTAATCATGTGGATTTTCATCTTTGATTGAATGTTGGTTAATTTGATCCGTTTGATTCATGATTTAGATGTGTTGATCTATTTACATGCTGTTTGAATCATGATTTGCTGTTTAAATTTCGTGCACAATTGATTATGAGATCATGTGGAGGTTTGCCTAAGTGATAAGCTGTTGTTAAGTGCTTTTCTGCTGCTATTTACTGCTATTGGAGCTGTGTTAATCGGTTAACCTATATGGTTAATCGATTAACCAACTCAAACTTTCAAATTTTCAAACATTTTCAGGTGGTTAATCGGTTAACGCATATGGTTAACCGATTAACACTGTTCCAGCAGGCCTGTTTTGCTGTTTTGCTTGCTTGTTTGAGTACCGTTTCACTTCGAATCATCGTAGTTCGATATGATGCATTAAAATTGAAATGTTTTGGGATATATGTCGCTGTTTTGATTATTTAATCGAGACTTCGTCGACTCGCGTTTATTTTCCACTCGGATGCACACTTATGTGTTGATGTTCGAAGTGATTGTGCGCTTGCATGTTCATGTTTGATGGCTGTCCCGCATTCTTCCATTTTGTGCGCTTTCTTTTACAACATTAATAAAAGGTCGAGATACGCTTGTGGCGGCTGCTGCCCCACACTTTTTCCTCCCTTGCTTGTGTGTTGCATTGCTTTTGTGTTATCGCATCTTTCCGTATTCGTTTGTTTGCTTGCATGTCTTCTTTTGCATTGCATTTTGTTTGCTTTCAAGAGGTCGAGACGCGCTTGTGGCGGCTGCTGCCCCGCACTTCTTTTCCTCCCTCTTTGCATGTTTGTTTTCCATGTTTGCATCTCCTACTTGCGATTGAATTTATCTTGTGCTTTTTGCCATGATCCCCATAAGGTTCCTAGTCCCTCAGTTTAGGATGGGAGTAGGAGAGGCACTAGGTGTTTAATCCAAGTATGCGAACATTAGGTAGTTCCCTTTTGTATCCCAACTTTAAGTCCATCTTGCATGACAACTTTTAGGATTGATTAGTCTCCCATTAGTGTCCTTTCTTCTCTTCTCATCTTCAAACATTCATAAAACACTTAATAAAGAATGACAAGTGTTGCACGCTACGAGCCTTAAGCTACTTGAGAAATGGTGATTAGGGGGCTTCCTCTTAATGACCTAGAGTGTTTGGTGTACACCCTTTGGGTGATATACGATGCATTCGCTCTTAGGTCATAGTCTCTAGTGCGACATGAGTTACAAATCAAGTTCAAAAACACTTCTTCTCTAAAAAACACAAAAACACTTCAAACCTTTTTCATCCTTCGGGATCTTAATCAGGAAATCTTTTCAGATAAAAGAGTGTCGTTAACTCTTAGTTCTACCGCAAATGGTAACGCCTAAGTCTCCAATGGTCGAGCTGCATACACCAACTGCCAGAACTACTTGTTAACCCTACTCGGGCCTAAAAACTTTTTAACCAGCCTGTGGTTTTTCTTAGTCCGAACTACGTTTGCTCTGATCTTTCATACCAGATGAAAGTACGTAGGCACAAGACACGATGTCTTGGCGAGCAACCTTCCCCCTTTCACCCGTAGTTAGCCGAACTACGTTGACTCTGACCTTTCCATTGCACGAGGGAGTACGTAGGCACAGAGCGACGATGCTCTGCCGAGTCACTTCTCCTTTCTTTTTCCTTTGTCCCTTGACCTTTAGCTAGATAGATGATCACCCTTTTAGATAGACAATAATGTGTGGATCCCGTCGAGTACGACGGTCGTGAGGGGTGCTAATACCTTCCCCTTGTGTAACCGACTCCCGAATCCAGGACTTGGTTGCGATGACCTTGTCTTTCCCTTTTCGTCAGGTTTTTCCGATCGTTTCCTTTCCCTCTCTTTGGGATAAATAACGAAAGGTGGCGACTCTTCTGTTTTCCGCCGGGTGTTTTTCGCAGTTGCGACAAAGTGGTTCAAGTTCCTTCTAAGTGACTATATTGGCTGCAAGATGGTTTTAGCTAGTAAACACCAAACAACTCCAAGGGCAGATCTTTGAGATGTGGTTACAGAAGTATCATGAGTGTTTTAACAACACAAACAGCTTGTATATGAAGTGTTTGAAGGGTTAGGTCATCTAGAAATGATATGGATGAAGTTCTAGCTTCCAAAATGCAAAAAGTCAAATTATTTAGCTTTGACAGTTGAATTTTTGGAGGGTATGTTTTATGGTGAAAGTAATGGTTGGAATAGCTTCAATACTTCATTTACAATGTGTTTGAAGTATTAGGAGAGGTGTTTGATGGATGGAAATGGTTTTGGACAGTGTTTTGCTTAAGGCATTTTTTGGTCACAAAGGCAAAACTCAAGATTTGCAAGAAGGTGGAGATCAGAGTGATGAGAGAGTTTTAGCTTGATTTATTGCTTGCTCTGGTGTGCTTTTGATGTGAGGGTGAGTTTCTATTTATAGGGAAAGTGAGGGATCAAGTGGCATGGTCAGTTTCGATCTTTTGCACAATCTTGGAATTTTGGAAGGAAAAGCAAGCAAGATCAATCTTGTGATCTTGTATAAAAAAAAAGGCACAAGTTTCCAATGAATTCTAGCATCAATGCAGCCTGTAAACAGATGGTGGTGAGGTGAAAGGAAGAGTGAACTAATGTGGTAGTTAGGCTGCAGCAGGTGTGGAGCAAAAGTTTCTCTTTTATGGTGTACTTAGTTGTACTTTCTTGATTAAACAAATCCACAAGTCCAAAATACTGGTTTTGCTTGGTGATAACCTCTTGTATTGTCATCAAGGGGCGTATCCACGAACTCAGTTCTTTTAGGAATTGATTGAATAGAGTTGGAGAACGAGTTAAAAGTTTTAAATTCGAAAGGTTGAATAAATAACAACTCAAGGGGCGTTCCTTGTGAGCTATTTATTCGAAGATCCAAGGAATGCTAGACTCCAAGAATCTCATTCTTTCATAAGTTTGATTACGAAAATGTTTGAATAAAGAATTAGGTGTTTTAAGACGAATGGGTGAATGAATGACAACCCAAAGCGTGCGCTTCAATAGCCATTCATTCGAAGATTCAATGAATTCTAGACTCAAAGAATCTTCTTCTTTCGTTATTTGTTAAGAAAAGAGTGTTTGAAAAAAAAGATTAAATCAAATTAGTTGCGAAAAGAGGTGGACTGCGAGGTAAGAAGCACTCAACTTACAACTTGGCTAAAATACCACTTGACGTTGGATCAAGGGTTTGATTTTATTGTGTGCAAAGACGTGTTAGAAAGGAGGTTGATTTGAAAATGGCTCGACGACGAGTCAAGTATTTCATTGAAAATGGAACCAGCTTGACGACGAATCAAGGGTTAGGTTATGAGAAACGATACTAGTCCCTGAGGATGCTCCTAATAACGAAACCACGATGAAATATGAAAGTGTGTGCAATAGGTTGATGGTGAATGCATACGAGCACTTGACTTACGGAGGGTGTTGGAAAATGGCTTGATGACGAATCGAGAATTAGTTTGAAAACAATTTAGTTTACGCTAGTCCTTAAGGGTGCTTCTAGAAGATAAACCGCAATCAAAGAAATACAAATACGTACATCAAAATGGGAGAGGGATACATGTAAGTTACACGGGATTGCACGAAATAAAAGGTCTCGTTGTAAGGTAGCCCAAGAGAAAACCGAGTGTGTGCGAAGTGTCCTAAACTAAGCCTTGAGCAAAAGTCGGACAAAACTCCAAGTTAGGGTTTCTGAAAAAGTCCAAATTCCATTTCTCGGACAAGTAACCAACAGTCCACCAATTTAGGCATTTAGGTTTCGATAGTTTATTATGTGTTTTGAAAAGAATGTGAGCAAGATATGGACAATATGAATATGAATATGTACAATATGAATAATGTGACAATATGAATAATATGGCAAGATATATAACAATATAATCAAGATAATATTCACAATAGTATAATCAAGATAATATTAACAAGTTAATGAACAAGATAACATAATCGAGATATATTGACTGAAAATAAAACAAGAGTATATTGACTAAAAATAAAACGAGAGTATATTGACGAAAAATAAAGTTAGTCATTAGTTAATTTGTGAATTGAATCGGGACAGAATGTAGCGCTAAACCGTCGTAGCTGGATCTATGACGAATGTCAAGCTATAGAAGGTTGCGCAAGTTTATATCCGTGCTAAAAACACGATGGAGAAATGATATTGAGAATCATTTTCCAATGTAATCATGTCACACAGGCCAAAAAAGAAGGGTTTGATCTCGTCTTAATCACAAACTAGTGTCGATTAACTGAAGGTATCACGATCCCAAAGTATAGAAAATGATCCCAATGATCATTTTCTACAGATTAGACATGATGAATGTTATCAACCTTGATAAATCAACGTTTACGAATAAAAGACTTTCATTGATCGAATTTGAAATAAAATAGAGATGAACAAAAATGGAGAAGATGAAAATAAAATTAAGTGGTGGTCTCATCTAAATCACTATTTTATCGATAAATTGATAATAGTGACATTTGGTTTCTTCATTGACCATAAATGAAACGAAAATAAATCCGAATTGAAAAGATCAAGATAAATTAAATACACACCACCAAATCAATCATAAAAAGAAAATAAAATGAGTTGAGGGGGTGTAATAGACAATACATGTGTGCAAATATGGGATCATGTGGGATTTAAGCCCATCACCCAACAACAAAAAAGCATGGATAAGGGTGGATAGAAAATCAAACGGGCCGTACGGCCCACCCTAATAGGCATATCTTCTGCCCCCAAAAAACAATGGCACAGTTTACAGTTACACCAAGTCTTGCCTCCTTTTTTGTAAAAACAAAAAACAAACAAAAAATTTATTAAAACAGATTCATGTCATTTCATCATCCAAGAAAATCCCTTTAAAAACTCGTGAGAGAGGAAGAAAAAACGCGTATCAGTATGAACATATAGCACCCTATTTCCACCCAACCTTCCTTGTTCTTCCTTCAATCGCTCACGCTTGCTCAATTCGGTTCTAGCTCGCTTTGGATTCGTTCCATGATTCTCTTCGATTTGTTTGTGTTTGTCTCTCTTCCTCTCTACTTTTCGATTCAGTTTAACTATCCTTCTCGTCTCATTCTTTTCTGGTTTGAATCTAATTCGGGGCAAGTTGTGTGCTTATGCGGTTTGAAGGTTGTTTGATTAAAGGTTGAATGGGGTTGTTTTGTTGTTTGAGGGAAAGAAAAGTTTTTTATTATGGTTGAAGGATGATTGGAAGAAGAGGGTGAAGTTGAGGGTTTGTAAGGAAAGATGATTTTTGAGTGAGGGATGGAAGAATGAAAAGTTTTAATGGGTGGAAAGTTTTGGGTCGAAGCAAGTGAGGTTGATTTGTTGTTTTTCTCGTATTCTCTTTCTCCCTTCTTTTTAAGAATGAGGAATCTGCTCTTGTTATGAAGAATTCCCGCAGGTTTGATTTGTGAGAAGGATTATATGTGCTGCTGTTTTTCTAACTTATGTGCGTTTCATGAAATTTGTTGTGTTTTGGAAAGTTGGGTTCTGCGAATTGATATGTTAAAGAGCTGTTGTGGTTTTATTGTGTGTAGGTAAAATTGTAACAATTTTGTGATGGCTATGTTGGTGTGTGTAGATCACGATGTGGTGCTAATTTCTTGTTGTGCAGGTTTGTGATTTGTGCAGGAAATGGTGCGTGTATGCTTGTGGCTAATTGTGCTGAGTGATTCACGGTGTTACCGACTGCTTGTGTAAAAAATGTTAGCTCATATGCGTGTACTTAAGGCTTTCTTGTAGTGATTCATGGCTAATGTAGTTACAAGGACATTATGGGCAATATGGTGTGAATCAAGACTTTTCTTAATGTCAATTGGTCTCTTGTAATATTTTTAAATTACACACATTAAGTATGTGATTTGTGTAATTTCATTTCTGTGAAATCTTTGTAAGTGAACGTTGGACTTTAATTGTGTAACTCTTTTTATGGACTTATGATATTTGAACTTGGGCTTATCTATTTTGACACCTCATGCCACAATTTTGTAGAGTGAACTTTGGATATTGGTAATGACAAATACAAATGGGATTTTTGTAACAAGATGATCCCCTTTTTTATTAGAATTTTGTTGGAGTGAACTTCGAAAATTTGGATGGGCTTGTTGAACTTTATTGTCATGGTTTTTATTTTTGAGTGAGTTTTGAAATCTCGATTCTTAATTAAAACTTGAAATTCATAAACCAGATTCCTCTCTTTTTTTAGAATTCTTAATTGAAATAGGTCCTTGAACTTGAAATAAACTGGGACCTTGAATCAGTAAATTCATCTCCATCTGGCTACTTGAATACTGATAAACCACCAAATGAGGGATAAAGTGCCTTGAAATTATAAGATTATGAATTGAGATATGGACTTCAAAGGATTATATAACCCTGATTAAAAACTGAACTAGATCTTGATAATCCTTAGTCACTGAAGCACATGATCTAGCACAGACTGATAATATGATCCATGTACATATAACTTGAAATGACACATAAACCCTAACTGAAATCTCAGACTCACACCACTTGAATCATGCATCTCCTGGTGTTGTTGCCCTTGAATGAAACTCTTATCTGACTTACAAATTAAATCAAAATCATTGAACCTCAACCTATACTGCAATCCTACCTGACTGGACAAACCTCAGATGTAACTCAGTCTAATTCAATCCAACCTTGTGATGCCCTGAGTTTGGCCAACAAGCAGAAGCAATATATATTTTTTGGATTTTTCTGAAGAGTGATTAGTAGATGGATGTGCAAATGAAAATTATACACAGGTAGCACAAATTTGGCCACGAAGGCTAAAAATCCCTTTTTCTCATTATTCACCTCAAAACTCTTAAACCCTTAAATCAACCTTAAATACATTGAAAGTCACACATGGAAAATTATGAAAGGCTATACTCCTCATACTTTAGTTGTCGATCAAATCCTTCTCAATCTTTCAGAGAATCTCTCGAAGCTTATGCCTCCAATCTTCTCCTCAGAGCTCTGGCCTCAATACTTTTCACGGTTAACAAAATGAATCTTAATTTCCTTAAGAATTCTTTTTTGTCAAACCTAGTCTTGGGCCACACAATTGAGTGTTTCCCATAACACCCTTACTAACTCCTCTTAATGCCCAAATTACCCTTATTTCACTTATATTTATTTTAACTAATAATAATACTAATATTTCCATATTGTATACTATTTAATAAATAATCCAAAAATGCATAATTCCCAATAATCCACAAAACCACCGAAAACCCCCAAAATACGAATATTCTCAAATAAATAAATAAATTAAAATATTCCAATTAAATTTGGAGTGTTACAACTCTCCCCCACTTAAAAGAATTTTCGCCCTAAAAAATCACCTCAAGGAAACAAAGTCGGATACGACTCCCTCATCTGATCCTCACGCCCCCAAGTCCAACTTTCTCCGGCTGGTCCTCCCAAAACTACATTTACCAAGGAAATCTCTTTACCTTGAAGTTGCTTCTCGTTCATCAATCCGAACTAGCAATGCCTCAACAGTCAAATCATCTCTCACTTGTACATCATCCATCTGAATCACATGCGAAGGATTTGGAATGTACTTCCTCAACGGAGACACATGAAACACATCATACAAATTCACAAGAGACAGCGGTAGGACAGTCTAACATGCTACTTCTCTCACGCTTCCGTTGCGCCACTCTAATACAGACCAACAAAACACGATGTGAGCTTCCGAGACTTCAAAGCTCGACCAACACCAGTTACCGGCGTAACTCTCAAAACACACGATCTCCCCCTTGAAATTCAAGTGCTTTCCTCCTCTTATCATGGTAACTCTTCTGACGACCCTACGAAACATCCATCTTTTCTTGGATCCTCTTGATCTTCTAAATCGTCTCTTGCACAATCTCAGGTCCGAGCACAACACTCTCACCTGACTCATACCAACACAAAGGAGACCTACACCTCCTACCCTACAAAGCCTCATACGATGCAATTCTAATACTAGAATGGTAACTGTTATCGTAGGTAAACTCAACCAACGACAAATAACTATCCCCCGATCCACCTTGATCCAACACACAAGCTCTCAACAAATCCTCTAAAGACTGGATAGTTCTCTCTGTCTGTCCACCTGTCTGCGGATGATAGGCAGAGTTCAACTTCAATATGGTACCCAAAGCGTCTGCAAACTCTCCCAAAATCTCGATGTAAATCTCATATTTCCATCTGACACAATATTCGACGATATCTCATACAACTTCACAACTTCCTCAATATACATCCCAGCTAGCTTCAACATAGAATGATTAATCCTCATTGGTATAAAATGAGTTGATCTAGTCAATCTATCCAAAATCACCCAAATTAAATCATATCCCTCTCACAGTCTTCGGCAAACCCGACACAAAATCCATGGAAATACTATCCCATTTCCACTCTGGAATATTCAACGGTTGCGTCAAACCCAACGGTCTCTGATGTTCAATCTTCGACCTCTGGAAAGTCTAACCAGCATATACAAACTCAACCACTTCTTTCTTTATCCCTGACCACCAAAACAATTTCCTCATATCCGGGTACCTCTTTATAGCACCGGGATGGATACTCAATCCACTTAAATGTCATTCCTCATGAATACTCTTCTTCAACTCAACAATATATGGAACACAAACTCTATCACGACATCTCATGATACCATTTCCATTAATCCGAAAATCAGTCCTTCGACTTTGATTCATCAAATTCAACCGACCTACCAACCCAAATCAGATTTCTGACCTCATCGAATCTCATTAAGAATACCACTAGTAAGGTCTAACATACTAAGCTTAACTCCATAAGAAGTCTCTTCACAAACCAAGCTCATATCACAAAATTGCTCAATCAGTTCTAACTCTTTTACCATCTTTATCGGTATATGCAAGATTTCCAAATCAATGCATCAGCTACCATATCTGTTTTACCCGAATGGTAATTCAACCCAAAACCATCATCCTTCAGAAGTCCTAATCATCTCTTCTTCCTCACAGTTAACTCATTCTGATCAAAGAAGTACTTTGAACTCTTACGATTACTACACGTCTCAATTCTCTAACCAAATAAATAAAGCTTCCAAAGCTTCGACACACCCACAACAACAACCAACTCTATATCATGCTTCAGCTAATTCCTCTTATGCCCTTTAAGTTACTTTAAATCATAAGCTAAACTTTTTGATGTTGCATTAACACACCTCCCAATCCCATCAATGAAGCATCATAATGTACCACAATGGTTCTGTTGGATTCGACAAAATCAGACCTGAGCTGTTGTCAGTCTTCTCAAAACAATCTGTAAACACTTAGCTTAACTCAAAGCAATTCACTGCCCACGCCATCTAAGCTTGCAAGACACGTCTATCCCATCCAACATGACTCCGTCCATCATCAACAAGAGATTAAGGGTGATCAGTCCCTCAAGTTGTCAATAGACATCCGAAATCATGATGGGGTATAAACCATCTTTACCAAACTATAAGAGCGTTCATCGACACACTGAGCCACCACTCCACATTTGCAGCATCCTGGAGAAGCACAAGCTTCTCCACCACTTGATTCATTTCCACTTCCGCAGACAAAGGTTAGAAAACAAACGTGTACCGATAGTGTTTTTACGCACATGTCACATACCAGGGGACAATTAACATTAGATAACTTGGTCGGACGGACCGGCCTACTCTGATACCACTAATGTAACACCCTTTTTTACCCCACAATTATTAAGGCAAAATAACACAGATATCAGAGTAAATTATTTAACTCAATAAAAATCACCTCAAAGGGTGTATATTTCCCAATAGCTCAAAATAAGTCAATGCTTCATGTACAACGGGTTTTCTCTAAATACATCAAATTGCACAAAGCAGCAGAACTCAAAAGGTATAAATTAAAGTTTTCCTCATACGAGAAGATAAGCAAAATAACTCAACAGAATATAGTTTAACTCAAAAGAATCCAACCCGATGTTACATATCCGAGTAATACCCTCTAAGTTAATCAAAAGGCTAACAACTAAAAGACTTCAAAAATCCTCAACGGCCTCCACAGCTAAACTTGATCATCTGGACGTTACCCATGTGGAGGTAACATTCAAACAAGAAGGGTGAGTAAAACAATTCATAATAATCAATGTATAAAAATTAACATATAAATGGCATCATAATCATATTCAACACATTCATATCCTTCAATATGCCTCAAAGGCCACAACGTCATAATTCATACAAAAGGACCCATAAATGCAAATGCAACAAGACTTAATGCATGTGGTACCAATCATCACAGCACAGTGGACACTGGACCATCAACCCTCCATAGATCCCCATCAATAGGATCGATTCTACTTAAGAACTGGAGCACATCAAAACACTTCACACACATTCACACAATGGGATTGAAGCCAAAGTAATTGAGGTCCTGAACCAAATTCTGGATGCACATGAATGCATGATGCACATGTCACAAATCATCCTTATAACAACATCATAGGTGCATCATCATTCATCATATTCATCATCATCAAACATCATAGCTCATCATCATAATCATCATCATATGTCATATCATCATAGTTCATCATAATAATCATCATCATACATCATGTCATCATATAATCATAATAATCATCATCAGACATCATAGAAATCATCATATAATCATAACAAATCACATAGCGCTCACAGTCATACTTATATTAATTCATCATATTATCACATATTAATTCATAATTATACTCGCGGTAATTCTCATACTATCGCCTATTAATCACATAAACTTCACAGTCCTACTCATGTTAATTCATCATATTATCACATATTATCATAGTTACTCTCATGGTAATTCATCAGGAAAATTGCAGCATTAAAACATAAAGGCATCACTGAACCAGAACATGATTCATTAATAGAACAAATACACAATTGACTTCTCAAACATAATTAGATATAAAAATATTGGGAAACCAATTCCCTTATCTATACTATGTTATAACCATGTTCATTAGCTTTCCAGCGCTTCGAACGAGGGCCAAAACAGACTTACGGATCAAAAGTTACATCCAAAACGATTTCGACCGAAAACATGAACAATCGTGACGGACAGCAAAACGCTGTTACGCTCCAGAATCTAAATCAACCCAAAAGTCCACAGGATTCACTTCCCCAATGTCCCCAAAACATCTCTAAATCATCCCTAAGATATTACAGCGATAAAGGCACAAAACCTACAGTTTACCAGGCCAATCCTGAAACATATTCACGTCCTAAATCACAATTTTTCCTTCAATTACACCCTAAGGCATCAGAGTTACTCACTACCAAATATTCTTATCCCTTCAGGGTTAGACATATAAAAATTCAAGGTTTTAGCCACGAAGGCCTACCTTTCCCTTTTCCCCAACGGATTCCAGGTTAGATTCACACTAATAGGTTTAGGCCATGAAGGCCAAAGATCACTATTTCTCATATCTATACTCTAACAGTCAGGAATACTTACCACTACACCACAACCATCAGGGTTCTTACCATCAAATTTTTCTACAGGGTTAGAGTCAAATCATAGTTTTTGACCACGAAGGCCTAGTTTCCCTTTTTCCCAAATAAATCCCTACGGTTAAAATTCTCAATAATCGATTTTAGGCCACGAAGGCCAAAAATCCTCTTATCTCATTATTCACCTCAAAACTTTTAAACCCTTAAATCAACCTTAAATACACTGAAAGTCACACATGGAAAATTATGAAAGGCTATACTCCCCATACCTTAGTTGTCGATCAAATCCTTCTCAATCTTTCAGGGAATCTTTCGAAGCTTCTGCCTCCAATCTTCTCCTCAGAGCTCTGGCCTCAATACTTTTCACGGTTAACAAAATGAATCCTAATTTCCTTCAGAGTTCCTTTTTTTTAAACCTAGTCTTGAGCCACACAATTGAGCTTTTCCCAAAACACCCTTACTAACTCCTCTTAATGCCCAAATTACTCTTATTTCACTTATATTTATTTTAACTAATAATAATACTAATATTTCCATATTGTATACTATTTAATAAATAATCCAAAAATGCATAGTTCCCAATAATCCACAAAACCACTGAAAACCACCAAAATACGAATATTCTCAATTAAATAAATAAATTAAAATATTCCAATTAAATTTGGGGTGTTACAAAGTCTCCTCATAGTCGATGCCTTCCTCTTGGTTATACCCTTGCGCGACTAAACGCGCCTTGTGCGAGTTATTACCCCGTTTTAGTCCAGTTGTTCCTAAACACCCATCGGGTGCCAATTACTCGATGACCTCGCAGAGGAAGGACAAGGTCCCAAACCTCATTTCTCTTGAACTGGTTAAGTTCCTCTTGCATAGATAAGAACCAATGTTCATCGAGTAAGGCTTCTTTTGGGTTCTTAGGTTCTATTTGAGAAATGAAAGCGAAATGATAATAGAAATTACTTATCTTAGACCAGTCGTAACCCCCTTTGATATATCACCGAGGATATTGTCGATGACATGGTCTTTAGAAGACTTCCAAGCTGGAGGAAGATCATCTTTTGCAGACGGATGAACTACCTCGGTTTCTTCATGACGGACATCTTTTTCCTCCTCAATTTTGGCTAGGTCGGGTTGATCAATTCCCGGCTCAACACTTTTGAGTATGTCTTCCGAAGATATACCTGCACCATGAACAACACTACCTTTTCCGACATCTCTCGGATAAGATTCATCAAATTTTACGTGTACAGACTCTTCAATGGTAAGTAATCTCTTATTGTAAATTCTATAGGCTTTACTTGACTGAGAGTATCCGAGGAAGATACCTTCGTCAACCTTGGAGTCAAATTTACCTAAACTTTCCTTTCCATTATTCAACACGAAACACTTACAACCAAAGACATGTAGGTGAGAAACATTTGGCTTACACCCTTTTAAAAGTTCATATGGTGTTTTATTTAGAATTGGGCGGATAAGCACCCTATTCAATACATAACATCCCGTACTTATGGCGTCAGCCCAAAAATACTTAGGTAATGCACTTTCATTGATCATGGTTCTCCCTAACTATTCCAAAATACGATTTTTGCGCTCCACAACCCCGTTTTGTTGAGGGGTACGCGGAGCGGAGAAGTTATGATCAATACCGTGTTTACTGCAATATTCCTCAAACAAATGGTTTTCAAACTCACCTTCATGATCACTCCTAATTGATATTATGTTTGTGTTTGATTTATTTTGAGAAAGCTTAGCAAATCTTTCAAAGGTTGCGAATGTATTGCTCTTGCTAGCCAAGAAGATAGTCCAACAGAATCTAGAAAAATCATCAACTATTACAAAAGCGTAATAGTTACCACCTAGACTTTTAACTCTAGATGGCCCAAATAAATCCATATGGAGAAGCTCAAGAGGTCTCGTAGTTGAAACGATGTTTTTAGATTTAAAAGAGATCCTCGTTTGCTTTCCCATTTGGCAAGCATCACATAGGTGATCCTTGGTAAATTTAATTTTGGACAGACCTATGACTAGATCTTTTGAAACTACCTTGTTTAGCAAATCAAAGTTGACATGTGCTAAATGTCTATGCCATAACCATGAGTTCTCACTCATTGTGATGAGACATTTATCTCTTGTCAAAGATACTTCATCCAAATCCAGCATATAGACATTGTTTACTCTTAGACCATTAAACATATCCTTCATTTTATCATTATGTGCAATTTGGAAACTGTAATACCCCAAATTTTACCCTTATATTTAGTCAGTCATTTCGCATAGCATCTCATCTGTGCATCTGCTAACCACTAACCAGTCATAAAGTGCGTTTTGTTTTGCAGGAACTACCCCAGGGGTATTTTGGTCATTTTGCGCTGAATGTTCTGAAAAAGATGGTCTCTAGTGATAAGGCGTTCGAACTATCATATCCAGGACACTTATTTATTGTATGGGCTGATTATCAAGGCATTGATCTCAAGTCAATTAATACTGAAACAATTTGTCAGAAGCACATTCGAGTGTTGGGCCAATCGTTGCTTGTGTTTATTTAAGACAGTTTGAGCAGTTTCCCGTTCCATTGATAGAACGCCGCTTCTGGGGGTATACAATAAGTGGGTTTTAGTGCGATTTTGTTCATGGTCGAATCAGGCTGCGGTAAGATCAAGATCAGCAAAAGGAACGATTGATTAAGTGGAGAAAGTATTGGGTCTCACTCATAACGTTGTTCAAATATCAAAAAGAAGTGAATTGAAGTATTTTGAGTATTATTCATGAATATTTATATGTTACCACTGAGAGGTAACTGTAGATGATTTTGGATTGTTATTCACAAGTATTTCTAATTTACAATTAAGAAGTGGATTTAGATATTTTCGAAGCTTATTCAAGACATTCATAAATTACAATCAGGAGGCGGATATGAATATTTTTGAATTTCAGTTCATAAATATTTATAAGTTACAATTGGGAAAGAATGAGAATATGATTACAGAATCATGATTTACAAGCATTTACACTACTCTTTCTATCCTAAGTTCTAAAGGTCTTAAAAGGAACTAAAGGGCTTCGCGCCATTCCGCCATTTGAAATCCATCTTTCGAGTCCTCCGATTAACCTGCACAATGAAAAAACAAATACAAAACAGAACAGAATAGAAGGGGTTAGAAATTATTTTTGACACTCTCAGAACATCGTCATCATCGAGTGCCGGGAGTGGCACAACCGAAGCTGCGTCCTACCCCCGTTACCGATCCGCGTCGTTGGCGTCAGATCAGGTAACACCTGTTCTTATCATTACGGGACATCCGAGAGATAGAAGTGATAAAAGAAGCGGGACTGATTCGCTCTTGCCGCAGTTGGATTTCCAAACTGATACAAAGGCAAATTTGGACTCAGACCCGGATGCCGGCAGGTCTGAGTCGTTTTGTTTCCGAAATTCCCAACACCTGAAAATCCACAACAGCATCAGTACCAGGTTCAGAACTCAGAGCTCAAAACCAAAACAATTCATAAGCTGCATAAGCAAAACAGCCACAGGTGATTGGAAATTCAAACTGAAGCTCAACCGAACAATCCATGAAACCAGTGCATTCACAGCATCTGCCAAAGAAATCAAGCAGTATCAGAAGTTGGCATACAATAGATGTTCCAAAACTGCAACCACATAAGTGAGTTCGTGAAAACCAAGTCCAAACAGAACAGAAAAATACAAACCAAACTGCATTGAATGGCATCAAACAATGTATCAGAAGGCAAGTTTCAATGGCAAGTCACGAAAAACGTGAATGACCACACAAAATCACAACAGCAGTTGAACCAAATGCAAACTCAGTTCACAAATCATCATGGAAGCAGCAACAAGCAATATTCATGGAAAAGTACAGTTTTGATGTAGTGAATGATGTATCTCTACCAGGACGATACGAATGGGTCCCTGTACTTTACTAGGACAAGTTCACAAAACCACATCAGTTCATAAGCCCAGGAACCCTGTTCAGAAACCAAAGAACCCGACAGAGATTATCATAGGCTCAGAACATCATCATCATCATCGCCGCGTAACCTTCCCGACGATTCTGACTCGACCAAAGCCGTAGTATCAGCTCTCTCTGAAAGAAGAAGAGGAAAAGCTAATCCGAACTGCATCAAAATAATTCAAATCAGTTCGAAATCAAAACAAATCAGTTCGATATCAAAACAAATCAGTTCAGATATCAAACGAATCAAATGAAATCCGAGTGAATCCATCAAGGAGTTCTGAAAATGGAAAGCTTCGAATCAGATCAAAGAATCCATATCAGCTGGAAATCAAAAACCCCCAATCAGTATCAGATGAATCCAATCCGTATCAGAAAGCATCCAATTGGAACCCAATCAGTATCTGAAAAACCAAACAAATCCAGATAAAATCAAATCAGACAAAATCATACGAAATTATATCTCAGTGAAAGAGTAACGCAAATCCAACACCAATCAAAGACCCAGAAAGCCCAAAAAGAGAAGTTATAAAAGGGACGATCTCACCATGGTGAAAGCGGACGGAGGATCGCGAAAACCCTAGAAAAAACGGCGAAACCACCATCGCAAGCCAAACCCTAACGGGCTAGTAGCCGAGAGAGAGAGAGATCGAAACGAGACGAGCTCAGTGGGACGAGTTCACCAGCGCCGTTCATTCAACGACGGGCAAACACCTCGGAGGCTCAGCAACATCATTGCCTCCGTTCGTCACCAATTGCGAACGAAGAATGTAAGCCAGGAACGTAATACCATCATGTTTAACATTTATTCAGTGATTTCAGGTTTTTTAACACGATCGGAGAGGATCACAGCGAGAAAGATAGCGAGGAAGATGAAGGAACAAATGCGCCGCGAAGGGGATAGGGTTTCTGAAACCCTATTTTGTGTTTTCCTTTTCAATGTCTCACCAACCGGGTTGGGTCCGGGAGTGATGACCGGCCCAACCCTTTTATTTCTTTTTACTCTTTTTTTCTTTTTTATATAATTAGTATTAAAATTTTAAAACTAATATTGATTTTTTATATAAAAATAATTAAAAACTTTTTTAAAATATAAGAATAAAACCTTTTTTAAAAGAATAAACAAAAAACTCTTTTTTAAAATAAAAATAAGAAAACTTTTCTTAAAAATATTAAAAAATAAAACTCTTTTAAAAAAAAAATTAAAACATTTTTTTAATTAAAATTAAATCTTTTTTTTGCAAGTTAATATTAAATTCTTTTTTTTAAAAAACTTAAATCAAGATTTTTTTTAAAAACAATAATAAAAATCTCAAATTTGCATCTTTTTCTTCATTGTCTCATAATTCATTTGATTGCCGCCTAACTCTGCCCACTAACGTCGTTTGTTCATTTTGCAGCTCATTACGTTTACCGTTATTTATTTCATCTTATTTTTTTTTCCACTCAAAGTTCATTATCATATTGTATTGTTTCTCGGTTGTAACCTCACGAATCCTAATAATCGCGCTTTAATTACTGCCCTTTAAATTTCTGCTTGCATGGTTAAATTAGGATATTAGTCTCTGTTTGCATAATTCAATTATTTCACACATTTATCTATACTTCTGTCACATTGCACACTTCCGAAGGAATTAGGTCTAGCTTTTGGTCTCCGCGCCAATAGTCCTCAACTTCAAACCCTTACTACCTCTTACAAACCCTAATTTTCGCAAAATGCCTCGCCGCAGGCAAAATTACAATTTTACCCTTAGCATTAGGTCAAAGAGCCGCCGCACTCATTTTAGGGTTTCCCGCCGTGGAATCCCTAATTTAACCCTAATTACAACTTAACAATTCAACGTAGAGATTTGGAGTTTCTACACTCCGCGTAAGCGTGTCCTTAAGATGCGTTTATTCTCTTTGAGACCTGGACCACAGTCAAGAAGTCTCCAACCTCCCTTTTGAGGGGAACTACGATTACTCTGATTCCACTCCCGTAAGGATACGTAGGCACAAGATGCGATGTCTTGCCGAGTAAACTTAGAATTAACCCCTTAGGTCTCTTTTCTCACTTTTAATCCCTTTGTACATATACCTTAAGCAAATAAATAAAGCAAATAGTAAACATCTGAACAAAAGGTTCCTTAGAGTACTACAGAAGTTTAGGGTGCTAGTACCTTCCCTAAATTTAACCAACCCCTGAACCCTAGATCTTTCCCCGCATTGTGTTTACAATGCAAAATAGGTTTTCCCTCTTTTGACCTTTTCCTTCGGATAAATCAAATAGCGGTTGTGAATTGAATTGCGATTCAAACTCATTAATAGTTTGTGATCCTATTTCCACCGCAACAGAAAATGGCGACTTCACTGGGGAAAACTTAACTTTTGAGGGTTATCCCTAATTTGTTCATATTTATCACTATTTGTTTTATTATTCAGTTGCATGTATATATTGTACTTTGATTTTGGGAATGTTCCTTGTGTTGTGAGATAAGTCCTACGCCCGGACTAGTGACATTATTATAGGATGGGGATATATTCGATGAGGCTTATAGGGAGTGAATCCCGACCAAGCTGATTCGAGAATCACCGCTCAGTTGAGACCCTTTCGAAAATGGTTCGGTTGAACGAGTAATCGTTGAAAACTTTTTCCATGGTCGATTGGAGTCTGTGATATTGGGAACCGTAGTACCTTAACACCACCCTGGCCTTATTTAGGACGTAGTGCGGGAGCTATTTGGGAGTAATCCTACAACGGTTGCTACGCGATACTACACTCAAAAGAGGTTCTCTTGAGAATATTATTAACCCCCGAGTCAGTTGGAAGGTTGATAATATCCGAAAAATGGGTTGATGACTTTGGGCACTTTTTAGAACCTTGTCCGGCAGGTACAACTAACCTATAGTACACTCCTTTTGGGGACGGGTAGACCTTAACTCCACTCACGACTTTTAACCTAGGGTTTTGTGTATTCATGTGCATGGCATCCATAAAGCATCCCATTACATTGTATTTCATGGAATTCAAGCATCACTTATATCGCGGGATAAAATAAAAATGAAAAAACAAGGAAATTTTTGGTACCCCACGACATTCGTAAATGTTTGAATTCCATGAAATCTTCATTCGCATTTGCATCGTAGCATCATATACTTTCTTGCATCGCATGTGTCTTCCGTTGTCTCATGTTCGGTTCTCTCGCCTTCCAGTTTCGTCACCCTGAGTCCTCGGCACCAGTACAACACCAGAGCTCAAACTCGGAAGAGAATGGAGGATCAGACAAAAGAGATTGATCGCCTTAGCAATGAACTTGAAGACCTTCGAGGGGGTATGGGGCGTATAATGGAATTGTTACACGTCATGAATGCTAAGATGGATACCCAGCCCACTGTTGTTTCAGAGATTACCGGCGTTACTGTGGACCCTCCACCGAATGTGACCGTAGCAAGGGACCTACCTTATGGTCTTGCTCCAGGTTTTGTGCCTCCTCAAGCCACTGTTCCGATTAATCAGCCTGTTCAGCAAGCCGTGCCTTTATTTTCCGAAGTTTCTAGGGGGCTCCTATCTTTGCACCACCTGTCGTACATACCCGTGCGCAACCGTATTTCAATGAGACAGTCTTTGATAATCTTGATGAGAATGTTGAAGGTTATGAGAAACATGACAAGCTTCGTGAGGAAGTAGACACTATCGTCCAGAGATTGAGAAAGGTAGAAGGTGATCAAGTTTTCGGGGCTGCTGTAAGGGACGTTTGTTTGGTCTCAGGTTTGGTTATTCCCCCGAAGTTCAAAACTCCGAACTTCGATCGTTATGAAGGTGCCACTTGTCCTAAGAGCCATCTGATCATGTACTATCGCAAAATGGCTGCCCATGTTGAGAATGATAAATTGATGATTCATTGTTTCCAAGACAGTTTGAAGGGTGCTTCTTCCAAGTGGTATTTAACTTTGGACCAGTCTCGCATTAAGAGCTTCCAAGATTTATCTGACGCTTTCATCAAACATTACAAGTACAATATGGATCTGGCTCCTGACAGAAGACAGTTGCTGAGTATGTCACAAAAGAGTTCTGAGTCATTCAAAGAGTACGCTCAAAGGTGGAGAGTGTAAGAGCACAAATTGTGTCTTAGTAATATCTCTATGTTTTGATGATAACATTAATGATAATTTGTATACAAGAATTATACTCTCTAAATTTGTTCTAAACTGTTTTCTACAGGCACAAAAGATTTTAATCTTAAAGAGCAAATTTGATGTGTACAATAAATTCTGAATGGCTCAAGAGCATCTGAAGATTAGAAGAATCTGAAGTATAAGAGCTTAGTCATCAAGATTCTGAAGATACAACACGCTGCATATATTATCAAGAATCTGAATGAAAGAAGACTCTGAGTGAAGAGACTCTGAATGAGAGAAGACTCTGATCTGAGTGAAGACTCTGATCTAAGAGCATGTTACGCTTCAAGCACACAGCTGCACCAGACTCTGATTCAGCAACATCTGAAGAACATCTTAGGCTCTGAAGTTTCCAGAAGATTCTGAAGACTGAAGACTCTGATATTGATTGTTGATCTGAACTATCTGAAGAATTATTTGAAGAAGATTATTTTAATATATCCGTTGGAATATGCCAGCAAATCTTTCCTTAATTGGGATAGACATAAATCTCTGCAAGAATATTATTCCTCTGATACATTCCATATATGGTAAATTCACAGCTCAGCAGACAATTGCTACACCCACATTTTGTGCGCCGTCTCTCTGCTGCAATAGTACAAAGGACAGTACTATTTGATATTGGAAATATCTTCTCCAACGGTATTATATTCTCTCCAATATTCAAGTGGCTATATAAAGGATATCATAGCACTTTCTTCAGTGACGAATTTTGACAAACTTATTCTCAAGCGAAGAAACTCTCAAGCTCTCATATTCTTTATAGTTCATACTTTGTTCTAAACTTCGAGAAATAACACAGTTGTGTTTATAGCTTTCATAGAAGCATTTTATTACTCTTACATTGTATTACATTAATTTGTAAAGGAAGTTTTCCTTAAGAGGATCTAGGTTAGATCAGTAGCTCTTGAGAAGACTAAGAACAGTTGTTCTTAGGTGTTGCTATTTGTAATCAGTTGATTTGAATAGTGGATTAAGTCCTTGTTGAGAAAGGCAAATCACTCTTGAAAAGGGTGGACTGGAGTAGTTGAGTTCAACGAACCAGGATAAAAATACTTGAGTTTTTATCTTTGATTATTTTCTGTCATACTTATTCAACCCCCCTTCTAAGTATTTTCTCACCTTCAGTTGGCATCAGAGCTCCGGTTCTGCGTGTGCATTCACTTAACCGTGACAGATAAAGATCCAGTGAGAAGAATACTCTGTTATTTATTTGGTTGCTAATATGGGTGATATTCCTACATCAAGCAACAAATATGAAGGAGACAGAATCAGCACCAAACCTCCAATGTTTGATGGAGAAAAATTTGATTATTGGAAAGATAGACTTGAAAGTTTTTTCTTGGGGTATGATGCTGATCTCTGGGATTTAGTCATTGATGGATATGAACATCCTACTAAGGATGGCAAAAAGATTGATAGAAAATCAATGACTGAGGAGCAGAAGAAAGAATTCAAGAATCATCACAAAGCCAGAACCATACTTCTTAATGCAATCTCTCATACAGAGTATGAGAAGATTACCAACAGAGACACTGCTCATGATATGTTTGAGTCTCTCAAAATGACTCATGAGGGAAACTCTCAGGTGAAAGAAACAAAGGCTCTGGCGCTGATACAGAAGTATGAAGCGTTCAAGATGGAAGAATCTGAGAACATTGAGACTATGTTTTCCAGATTTCAGATTCTAACAGCTGGGTTGAAAGTTCTGGACAAGGGCTACTCAACATCTGATCATGTCAAGAAGATCATCAGAAGTCTTCCTACCAGATGGAGACCTATGGTGACTGCATTGAAGCTGGCCAAGGATCTGAACAAAATCTCATTAGAAGAACTCATCAGTTCTTTGAGAAGTCATGAGATTGAGCTGGAGGAAGATGAACCCCAGAAGAAAGATAAAGGTAAATCCTTAGCTTTTAAATCTAACAAATCTGTTAAAGCTTTGCAGGTAAATGAAGAAAGCTCTGAGGAATCTTCTTCTGAAGAAGAAGATGAACTATCCATGCTGTCCAGAAGGATCAACAAACTCTGGAAGCACAAAGGGAAGAAGTTCAACAACTTCAGAAGATCTGATCAAAAGAGAGAATCTTCTGGACACAGAAGATCTGGCAAGAAAGAGGTCACTTGCTATGAATGTAAAGAACCTGGACACTACAAGAGTGAATGTCCCAAACTTCAAAAGGAAAAACCCAAAAGGAAGTTTGATAAAAAGAAAAAGGTTCTGATGGCTACATGGGATGACTCAGATGAATCTGAATCATCTTCTGAATCTGAGGAAGAATGTGCAAATTTTGCGCTGATGGCCAACACAAATGATCAAGATGAAGGAACGTCATCATCTGAATCTGAGTCAGAATCAGACTCTGACTCTGAAGAGGTATTTTCTGAACTCTCCAGAGCTGAACTTGTTGAAAGTTTATCTGACATGTTGGAAAGCTACAGCAAGATTAAACTCAAATACAAGAAGCTGAAAAGCAATCTTGAATCTGAGATTGATCTTCTGAGAACAGAACTTGTTGAGCAGAAAGAAATAAATTTAAAACTCAAAAATGATTTAGAAACAACTCAACAAGAATCTGATACTGAAACAGAGTCAAGTGAAAATATTTTAGAAAAATATGACTCCAGTTTTAAAAGATTCCTCACTAAAAGCATAGACAGAAGCAAAATGGCTTCTATGATCTATGGTGTTAGTGGGAACAACAGAAGAGGCATTGGATGTGAATCTTCCTCTGGAAGCAATCCAAAATCTGTTGATAAACTCTTCATCAAGAAGACTCCTCTGTATTCTCATTTTAAGTTTGGTCATCTGAATGATATTAAACATACAAGCTCTGAAAAGAGTACTTATGTGTTTAAGCCAAGGGCTAGCCAGAATAAACACTATGTTGAAAAACAGAAGTTTAGGCAAAACCACAGAACATCTAACCCCAAAGGACCCAAGAAGATCTGGGTACCTAAAAGTAAAATAATACCTGTTGCAGATGTTCTTAGCAGCAAAATCCAGACACCAATCATGGTACCTGGACTCTGGATGCTCACGACATATGACGGGCGAAAGGTCTATGTTCCAAAGCCTGGAACTTAGATCTGGAGGGGACGTGAAATTTGGAGGGAACCAGAAGGGCAAGATCATTGGCTCTGGTACAATAGGTAATGGTAACCTACCCTCTATTTCTAATGTTCTGTTAGTTGAAGGATTGAAACATAATCTATTGTCCATAAGTCAATTAAGTGACAATGGTTATGATATCATCTTTAATCAAAAATGTTGCAAAGCTGTATGTCAAAAGAATGGTTCAATCCTATTCAGTGGAAAGAGGAAAAACAACATTTACAAAATTAACCTTTCAGAACTTAAAGTTCAAAATGTAAAATGCCTTTTATCTGTGAATGATGAGCAATGGGTCTGGCATAGAAGATTGGGACATATTAATATGAGACGTATATCTCAGATTAATAAACTCAATCTGGTCAGAGGACTCCCTAATCTGAAGTTCAATTCAGATGCTCTGTGTGGCGCATGTCAAAAGGGTAAATTTTCAAAATCTCATTTTAAACCAAAAAATGTTGTTTCCACTTCTAGACTATTGGAATTACTTCATATTGATCTGTTTGGACCAGTGAAAACTGCATCCATCAGAGGCAAGAAGTATGGGTTAGTCATTGTAGATGACTACAGCAGATGGACATGGGTAAAGTTTCTAAAACACAAGGATGAGTCTCATTCTGTGTTCATTGACTTCTGCAATCAAGTCCAGACTGAAAAAGAATGCAAAATTATTAAAGTCAGAAGTGATCATGGTGGTGAATTTGAAAACAAATATTTTGAAAAATATTTTTCTGAAAAAGGAATTGCACATGATTTCTCCTGTCCTAGAACTCCACAACAAAATGGAGTTGTAGAGAGGAAAAATAGAACATTGCAAGAAATGGCCAGAACCATGATCAACGAGACAAATCTGGCAAAATACTTTTGGGCAGAAGCAATAAATACAGCATGTTATATTCAGAACAGAGTGTCTGTAAGACCTCTTCTGGAAAAGACTCCCTATGAATTGTGGAGAAACAGAAAGCCCAACATTGCTTATTTTCATCCATTTGGATGTATTTGTTATATGCTTAACACTAAAGATCATCTGAACAAGTTTGATTCCAAAGCACAGAAGTGTTTCATGCTTGGTTATTCTGAACGCTCTAAAGGCTACAGAGTATTCAATACTGAAACACAGATTGTGGAAGAATCTATTCATGTTAGATTTGATGATAAGCTTGGCTCTGAAAAGCCAAAGCAAGTTGAAAGTTCTGCAGATAGAGAAGTTATTCTCACAGACTCTGAAGGCTCAGAGGCAGACAAGACTGAAGACAAAGACTCTGAAGCAAACCCAGATGCTACGCCTCTAACTTCCCAACTTGACAATCTGCATATTTCTGAAAGACCAACAGTCAGAGGATCTTCTTCCAGAATGAAAGCTTCTCATCCAGAGGATGTGATAATTGGAAAGAAAGATGATCCAATAAGGACAAGAGCATTTCTCAGAACTTCTGAATCTTCCTTCTGTGGCTTAGTGTCAATTATAGAACCAACATCTGTTGATGAGGCTCTGGAAGATAATGAATGGATTTTAGCTATGCAAGAGGAGCTGAATCAATTCACAAGGAATGAAGTCTGGGATCTGGTTCCAAGACCTAAAGGTTTCAATGTCATTGGAACAAAATGGGTTTTCAGAAATAAACTTAATGAGAAAGGAGAAGTTGAAAGGAACAAAGCAAGACTGGTTGCTCAAGGCTACAGTCAACAAGAAGGCATAGACTACACAGAAACATATGCTCCTGTTGCAAGGTTAGAGTCTATACGCTTGCTTATTTCATTTGCTGCACAACATAACATCACTCTTTATCAGATGGATGTTAAAAGTGCTTTTCTTAATGGAATTATAGAAGAGGAAGTGTATGTCCACCAACCTCCTGGTTTTGAAAATGAAAATTTTCCAGATCATGTTTACAAACTGAAAAAATCTCTTTATGGACTAAAACAAGCTCCCAGAGCTTGGTATGAGAGGTTGAGTAATTTTCTTCTGAAGAAAAATTTCATCAGAGGAAAAGTGGATACCACACTATTTTGTAAAACCATTAAGAAAGATTTGTTGATTTGTCAAATTTATGTAGATGATATTATTTTTGGATCAACAAATATTATGCTTGGAAAGGAGTTTGCTAAATGTATGCAGGCAGAATTTGAGATGAGCATGATGGGAGAATTGAGATTCTTTCTGGGAATCCAAGTAAATCAGACTCCAGAGTGCACCTACATACATCAGACCAAGTATGTTAAAGAGCTTCTGAAGAAGTTTAACATGCTGGATAGCAAAATGGCAAAGACTCCAATGCATCCTACAAGCACTCTAGGTAAGGAAGAGGTAAGTAAGAAGGTAGATCAGAAACTCTACAGAGGTATGATAGGATCTCTTCTTTATTTGACTGCTTCTAGACCAGACATTCTGTTTAGTGTTTGTTTATGTGCTAGATTCCAATCAGATCCTAGAGAATCACACTTAACTGCTGTTAAGAGGATTCTAAGGTATCTGAAAGGTACTGCTAATGTTGGTTTGTGTTACAGAAAATCTGACGAATATTCACTAGTTGGATTCTGTGATGCTGACTATGCTGGAGATAGAGTTGAGCGCAAAAGTACTTCTGGAAGCTGTCAGTTTCTTGGAAGTCATCTGATCTCGTGGTACAGCAAGAAGCAACCAACAATTGCACTATCAACCACAGAGGCAGAATACATTGCTGCTGCTGGATGTTCCACTCAGATGCTCTGGATGAAGAGTCAACTAGAAGATTATCAAATCTATGAGAGTAATCTTTCTATCTTCTGTGATAATACTTCTGCTATATGTTTATCCAAAAATCCAATTTTACACTCTAAGGCCAAACATATAGAGATTAAACATCATTTCATCAGAGACTATGTTCAGAAGGGTGTAATAAATTTAGCCTTTGTTGATACAGATCATCAATGGGCAGATATTTTCACAAAACCCCTTGCTGAAGATAGGTTTAAGTTTATTCTGAAAAATATTTGTATGGATTTTTGTCCAGAGTAATATTTCTCAGAGTCAACTTCTCAGATGCTAAGTGTTTAACACTCTGAAGTATTTCATCTGTCTTGCTTGTTTAATTTATCTGTGAATTTTTTTTTTTTTTTTGTGAAACTCTGAACTGACCATCTCAGAGGATCTGAAAGTTGAAAACGTTTCATTTCTTAAGAGTTATAGAATCACATGCAAGCAAACACGTGTCACTCAGAATCTGAAAAGATGGAGTACACCTACTGATTATGACGTTTAAGGTATTGCTTTGAAAATCTCAATCTGTCTTGATTTCCCCCCAAATGTCATATCATAATTAAAAATGATTACTTTTCATTTAATGCAAACGTGCGTATGTGTCCTATGTGTGTCTGTTGTGTTTCCCATGCTTGCTTTATTTGTCTATATAAACCATTCTCATAACACATTCACACTTTTCACATTCTCAAACACATATGCGCTTTTGTTTGTTGTTCTCTCTCTTTGCAAACCCTAAAAGAACTCAGAAACCTTCATCTTTTTCATCATCGTCAACAATGGCATCTACTTCAAACGCTGTTACTACCAAGAATGCTACCACTTTCAAAGAACCAGTACGCACTCTCCTAACTGCTGTTGATTCACTAGAAGTTCTGTGTGAAAGTTTCGTGGACTTAGAAGATCTTGCTGAAAATGGGTTTGATCTGATTTCTTCAATCAAAGCACAAGGCTGGGACGGTTACTTTGACAGGCTTATGGGTCCTGTGTATCCAACGTTAGTGAAGGAGTTCTGGATCCATGCATATGCTACTCCAAAGTTCATTCACTCCTCTGTGCTGGGAAAAAAGATAGTTATCACTGAAAACCTGATAAGGAAACTCATAGGTTTTAAGGCAACTGATGGAGTAACCTCTCTGTCTTCTGCGCGTGAAGATCTGAAAGATGTATGTCAAGAAATCTGTACTACTGGTGAACCTTGTAAGAAGGTTAAGTTCTTGAAACCCACTTACAAGATATGGGCTAAGATTTTCATGAGCACCATCTTTCACAGACCCTCTTCAAACTCTTCTGATTATGTTAATGCTGAACAACTTTACTTCATGTATTGTTTACACCCAAACATTCAGATTGATCTTCCATATTTGTTGTTTAATCATCTGGTGTCTCACGTCAAGGAAACAAGGGAAACAGCCAGAGATAAATCTGGAAAAGTCAGAACATGGATCCCTATGGGAAGGCTGATTTCAGATATTCTGATAGAAAACCAACTTGTGGCGCATCTGCAAGAGGCTGGGTTGACAGAAGATCTGACTTATATCATTGGCTCTGAAATAAACAGTTTAACTTTGAGAAGGATGAAACTGGTTGATGATTTATCTGAGAAACCAAGGAAAACTAACTCTGAAGAAGTTAGGGGAAGAAGGATTCCTGTTAAGGATTTTCCTTTATTCACCTCAGATGAACCTAGAGAAATTATTGCTGAGTATGTTGCTCGCTGCCTAAGAGATGGTGATGAGATTCCTGCCAATCTTTTGCAGAAGGAAGGCCAAGTTCTTCCTGATTTGACAAGGGAAAGAAGACGTAAGAGAAAAGTTGATAGTGAAGGTCATCAGAAGAAAAGGAAGCATTCAGATGCTGAAAAGAAGAAGAAAAGGAAGAAGCTGAAGAAGGTTCAACCAAATCCTCCTGCAGCAACTTTTGAAGAAATTAGAGATACTCTGAAACAGGTATTTAACACTGATTCTAATCCTGTTCATCATTCTGATACCCCCACACCCTCTGACTCCCCACTTAGATTTAGAAGATCCAGACCTTCTAAAACTTTTATCTCTAAACCATCTTCTGTCCCCCCTCATACACCACAATCCAAGCAACCAACAAACATACAAACAGAAATTCCACAACAAACTCAAACTCTCACTCCACAACCTCTTGAAATCCAAAACACTCCACAACCAACAGAAACCCAACCAATTCCCTCAATACCTCAACCACAACATTCTGACCAACAAACATCTGAACCACAAACCAACCAACCAACATCTGAACCACAAATCAATCCTCAACCTTCTGAACCACAAACATCTGAACATCCATCTTCACAACCTCAACCTTCTGAACAAACACCACAAACACAACTAACCCAACCAAGAAAACCCAGAATCCCTGATGAAGCAGAATTGGGATCACGTGTTTATACTCTGTTAAGAGATTTTGATAAGGATAATGTCTCAGACTTTGCTGACATTATGGATGTTTGCATGACTACTATGGACAAAGAGGCTGCTGACGCTGTTTGGAAGAAATATCTTTACAGACTGAATAGGGAGGCTTTGAAAATCAGGACTCAATGTCTTAGATTGTCAAAAGTAAGGTTTGCTGCTTATCAAAAACGGATTAAGAGAAACACTCCTCCTATTCTTCTTCTAGAAGCTCCTCCACCTCCAGAAATTCCTGCACCTGATGTTACTCAGCCTGTTTCAGAATCTACTGTTTCAGAATCTACAGATCTTCAGAAGGATGTCAAAGAACTTAAGGATTTTATGGTTGATCAAAAGAAAACAAATGAAGAAATGAAAACTTGGATGGCTAAGCAAGATGAAAATTCAGAAAGGATTACAGCACTGCTGCAACTCATTGCTTCTCAACAAGCCTCATCTGCTAAACCTACTTGATGTTTTGCACAAGTTTTTCATGTTTTGCTTTGTTTTGATTTTCTTCTGATATGTTTTGTATGCTTTTATCTGAATCTGGATGTTCTCTTGACTTAATGACAATGATCTTTTTGCTTATCTGGATATGTGTTTCTTCTGCATCTTTACTGTCTTTTAAAATTCTTTTTGATTATGACAAAAAGGGGGAGAAACAAAATAGAATCTGATTGTTCAAATCTATAAGCAATTATCTGAACTAAGTCAGACATGTTACTAACATTCTTTGAATTTAAGTGTCCCAGATATTATTAAAAAATCTGACAAATTTCATTGAAGTTTTTCCTGAGATCTATCTTTTCAGAACCTGATCAAAAATAGCTAAATCTGAGTAGACCAGACTCTGATATCTAACCTTGAGTACTATGATCTAAAAGATAACTCAAGACAGGAAATGGCAAGATAAACAACCAGGTGTTCTGAAGTTGTTCATCTGGCATCAAGCTTTAATATGGCATCAAGCTTTGACTCTAGAAGTCAAACATATGTCAACCAGGCTTCAATCAGGCTCTGAATCTGAAATGTACTCAACCAGAAAGGGAAGTATCTAATTCCATTAGAGTATTCATTTCAGGGGGAGATTGTTAATCTCAGGGGGAGTAATTTTAATTCATATTTTTATTGAACAAATTTCTCATGTTTTGTCATCATCAAAAAGGGGGAGATTGTAAGAGCACAGATTGTGTCTTAGTAATATCTCTATGTTTTGATGATAACATTAATGATAATTTGTATACAAGAATTATACTCTCTAAATTTGTTCTAAACTGTTTTCTACAGGCACAAAAGATTTTAATCTTAAAGAGCAAATTTGATGTGTACAATAAATTCTGAATGGCTCAAGAGCATCTGAAGATTAGAAGAATCTGAAGTATAAGAGCTTAGTCATCAAGATTCTGAAGATACAACACGCTGCATATATTATCAAGAATCTGAATGAAAGAAGACTCTGAGTGAAGAGACTCTGAATGAGAGAAGACTCTGATCTGAGTGAAGACTCTGATCTAAGAGCATGTTACGCTTCAAGCACACAGCTGCACCAGACTCTGATTCAGCAACATCTGAAGAACATCTTAGGCTCTGAAGTTTCCAGAAGATTCTGAAGACTGAAGACTCTGATATTGATTGTTGATCTGAACTATCTGAAGAATTATTTGAAGAAGATTATTTTAATATATCCGTTGGAATATGCCAGCAAATCTTTCCTTAATTGGGATAGACATAAATCTCTGCAAGAATATTATTCCTCTGATACATTCCATATATGGTAAATTCACAGCTCAGCAGACAATTGCTACACCCACATTTTGTGCGCCGTCTCTCTGCTGCAATAGTACAAAGGACAGTACTATTTGATATTGGAAATATCTTCTCCAACGGTATTATATTCTCTCCAATATTCAAGTGGCTATATAAAGGATATCATAGCACTTTCTTCAGTGACGAATTTTGACAAACTTATTCTCAAGCGAAGAAACTCTCAAGCTCTCATATTCTTTATAGTTCATACTTTGTTCTAAACTTCGAGAAATAACACAGTTGTGTTTATAGCTTTCATAGAAGCATTTTATTACTCTTACATTGTATTACATTAATTTGTAAAGGAAGTTTTCCTTAAGAGGATCTAGGTTAGATCAGTAGCTCTTGAGAAGACTAAGAACAGTTGTTCTTAGGTGTTGCTATTTGTAATCAGTTGATTTGAATAGTGGATTAAGTCCTTGTTGAGAAAGGCAAATCACTCTTGAAAAGGGTGGACTGGAGTAGTTGAGTTCAACGAACCAGGATAAAAATACATGAGTTTTTATCTTTGATTATTTTCTGTCATACTTATTCAACCCCCCTTCTAAGTATTTTCTCACCTTCAGAGAGAGATTGCTTCGCAAGTAGAACCTCCTTTGACCGAGAAAGAGTTAGCTGATTGGTTTGTCGACACGGTCCGTCCAGAATTTTACGAGAGAATGGTGGGTAGTGTGACTTCAAATTTCTCTGACATCGTTGCTGTGGGTGTCAAGATTGAATTGGGTATGAAAAGCGGTAAAATGACAAATGCTCATAGTGTTTCAAAGGATCAGCCGAAGAAACCTCCGTATAGCTCTCAGAAGAAGAAAGAAGGTGAGACTAATGCTATATCCTCTGGTAGACGAAGGGACCAATTTTATCAATATCCGCAAGGTTATGCTCAACCTCAAGGGTACCCGATCCAATATGCTCAATAGCCATATGTGGCAGCTATTGCACCTTCTTTCAATCAACAGGTTCCTATGTATCAACCTATGCAACAATCTCCTGTTTATCCGCCTCCTATCAACTACCAACAAGCGCCCAACACTCCTGCTCCTCAGCAGCCAAGGAATCCATCTCCTCGCCAGAATGGTCCGAACAAGAGAACGTATAAACCTTGTCCGCCGATTCCGATGACTTTCACCGAGCTGTATCCCTCATTGGTCAAACAAGGTCTAATTACCACTCGAGCTTTGGGTCCGCCTCCTAATCCACTGCCCGCCAATTACAACGCCGCTGCTCATTGTTTATTTCATGAGGGTGCGCCTGGTCACAATCTGGAAAACTGTTATGCTCTCAAAAATCTTGTCAGGGATTTATTGGAAAAGAAGATTTTGTCATTTGAAGATCCTCAACCGAATGTTAAGAAGAACCCTTTTCCCAACCATGAAAGTGTTAACGCCGTCAGTGCCGATTCTGAGGAAGGTTATGTCCTTGATGTTGTTCAGATTAAGACTCCTCTTAAGATATTCCATTCGAAGCTGTTCGAAGCTGGTCTGGTAGATACTTCCCACGTTGCATGCGTAAGTTGTGAAGCCAGTATTAAGGGTTGTGTGTTGGTTCAGAATGATGTTCAGAGGTTGATTAATGAGGGTGTTTTACAAGTGACAAGCCAAGCCAAGAAGGGTGAGGTCGCTGTGGTTGAGCCTGTTTTCCATCAGCCTGAATCAAAGGGTAAGGTACCAGTGTTTAATCTGTCAGGGGCAAGTTCTGCCAATCCCGTGTTCGATATACCAAAGTCGTCTATCCCTGAGGTGAATCAGCTTAAGCCTATAGTTAGTCGAAGACCAGGTCCGTTTCCTTTCAGTGATCCTAAAGCTGTGCCTTGGAAATATGACGTAACGATGATTGACAAGGAGTCTGGGAAGATTATTCCAAATGAAGAGGTTAAGGACACGGTGACCAACATCGCAGAGGCAAGCAGGATGACTCGCAGTGGCCGTGTGTATACTCCCCGTATCAATGAGGTTCCACCTAAGGAAACCACTAATATCCCAGTGCCTGCCAAAGACAAAGGCAAGGGAGCCGTTACGAATGATGAAGATGCTGAGTTTTTGAGGATCATCAAGAAAAGTGACTATAAAGTTGTCGATCAACTTCATCAAACTCCTTCCAAGATTTCGATTTTATCTCTGCTGATGAGTTCACTCGCTCATAGGATGGCCTTGCAGAAAGTTTTGACTCAAGCACATGTGGATCAAGATATCAGCATCAGTCGGTTTGATAGTGTGATTGCCAATTTGACCGCATGTAACACCCTTAGTTTCAGCAACGAAGAGTTACCAAAGGAGGGTCCGAATCATAATCGTGCTTTACATATATCAGTGAAATGTCAGGAGGACAATTTAGCAAGAGTGCTAGTGGACACCGGTTCTTCTTTGAATGTTCTACCCAAGAGGGTTCTTGATAAATTGGTTTTCAAAGAGACTGTGTTGAAACCTACTCCTCTGATCGTCAAGGCTTTCGATGGTTCTCGCCGGTCGGTAATGGGGGAGGTTGAACTTCCTATCCTGATTGGTCCGCAAGTTTTTAATATCACGTTTCAAGTCATGGACATTAATCCCAATTACAGCTGTTTACTTGGAAGGCCGTGGATTCATGTCGCTGGGGCAGTAACCTCAACGTTACATCAAAAGATGAAGTTTGTGATCGATGGAAAGTTGGTTATTATACACGGTGAGGAGGATCTGATGGTCAGTAACCTGTCTTCTTTCCGTTACATCGAGGCCGATGAGAATGCTTTGGAAATCTCCTTTCAAGCACTCGAGATCGCCAATGCTGTTCTGTTAGAAGTCGAAGAGACAGTGGGCCAGGGTAATCCATCTTTTGCATCTCTGAAGAGTACCAAATCAACAATTGACAGGGGTATTCCGGAAGGTTGGGGAGAGGTAATGGATGTCAAGACCAAGACTGATCGCTTTGGGTTGGGTTACAAACCGACTCAGAATGGAGCTGCCACAACTGTCGAAGGGCGTCCGAAGGTTATCCAAGAGGTATTTGTTAGCGGAGGTTTCCAAGTCAATGCCGTCAGTGACTGTGAGGAAAATGAAGATTTGAGCAACCTGGTGTTTAAGGGTGATGCAGCTTTGAACAACTGGGAGGCCGTAGAAATCCCTGTTATTTTTCCATTGTCAAAGTAATTTTTAGCATTTTCATTTACGTTTTCAAACAAAAAGTCCGTAGCTCCGCCCAAGGCTATAGGGTCGTTTTTGTCGGGCCACCTTTCTTTTTAAAAAGGATATTAATAAAGGCATTTTGTTCAAATCCATTTTGGTTCATTTGCGTTTTTCGTTTTCACCGTTAAAAAATGAAATTGGCAACCTTTTTCAAAAATAAAACAAAAAATAGCATTTCATTCCCTATCTTACATATCTTCGAGCATTTTAATTAAGTAAGCCTTCATCATGCAGAGACATCGTAAACCTTGTTGGATCCAATGACTTTATTGACACTCCTAACTGGGACGCACCCATCAATCAAGCTGAAGACGAGGGTGAAGAAGATTTTGAAGTACCCGCTAAACTGACAAAATTGATTGAGTACGAGTACACAGAGCTTCAACCGCATAAAGAGCAGGTGGACTTAATTAATCTTAGTACAGATGAGAACAAGAAAGAGGTCAAGATTGGTGCAATGCTTGGGACAGAGGTTAAGCAGAGGCTGATTGAGTTGTTAAAAGAATATATTGATGTGTTTGCGTGGTCGTATCAAGATATGCCTGGCCTAGACACGGATATTGTTGTTCACAAGTTGCCGCTAAAGCCAGATTGTCCACCTGTCAAACAAAAGCTTCGAAGAACGAGACCCGACATGGCTTTGAAAATTCGAGATGAGGTTAAAAAACAGTTAGATGCAGGTTTCTTGGCAGTTGCAAAATATCCAGATTGGGTTGCCAATATTGTGCCAGTGCCCAAGAAAGATGGTAGAGTTAGGATGTGTGTGGATTACAGGGATCTGAACAAAGCAAGTCCGAAAGACGACTTCCCTCTGCCATATATCGATACACTTGTAGACAATACAGCCAGTTTTGCGTTGTTCTCATTTATGGATGGTTTCTCTGGCTATAATCAGATCAAAATGGATCCCGATGATCGAGAGAAGACTACTTTCATTACTCCTTGGGGAACCTTTTGCTACAAAGTCATGCCCTTCGGTTTAAAGAACGCAGGGGCAACTTACCAACGCGCTATGACCACTCTCTTTCATGATATGATGCACAAAGAGATCGAGGTGTATATGGACGATATGATAGCCAAATCTCAGAGTGAAGAGGAACATCTAGACCACTTGGTGAAGTTGTTTGAACGACTCAGGAAATATCAGCTGAAGTTGAATCCTGTTAAATGCACCTTCGGTGTCAGATCGGGAAAATTGCTTGGTTTTATTGTTAGTTAACGAGGGATTGAGGTAGATCCTGACAAAGTTCGAGCCATTCAAGATATGCCAGCTCCGCAAACTGAGACACAAGTTAGAGGTTTTCTTGGGCGTTTGAACTATATTTCCAGGTTTATCTCTAACATGACCGCTACTTGTGAGCCGATATTCAAATTGCTTTGTAAGGGGCAGACGGTTGAGTGGAACCCTGATTGTCAGAAAGCGTTTGAGAAAATTAAGAGTTATTTGCAAGACCCCCCTATTCTGATTCCTCCCGTACCTGGAAGACCGTTGTTTATGTACCTTACTGTTCTTGAGAAGTCTATGGGTTGTGTGCTTGGGCAACATGATGAGACTGGAAGAAAGGAACATGCGATTTATTACCTGAGCAAAAAGTTTACCGATTGTGAAAACAGATACTCACCATTGGAGAAAACTTGTTGTGCGTTGGCATAGGCCGCTAGGCGCCTTCGGCAATATATGGTCTGTCATACCACTTTGTTGATTTCTAAAATGGATCCGATCAAGTATATTTTTGAAAAACCTGCTCAAACCGGGAGGCTAGCCCGTTGGCACATGTTGTTATCCGAATATGACATCCAGTATGTACCCAAGAAGGCAATTAAGGGTAGTATTTTATCGGATTATCTTGCAGATCAGCCAGTTGAAGATTATGAACCTCTTAAGTTTGATTTTCCTGATGAGGATATTTTGTTGATTAAGAGAGATTGTGAAGAGCCAGATCCGAGCGAAGGTCCAGAACCAGGTCTTTGGTGGAGGATGATGTTTGATGGTTCCTCGAATTTCAATGGGCATGGTATAGGCGCCGTTCTGATGAACCCAAAGGGTGGATTCACTCCATTTACAGCCAGGTTAGACTTTGAGTGTACCAATAACGTCGCGGAGTATGAAGCATGTATTCTCGGCCTCGAAGCGGCAATTCACCTCCGAATCAAACTTCTCAAAGTAAGTGGTGACTCAGCCTTGGTTATTTACCAAGTACAAGGCAAATGGGAAACGAAGAATGAGAAGTTAGTCCCTTATAAGGACTACATTGTCGAGCTGATTAAGTATTTCGACGAGATAGAGTTCGAGCATGTTCCTAGATCTGAGAATCACGTTGCTGATGCTTTAGCCATGTTAGCATCCATGTGGAAAGTTAAATTCGTTAATGAAGCACCTCTTATCCATATTGAACGCAAGGTTGAGCCCGCGTACTATCAAATGGTTGAAGAGGATGAGGTGGATGAAAGGCCTTGGTTTCATGACATCAAGAACTATCTAGCCAAGCAAGAGTATCCCGATGGTGCTACCGGTCAGGACAAGAAAACGTTGAGAAGACTGGCTTCGAAATTCTTTATCAGTAATGGTGTGTTATACAAAAGAAATTACGATATGGTTTTGCTCAGATGTGTTGATAAACGGGAAGCGGACATGTTACTGCAAGAGATTCACGAGGGGACCTTCGGAACTCATGCCAATGGTTATGCTATGTCCAAGAAGATGCTAAGGGCTGGATATTATTGGCTGACTATGGAAGCTGACTGCATCCAATACGCCAGGAAATGCCATAAGTGTCAAATTTACGCTGATAAAATGCATGTACCTCCCTCTCCGTTGAATGTTTTGTCTTCACCATGGCCGTTCTCAATGTGGGGCATTGACATGATTGGGGCAATTGAGCCGAAAGCTTCTAATGGTCATCGTTTTATCCTTGTTGCTATTGACTATTTCACCAAGTTGGTAGAGGCTGCCTCCTACACCAACGTGACTAAGCAAGTGGTTGCCCGCTTCATCAGGAAAGAAATTATTTGCCGTTATGGAATTCCAAGTCGGATAATAACTGACAATGGCACCAATCTGAATAACAAGACTATGAAGGAGTTGTGTGACAATTTCAAGATCACTCACCATAATTCTTCTCCGTACCGTCCTAAAATGAATGGGGCTGTTGAAGCTGCGAATAAGAATATCAAGAAAATCCTGCAAAAGATGGTCGTGACTTACAAAGATTGGCATGAGATGTTACCGTTTGCTTTGCATGGATACAGGACCTCAGTGCGAACTTCGACAGGGGCAACACCTTTCTCATTGGTGTACGGAATGGACGCCGTACTCCCCGTCGAAGTAGAGATACCTTCTTTAAGAGTGTTGATGGAAGCTGAACTGGAGGAAGCTGAGTGGGTTCAAGACAGACTGGATCAGTTGAATCTCATTGACGAGAAACGCATGACAGCTATATGCCATGGGCAGTTATATCAGAAACGGATGAAAAGAGCATTTGATAAGAAGATTCGTATCCGTGAGTTCCGTCAAGGAGAGCTCGTACTCAAAAAGATCTTGCCAGTGCATAAAGATATGCGTGGAAAGTGGATGCCCAATCATGAAGGCCCATTTGTTGTAAAGACTGTATTCTCTGGAGGGTCTCTGATACTTACAACAATGGATGGAGAAGAGCTGGCACATCCCGTGAATTCTGATGCAGTCCGAAAATATTATGCCTAAAAACCCGCTAAGTCGAAAACCTGCAAAAGGCGATTTAGGCAAAAGTAAGGGTTGAAAAAAAGAAATAATAATAAAAAGCTCGCTAAGTTGAAAACCCGAAAGGGCGGCTTAGGCAAAAAGGAGCGTCCCGGTGGATTGAAAACCCGAAAGGGCGGTCTAGGCAAAAGTTAGGGACAAAGGCATTTCATTGCATCAGAAAACACTGATCATCGCAAACACACTTTCCACATGAGAGCCATTTTCCAGTTCTTTCATCCTCGTCCAAAGCAAGATTCTGGATTAGTCTTAGTTGTTAGTGTTAGTAGGTGTCGTTGGATTCAATGTAACCTTTTCCCATGTTGCCAATTTCAAAACATAATCATCTGTGGAGCTATGCCCTCAGCAAGCTTCCACCCTTTAATAAAAGATACCATTTTGTTACTTACATTCCTTGGTGCATTACTCTTGTTTTCTATTGTTATGCAAAACGCATTTATTCTTAAAATTTTGAAAATGAAAGGTGCTTTGAAAATTTTTTAAAAATCGTTCTTCGAAAACGCAATTGAAATATAAGAAATTACTTTGACTAGTGGAAATTTCGGAATGATCTCTTCACTCCTCGAAAATCTCATTGTTGCAGAAACACTTTCAAATCATTGCTCTGACACAGTCCCCAGCGAGACTATAAGCTGACAACTCTTTCTTGGGTAACTCGAAAGTGTCCCTCAAGTTTTCCTCTCCCCATGTGAAGACACGATACTGTGTACCCAAGCAGATTATCTTCTCCCCATAGAATTCAGAACTTTAAAACCAGGTTTGGTTCCACCATTGATCATTCTCACTCATGATTGACGTATTGGTTGCAGAGAACGCAGGGTATTTCCGTCGAGATGTTTATTTCATCTCTCGTCCCGTCTCTAGTCTGTTTCGTCAGCATACGCAAGGGCATAAGCATCACATGCCTATTCATTACATATTCATTACATATTCATTACATATTCATTATATATTCATTTCACATACTCATTACATACTCATTCCATTACATCCTGCATATTTACATACATAGACATTAACATACATTCACATTAGCATATGCATTAATATATGCATTAGCATTCACAGGTTCATTATGTTTCACCATCAGTTGGTTGTTACCGCCGAGTAACTGGGGTTTGTCCATTCTCTCCAAATAGATTGTCAGCCCTAAGCATAAAATACATATGTGTTTCCAGTTTCCCTACGGAGCTCGATTCTCGTGGATGATAGTTACTTCAGCTATCTTTCCTCGTCAGGATAAGATATCCACCCTTCGAGTTCATTCCCTCGATGGAGTCTTGATTACCAGTTTTCTTTCTAGCTCGATCCTAGATTGAATCTCAGTCTTGTCGGTCGTCAAGCCCAACCGGACGTGCATTTAGTTTGCACCGTCTAAAATTTTTCACCATACCATGGCAGATACGCAACTGTTCTCGCCCGAGAAGTTTATCACTGTACCCGGATGTGCATTTATTTTGCACTATCTTTCAAGAAAATCAACCACAATCCTTTACAGATACACGCCAGTTCATGCCTGGAAAATCTATCAGTACAACACTTTACAATCCTACATGTTACAGCATCGGTATGCAACATTTCTCACCTAAGAAGTCGATCCTATCTTCGTTATGACTCACAGCAAATGGCCATCTCCATGGAGCAGTTGGGCTTCCATTTTCCCTGTCGTCTTGAGGTATAGAGAGGTTTTGAACCAAATCGTATTCAGGAGAGCACGATCTTGAAATATAGAGAGGTTTTGAGCGGAATCATATTCAGAACACCACGATCTTGAAGAATGAGGAAGTTCATTTACCCTTTAGTAAAAGAAGGAGCGGAATCATATTCAGAACACCACGATCTTGAAGAATGAGGAAGTTCATTTACCCTTTAGTAAAAGAAGGAGCGGAATCATATTCAGGAGAGCACGATCTTGAAGAATGAGGAAGTTCATTTACCCTTTAGTAAAAGAAGGAGCAGAATCATATTCAGGAGAGCACGATCTTGAAGAATGAGGAAGTTCATTTACCCTTTAGTAAAAGAAGGAGCGGAATCATATTCAGGAGAGCACGATCTTGAAGAATGAGGAAGTTCATTTATTCTTTAGTAAAAGAAGGAGCGGAATCATATTCAGGAGAGCACGATCTTGAGGTATGAGGAAGTTCAGTTTACCCTTTTCATATTCAGGAGAGCACGATCTTGAAGATGAAGAAGTTCATTTATCCTTCAGTAAGAGAAGAATCAGAATCGTATTCCAGGCGCCGACCTTAAATACGAGAAGATTTATTTATCAGATAAGCAGCAGCCTCTTTATTTGAGTGCTTATCCATTTTTGCATGTAAGTCCCTTCCTACGATAAGTGACAGTTCTCCCTCGAGAAGCTTATCAGGGCATTTCCCATTAAAGTCCATTTATTTTGGCATACAGCCGGTCTTTACCCTGTATATTTGATACGGATTCCCGAAAAGTCCGTTTGATCCTGTCACGAGGGATAGGTTACAGAAGCTTGGATGTTATTCTTTGCTCAATGCTCCAGCATTCTGTAATCGATCTTGCAGTCGTACATGATCCAGTTTTACTTTTAGATTCCCCAGTGGAGGCCGTCTCATAGGTACCATCTCCATTTGAGAATCTCGTTCCAGTTCTAAAAATGACAATTGGTCGTGTTCGCACCAGTTGACCATCATTCTAGAATTCCCCAGTGTTGTGCTGTGTCCCAGCGCGTCGTTTTCCCCAGTGTGTTCTTCTCGCAGCGTCTGTCCCTGTGTCGTTGCATTCGTCAGCATTTCCGCAATCATCATTACAGCATACGCATCGTATCATATTCATGGCATCGTCTGTGTTAGTCTGGTCCATAGCACTGCATATCGCCGCGTATAAGGGCAAAATTTTCGGTTATCTATATTTAAATCCCTCCACCATGATTCTTCGAGTCTCTGTCACTCAAATCGTCTGGTGTAGCTATTTAAATAGGGGCAACTGTAATACCCCAAATTTTACCCTTATATTTAGTCAGTCATTTCGCATAGCATCTCATCTGTGCATCTGCTAACCACTAACCAGTCATAAAGTGCGTTTTGTTTTGCAGGAACTACCCCAAGGGTATTTTGGTCATTTTGCGCTGAATGTTCTGAAAAAGATGGTCTCTAGTGATAAGGCGTTCGAACTATCATATCCAGGACACTTATTTATTGTATGGGCTGATTATCAAGGCATTGATCTCAAGTCAATTAATACTGAAACAATTTGTCAGAAGCACATTCGAGTGTTGGGCCAATCGTTGCTTGTGTTTATTTAAGACAGTTTGAGCAGTTTCCCGTTCCATTGATAGAACGCCGCTTCTGGGGGTATACAATAAGTGGGTTTTAGTGCGATTTTGTTCATGGTCGAATCAGGCTGCGGTAAGATCAAGATCAGCAAAAGGAACGATTGATTAAGTGGAGAAAGTATTGGGTCTCACTCATAACGTTGTTCAAATATCAAAAAGAAGTGAATTGAAGTATTTTGAGTATTATTCATGAATATTTATATGTTACCACTGAGAGGTAACTGTAGATGATTTTGGATTGTTATTCACAAGTATTTCTAATTTACAATTAAGAAGTGGATTTAGATATTTTCGAAGCTTATTCAAGACATTCATAAATTACAATCAGGAGGCGGATATGAATATTTTTGAATTTCAGTTCATAAATATTTATAAGTTACAATTGGGAAAGAATGAGAATATGATTACAGAATCATGATTTACAAGCATTTACACTACTCTTTCTATCCTAAGTTCTAAAGGTCTTAAAAGGAACTAAAGGGCTTCGCGCCATTCCGCCATTTGAAATCCATCTTTCGAGTCCTCCGATTAACCTGCACAATGAAAAAACAAATACAAAACAGAACAGAATAGAAGGGGTTAGAAATTATTTTTGACACTCTCAGAACATCGTCATCATCGAGTGCCGGGAGTGGCACAACCGAAGCTGCGTCCTACCCCCGTTACCGATCCGCGCCGTTGGCGTCAGATCAGGTAACACCTGTTCTTATCATTACGGGACATCCGAGAGATAGAAGTGATAAAAGAAGCGGGACTGATTCGCTCTTGCCGCAATTGGATTTCCAAACTGATACAAAGGCAAATTTGGACTCAGACCCGGATGCCGGCAGGTCTGAGTCGTTTTGTTTCCGAAATTCCCAACACCTGAAAATCCACAACAGCATCAGTACCAGGTTCAGAACTCAGAACTCAAAACCAAAACAATTCATAAGCTGCATAAGCAAAACAACCACAGGTGATTGGAAATTCAAACTGAAGCTCAACCGAACAATCCATGAAACCAGTGCATTCACAGCATCTGCCAAAGAAATCAAGCAGTATCAGAAGTTGGCATACAATAGATGTTCCAAAACTGCAACCACATAAGTGAGTTCGTGAAAACCAAGTCCAAACAGAACAGAAAAATACAAACCAAACTGCATTGAATGGCATCAAACAATGTATCAGAAGGCAAGTTTCAATGGCAAGTCACGAAAAACGTGAATGACCACACAAAATCACAACAGCAGCTGAACCAAATGCAAACTCAGTTCACAAATCATCATGGAAGCAGCAACAAGCAATATTCATGGAAAAGTACAGTTTTGATGTAGTGAATGATGTATCTCTACCAGGACGATACGAATGGGTCCCTGTACTTTACTAGGACAAGTTCACAAAACCACATCAGTTCATAAGCCCAGGAACCCTGTTCAGAAACCAAAGAACCCGACAGAGATTATCATAGGCTCAGAACATCATCATCATCGCCACGTAACCTTCCCGGCGATTCTGACTCGACCAAAGTCGTAGTATCAGCTCTCTCTGAAAGAAGAAGAGGAAAAGCTAATCCGAACTGCATCAAAATAATTCAAATCAGTTCGAAATCAAAACAAATCAGTTCGAAATCAAAACAAATCAGTTCAGATATCAAACGAATCAAATGAAATCCGAGCGAATCCATCAAGGAGTTCTGAAAATGGAAAGCTTCGAATCAGATCAAAGAATCCATATCAGCTGGAAATCAAAAACCCCTAATCAGTATCAGATGAATCCAATCCGTATCAAAAAGCATCCAATTGGAACCCAATCAGTATCTGAAAAACCAAACAAATCCAGATAAAATCAAATCAGACAAAATCATATGAAATTATATCTCAGTGAAAGAGTAACGCAAATCCAACACCAATCAAAGACCCAGAAAGCCCAAAAAGAGAAGTTATAAAAGGGACGATCTCACCATGGTGAAAGCGGACGGAGGATCGCGAAAACCCTAGAAAAAACGGCGAAACCACCATCGCAAGCCAAACCCTAACGGGCTAGTAGCCGAGAGAGAGAGAGATCGAAACGAGACGAGCTCAGTGGGACGAGTTCACCAGCGCCGTTCATTCAACGACGCGCAAACACCTCGGAGGCTTAGCAACATCATCGCCTCCGTTCGTCACCAATTGCGAACGAAGAATGTAAGCCAGGAACGTAATACCATCATGTTTAACATTTATTCAGTGATTTCAGGTTTTTTAACACGATCGGAGAGGATCACAGCGAGAAAGATAGCGAGGAAGATGAAGGAACAAATGCGCCGCGAAGGGGATAGGGTTTCTGAAACCCTATTTTGTGTTTTCCTTTTCAATGTCTCACCAACCGGGTTGGGTCCGGGAGTGATGACCGGCCCAACCCTTTTATTTCTTTTTACTCTTTTTTTCTTTTTTATATAATTAGTATTAAAATTTTAAAACTAATATTGATTTTTTATATAAAAATAATTAAAAACTTTTTTAAAATATAAGAATAAAACCTTTTTTAAAAGAATAAACAAAAAAATCTTTTTTAAAATAAAAATAAGAAAACTTTTCTTAAAAATATTAAAAAATAAAACTCTTTTAAAAAAAAAAATTAAAACATTTTTTTAATTAAAATTAAATCTTTTTTTTTGCAAGTTAATATTAAATTCTTTTTTTTTTTAAAAACTTAAATCAAGATTTTTTTTAAAAACAATAATAAAAATCTCAAATTTGCATCTTTTTCTTCATTGTCTCATAATTCATTTGATTGTCGCCTAACTCTGCCCACTAACGTCGTTTGTTCATTTTGCAGCTCATTACGTTTACCGTTATTTATTTCATCTTATTTTTTTTTTCACTCAAAGTTCATTATCATATTGTATTGTTTCTCGGTTGTAACCTCACAAATCCTAATAATTGCGCTTTAATTACTGCCCTTTAAATTTCTGCTTGCATGGTTAAATTAGGATATTAGTCTCTGTTTGCATAATTCAATTATTTTACACATTTATCTATACTTCTGTCACATTGCACACTTCCGAAGGAATTAGGTCTAGCTTTTGGTCGCCGCACCAATAGTCCTCAACTTCAAACCCTTACTACCTCTTACAAACCCTAATTTTCGCAAAATGCCTCGCCGCAGGCAAAATTACAATTTTACCCTTAGCATTAGGTCAAAGAGCCGCCGCACTCATTTTAGGGTTTCTCGCCGTGGAATCCCTAATTTAACCCTAATTACAACTTAACAATTCAACGTAGAGATTTGGAGTTTCTACACTCCGCGTAAGCGTGTCCTTAAGATGCGTTTATTCCCTTTGAGACCTGGACCACAGTCAAGAAGTATCCAACCTCCCTTTTAAGGGGAACTATGATTACTCTGATTCCACTCCCGTAAGGATACGTAGGCACAAGATGCGATGTCTTGCCGAGTAAACTTATAATTAACCCCTTAGGTCTCTTTTCTCACTTTTAATCCCTTTGTACATATACCTTAAGCAAATAAATAAAGCAAATAGTAAACATCTGAACAAAAGGTTCCTGTAGAGTACTACAGAAGTTTAGGGTGCTAGTACCTTCCCTAAATTTAACCAACCCCCGAACCCTAGATCTTTCCCCGCATTGTGTTTACGATGCAAAATAGGTTTTCCCTCTTTTGACCTTTTCCTTCGGATAAATCAAAGAGCGGTTGTGAATTGAATTGCGATTCAAACTCATTAATAGTTTGTGATCCTATTTCCACCGCAACAGAAACAATTTTTTGAAAACGATACATTGTATCCTTTATCGCATAATTGGCTAATGCTAGTGAGATTATGTTTAAGGCCCTCGACAAGTAATACATCAGAGATAGTAGTGGAAGATGGATTACCTACACTACCTTTTCCAAGTATTGCACCACGGTTGTTGTCTTCATAGGTTACATATCCCTTCTTTGCCACGAAAACGATGAAGAGAGATATGTCTCCTGTCATGTGTCTTGAGTAGCCACTATCGAGAACCCATCTTCTCTCGGTGATCTCAAGACGTTGTACCTAAGAAAAACAATTAACAAGAGTAGGTACCCAATGGCTTATTAGGTCCTAAGTTGTGAGTGATAAAATGGTCGCATTAAGGCAACCATTGATAAATACCTTTAGGAACCAAAAATCTCCTAAAACGATATTTAGCAATGGTGTGGCCTTTCCTGCAACAATACAAGCAAGAAAAGTTAACTTTTGAATTACTTTTGCTATCATGATCTCTTACAACATATGTGTATTTTTGATATGGGTTAACCATACACTTTCTAAAATTAGCTTTATCAATGGCAAATTGGGCTCTAGAGCCTTATTAAGTTTGGTATTTAGGTTTCTAACTTCATTTTGTCAAATGTAACAAGTATCACACCCAAAGTTAACAACTCTTTTTCTTAGATCCTCACAACCTACTTTTGTACTTTCCACTATGGAAGCTTTTAGTGCCTCAAGTTTCTTTTCGAACTCACGAATCTTTTGCTAAAGGTGAGCAAAGATTTGGTTATTTGAGGCAAGCCTTTAGGAATTTTCATACTTGGCATGTCGTACCTGTTTCTTTTTGTTCTTTTGATGGGCGGAAAGACAAATATTTACGGATTCATCTTGATCATCTGAGCTTTCATCCTCGGAGGAATCACTATCACTTTCCCAAGCTATATACGCTCTTCTTGGCTTAGATTGCTTCTTATGTGATCTACTTGTTTCCTTTTCTTTGCCCTTTTTGTTCAAGGGACAATCCGGTTTGTAGTGTCTGGTCTTTCTGCAAGTATAACATGACCCTCTTGTCTTGTTTCCTTTAGTGTCATCATTTCTAGAGTACCTTGATTGTTTTTGGAAGTTGACAAGATTTTTATCGGAGTTTTGGATGCCGTTCTTTTTGACATAGCAGTTGTAACGCTTTACAAACAACCCCATATCCTCACTCTTCTCATCATCTTCGTCGTCACTCGAATGTAATCACTATGCTCCTTAGTTTGAGACTTTAAGGAAGAAGTCTTGAGAGCAATAGACTTCTTTTTAGTATTTTTTATTCTCTCTTTTTTTCCTTCTTTTCATATTGCTCTAGGCTTAGAAGCACTTGTTCGTGCTCTTGCAGCTTTCTAAACAATGTTGTGAGATCCAAAATTGTGAGGTTGTTAGCTTCTTTGATGGCGGTTACCTTCGGTTTCCATTCCCTGTTAAGACATCTCAAAATCTTGTTAGTAGCAACATCATTGGCAACTGGCCTACCTAGTGAGTGCAATCTATTGATAAGATGAGTGAATCTCTTTTGCATGTCTGCAATGGTTTTCCTTTGCTCCATGTGAAAGAGATCAAACTCTTGTGTTAAATAGATCATTGGTTCCCTCATGGGCATCTTGCAATGAGTCCCACATAGATTTTGCCATTAAACAATGAGAAACCCAATAATATTCATCAACTCCTAATGAGGAGATCAAAATATTTTTGATTTTCTAATCGTAATTATATTTCTTCTTGTCATCATCAGTCCATTGTGCTTCAGGCTTAGGCATAATCATGTTATTCTCATCAGTCATAGTTATTTCAATTGGACCGTTAAGAATAACATTCCACATCTTCCTATCAATGGAATTAATGTGCACCTTGTTGCACCCTAAAATTTGCTCAACCTATTTCACCTGGTTTATGTTTCAATTGCATTATCATTTGCATAGTACATCATGTACATAATCTAATCATTTGCATATAATGGCATAGCAAGGCATCCAGCAAGGGATCAAATGCCATTCTTATCTGAAGAAGCATCAAGGGTTTTTAAGACAATCCAAGTCATCAAGAAATGTTGAAGCTTTGAGAAGTTTGAGGGTCAACCAGTGGATTTCTCTCCTAATTTGAGGTGTATTGAGGGTCATCAATAAGCTATGCATTGATGGTATGGAAGGTATACAAATCTTATGAAATGCCTAGAGGGTCATATTGGATAAGACAAGTCATTGATTCAAGTACAAGAGCCACAGTTGAAGTACAGTCAACCAGGGTTTCATCTGGGTCAACTCTAGGTCAACCTTAGGTCAACTGAGTGATTGAAAATCATCAAGGCTTAATTGAAGGATGTGGGGTTCATGAATTGATATGTTGATACAAATGTGGTGTTGTGCCAAGGATAAATCAAAGAGAATCAAGAGTAGGAGGAGTTACCAAATTAGGGTTTCAGTGTAAAATCCCCTAATTTAGGCCTAACTTCCAAGCCAGATAAGTCAAAACTCAAGTTTCAAATGGATTCTTGGTCAACATTAAACATGTAGAGCTTCTCAATAGCTTTAATTTTAGTACTAGAAGTCTTCAAGAAGATTTGTAGAACTCAAGTTATGGTTCTTGCAAGTTATGGGTCATCAGAGGACATTGAAATTTATCTGTGAAAGTCACTTGACTTCCAAGCAACTTTTGCCCATGAAGTAATTTTCAAATGGATTCTTTGCAAACATAAGAGTTGTAGATCTTGATCTTAGCTTTAATTTGAGTACTATAAGTCCTCAAGAGGATTTGTAGAACTCAAGTTATTGTCTTGGCAATCCAGGGGTATTTTGGGAAAGTTGAATTATAGGTCATTTTTCAACATAGGTCAAAATCTCCATCTTCCACTCCTCAAATGAAAAAATGTTCAACATGAGGTGTGTTCAAAATGGTGTTTTTGGGCTAGATAAGAGGTCATAAGAGCTTGGAATGGCTTGCTTCACAAAATCACAAAAATGGCCTAAAATAAGGGTGAATTTTAAATGAACCAAGGATGAAAATTGGGATTTTTGATCTACAAGTCCAAACCAAGCCATATGGCATACCAATTTGATTGGAAAACACATTTTGAGAATATTGACATTGCCACATTTTTGAGTTGAGGTATAATTCAATGACTTCCTTTGTAAAATGGTTACTTACATCATAAGTAACAAATGCAAAACCTCTTTTTAGAGCACAACCAAAGCCTTAACCCTTGCCAAACCATTCAATATGTCATCTAATGAGAATTTGGATCAGAATGAGGCATTGAAACAAGCTTGAAACTCAGCTACCATAGGTGAATTTCTCATGACATTTCCAAGAGCAAGAGATGGTGAACTTCTCATTAGAGCTTTCCAGAAGTTTCTAGATTGATCATACACATTCTATATAAGGATTAGAAGAGGTTCAAAGCATTGGTTGGTAGAGATTGAGGGAGAATTGAGAGATTGCATCTTGATTTTTCCATTTGCATAACAGAATCGGTTACACCAATTTACTCCATTTCAATCCATTCTTTTGTGTTCAATAGCTTCCTCTGGTGTTGGTGAGTGATTCCATATAGATTTCTAGCCAAGATCGTGGAAGAATCGTGAGATTGCATTTTGAATTCATCCATTGCAAGTCAGAATCGGATTCAAGGATTCAAGAGGTTTCAATCCAATTTAGTGCATACAGAAGCTTGATCATACTTCATTGAAGGTGTCTGGAAGATCTTGGAGCTTGATTTTGAGGTTTCACCACTCTGTTCATCCAAGATTTGCAAGTATGTAAATTGCTTTCTATGGCTCAATTAATGAGGTTTCTTTAGGCTTTAAATAGTGGTATGCATTATAGAACATGGCTAGGTGGATTCTGGTAGCAATTGGCTTGATTTAGAGACAAAAATAGGTTGATCACATTTTCTGTTGAGGCTCGTATCTTGCAATTCTTGGAGGTTTAAACCTAGTTTAATGGTGGATTTTACTCAGTGTGAGGTGGTGATGATTTTAGGCCTCTCAATTTTGAGTTTGGTGATGATTCTTGATTGAGCCATTTCTGAAGATGCATTCGTGTTTTGAGAAGGAGAAGGTTCCAATGATAATGGATAGCATGAGTGAATTCCTTGGGAAAAAGCGAGCAAGATGAGGTGGTTATGTTAGGGTTCTGATGAGGATTAGTGGAGCTGAGGTTTGGGGAAGAAGAAGCTTGAAACTCTGTTTCAGCCATGGCGTTTCTCCCTCCAAAATTCAAAGGAAGAAGATGAACTTCTCACCCTTGGATCAGTGTTAGACTTTGACTGGAGAGATCATCCAACGGCCACGAGCGCGTCTCATTTTGTGAAGGAGTCTGAGCCTAAACCAAAACGCACCGTTTAACTAAATGAATTTTGATGGGCTTAACAAAATGTTGCTATGTACACCCCAGCTTGGAGGCCCAATAGAAAATACACGGGATTTACTTGCTATCCGCACCAAGTTTTTCTCCTTTTTCTTTGTTTTTTTCATTTTATTTTCTGAAGCTGGTATTGGGCCTAGCGCGTCTGGCTATACGCACCCCCCTCTGGGCCCATCTGGTGTTTTAAACTTCAGTTAATTGCTATTTGACACGCATCTTTTCCATTTTCTTTTATTTTTCTTTTATTTCACATATTATTTTAGGTTTATTAAAAAATCCATAAATAATTGAAAAATGAACATTTTTGGATGAGAATTTTTTTCCTTGTTTTCCTTAGGGTTTCTAGAATTTAATAAAACAATAAAAATATTAATTCCTTGCATTTTATATTTTTGGCATATTTTACAATTTTATTGATTTTATTTTGCATTTGTTTGATACCTTATTTTGCTTAATTTAGTATGAGAGATTGGTGAATGATTTTTGATTGATTCTTGTTGGATTGATTAGATTAGAGGTACATGCTCCCTTAGAGATTTTTCTCATATTTTTATACGAAATTTAGGTTAGTTTTGAGTGATGAACTTTAGGGTGCTAGGATTAGGGTTTTACAACACTTAGGTGTAGTTAGGGCATGGTTTAGAGACTTAGGGTTTGATTTAGGCCTTGGGGTTTATGTGGGGTATAGGGTACATAGTTAGGTTCCCTTAGAAATTAATCTAGGATTTTAGGATGAGTATTACTATTTTCTCTGATTTTTGCAAGTTGGTTGTTGTTGGTGTGTTTCCCTCTTGGGATATTGTTGTGTTTGTTGGGTTTTGGGCATTTCAATTGGGTGTTGGGCTTGGGTTTGGCTTGTTGGAGCTCATGAAGACTTGAAGATGATTGGAGGCAAGGGATGGAGCTTGGAGCATGAGATTCTCATCCTTGAAGATTGCTTTTGAAGACTTAGGAGATAGGAGATATAGGGAGAGCTTTAGAGTAGACTGATTTCTTCTGTCAAACATAGAGGGCTTCTTGTGCCTCTATTCCATCCTATGACACAAGGTCCCCCAAATAAGTTCCATCTCTCCTTAGGAGGGATGTAGAGCATGCTTTGATTGGGTAGATCCTTGAGGATAGCATTCACTTGCTGTGTTAAGATCTTAGTGATTTCCTTGGGTTATCATTAAGCCTCTTAACATTTCAAATTCATCTCTTAGTTGATTCTCTCCTGTGAGTGCTTGCCTTGAAGATGGAAGCCTATTGAAGATGAAGTTCATTGAAGACTGGTCAAGATGAAGCTTGTACCTGTCAAAGTTGGGTATCTGTTGAAGACTAGGGTTTTGCTGCTGTTTGAAGTTGTCTACTGATTGGGGTCTATTGCTTGCCAGGGCTGGGGTACTTTTGAACACAGGAGCTTATCTGAAGCTTGAATATCCTTGGAGAGTGAAGATGGGGTCTTTCTTGGAGAAGTTGTTACTGTCAACTTTTTCAGTTGTAGCTGTCAGAGCTGTCGCTGTTTGAATTGCTTACTGTAGGAGCTGGTGTTGCTGTCAGAGCTGGTGTTGGGTTTTATTTCTCTTTCTGTATTGATTGTTGGCTTGTTCAGCTTGCCCCTTAGGTTTGAAGTGAAGCTGTTTCACTTTGCCTATTGTTTTTCCCAGGTTCAAGGTTGAGTGGGACTCCCTTGCCTCGCTTGTCCTGCTGCATCTCATGCATTTTTCTGCTTACTGTATATATGCTATTTCTTTTCCGTTTATCCCCTAGGATCTCTGATTTCCTCTGTGCAGGAGGGAATTATGACAGACATTAGGTGTTAACCCATACATGACAACATTAGATTAGCTTGATTCCCTTTTCAAACCCTAGGTTTTTAGAATTTCTTTCTCTTCTATCTCAGAATAATTCAAAACACAGTAATAAGAACGATCGACGTCGTACGCTACGAGCCTTAAGCTATTTGAGAGAGGATTGTTGGAGGGTCACTCTTCAGTAATCTGACTACTTAGTGTGTTACCCCTAGGGTGACATACGACGTAGTCACTCTCAAATCATAGTCTCTAGTGCGTCAGAGATTGCAAACCCCATAAAAAATAATTCTTGCGTAAAAGACTGAAAACAAACATCAAAGTGTCATTTTTGTCCGCTTGGACTCTTAATCAGGAGAAAACCTTTTCAGAAAGATAAAAAACAGTCAGACAAATCTGTGTCTTCCGTAGCCCGAACTACGTTTGCTCTGATCTTTCATGTTGTATGAAAGTACGTAGGCATAGGATGCTGTATCCTAGCGAGCAACATTCCCCTCCTTTCCCGTAGGTAGGCGAACTACGTTGACTCTGATTTCTCGTTCCAGACAGGAATACGTAGGCATAAAGTGCGATACTTTGCCGAGTCATTTTATTTTCTTTTAACCCTAGACCTTTAGAGTAGATAGAATAACAATCCGTACCTAGAAAACAAGCGTGGATCCCGTCGAGTACGACGGACGTGAGGGGTGCTAATACCTTCCCCTTGCATAACCGACTCCCGAATCCAGGATTTGGTTGCGATGACCATTCCTTTCCCGTCTTTGCGGTAGGTTTACTTCGAGCGTTTCCTTTCCCTCCTTTGGGATAAATAACGCACGGTGGCGACTCTTCTGTTCAGCCGGCGCCGATTTTCGCAGTAGCGACAGCTGGAGACTCTGCTGGGGACAGGAATATCCCCTATGCGAGTCAATCCTAGCGCTTGTTTTCCCGTCGTGGGTGTTGTATAGATTTACTTTTTTGTCTTTACTTTCCGCACTTATTTTTCAGCTTTATACTGTTATTGCTGTTGTGGGAAGGGGGTAATCTGTTGAGAGGTAAGCCGGACCTGGGCTTGAGGTTACACATAGAATTAGAAGTAGAGAGTAGTGGGTAGCCTGCTTGCTTAGCTCGCACCAGCTAGCCGCGAAATTTACGCTCGGACGAGATTCTCTTTGATGCTTCTTTCCTGGCCCTTAGGGCTCGACAAGTTGTCTAACCCGAGGATTGTCGACTCTGGGGACCTATCAATTGGGATTCAACTAAGTGAGGCCGCTTCAGGGGATGATGATGCCACACCTTCTGGGTATCGTATCATCGCTCTTGAAAGTCTGAGACGTTGAACCCGCATAGGATGCCGTACCTCGTCTGCGAGTTAAGTACACACCTGTGAGGGGTAGGTGGGTCTGTTTGCAGGAAACCTTTGACCTCAGAATACCTGGTTTATCTCTGTTAGTGAGATGTGGTTATTGGGTCCATTTGAGTGGTTGGTTTGGTTTGAGATGAAGATTGGATGGTTCTCGGGCTTCAGTACAAAGCATCACAGTTCATCAACATTGCACTTGATCCCTTGTTTGCATATGCATGTGCATTTTCATGACTGCATTTCATTAACATGTATTTATGTTGCAGGTGTGATCATTCCCCTCTGATTCTAGTATATCCTCTAGCCAGACATGGAGTCCCTGAAGAGGACAGTTGCTTACCGGTTGCATTCGCCATACATCAGTTCCCTGCTGGGACTAGTTGCTCTAGCAGATGAGGGAGTGGGGGCTGAGTTCAGAGTATCCTATGGGAGATTGCTTAGCTTGTTGTACAGACCTTCAGAATTTGAGACGACCGGGGTGTATACTTTGATGCAGTTTTATGAGCCGCAGCTGAGATGTTTCTTATTTCCCGACTATATTCTGGCACCCACTTTGGAGGAGTATTCTGCTATGTTGGAAGTTCCTGTGATAGACCAGATGCCCTTCATACATGTTGATGCTGAGCCTGAGTTAGCTACACTCACTAAGATTGTCAGTTTGGACGCTTCTGAGTTCCCCGGAGGTTTGGTCAAGCTGAACGGAGCTTATGGGTTTCACTTGTCTGTCCTGGTTGAGAAGGCTACACAGTGCGCGAAGAGTGGATGTTGGATTGCCTTCGGTGCCATTCTAGCTGTCTTCATCTACGGGATTGTCTTGTTTCCTAATGTACCCGATTTTGTCGACTCAGACGCCTTCTTGATTCTTGCCTCGAAGAATCCAGTTCCTACCCTCTTGGGCGATGTTTATCATTCCATTCACTACAAGAATGAGAAACGTCGTGGCAAGAATGTGTCCTGCTGTCTTCCTCTCTTGTACAGGTGGTTCCAGGGGCATCTGCCGAAGACTGGGCCTTTTGTTGATGCTGTTGATACTTTGGATTGGTCTTCCCGGTTGATGGGATTGTCGGCTGAGAATATCGTTTGGTTTGATCGGAGTATGCTTGGCACGGATGTTATATAAAGTTGCAGTGGCTTTGCGAATGTCCCCTTGATTGGACGGAAAGGTTGTATTAACTATAATCCTTCACTGCTGGTAAGACAGTTCGGTTATGCTTTGAGGGATGCTCCTATTGAGAAGGAGATACAGGAATCTCTGTATCTCACGGGCTTATTAGACGCGGCTGTTCTGATCAGATTGAGACATGCATGGGCTAACATCCATATGAGGGGGAAAGATTTGCTTGGTAAGAGCAACAACAGAGCTTATGATCCTTATTTGGCTTGGATTCGTGAGAGAGCTAGTACTTCCTTGATGCCTTATCCCGCTACGGAACCCCTGTATCTTCCAATGATTGAGGTACCTACTTCAGAAGAGAGTGAGAAGTATAACAGATTGTTGGCTGAAAACGAAGAATTGAAGAAAGCCAATGATGATTTAGAGAAGGAGATCTTCCAGTTACGTCGTGAGAAGAATGAAGCCACCTTCACTGTAAGGGAACAGACTGAATTAATTAACAGGTTGGGTTCGGAGCTGACGGAAGAGACCAACAAGAAATAAAAAGTGGGAATAGCCTTGAACGGTGTCAGCAAGGTGCTTACTTCAAAGAAGGAACTTCTAAGAAAAGCTTATGCTCGTATCAGCAAGTGGGAAGCCTTGTGGAATGCCACGCTTACCAAGCGGAAGGAGCGTGAAGACGAGTTGAAGACGCATATTGACGCGCTAGAGGCACAGATTAGAGCCCAAGACGCAAAGATTGCCGAAGAGACATCACTTAGGAGCGCTGTTGAGCTCAGAGTAAGTGACCTTGACGAGAAGCCAAGAGGTTATGAAGTGAAGGCCGGTTCCAAGAGGTACAGACTTGACGAGAGTTTGGGCGAAGGAACCCACCAGGACGACGCCAAAAAGCTGAGATCCACTACCGAGCGGCATGCCTTACTGATACAGGAGCTGATCTCCCGACTAGGGCACTCGGAGACGCTGAGGATATTGGAAGACGTCAGAGCACGCCATTTGGCCTGATTTATCTTTGCCTTGCTTTTGCTTCTGCACTTGTATTTTGACCATCGCCAGGCTTGTTGACCGAGGTCTCTTCGGTTGTATTCAGTTGTACTCTTGTACTCAGCCTCTTGGCATGTGTTTATATATGAGTATTTTCTGATTTCTTGCTTGCTTGATAGGGACTCCATTGTCGTGATGGCATTCTCTCCGAAACTAGAATCAAGGGGGGATATAACCTGTAGCATATTTACACAATTGCATTTGCATTCATATTGCATGACCAGGTATTCTTGAATTTGTATCTTATTTCCTGCATCTTCAGGTTTTCAGGATTGACGAACAAAGAGTTCACCGCTACTCAACCCGAAACAACTGCAAGAGAATCATGGATCAAGTCCAAGTGGAGATGCAGGAAATTCGCGAAAAGTTGAACCTGTTCATGCAGGCCATGGAGAGCATTGCTAAGGGCCAGGAGAGCCTCCAGACTTTGGTACAGCCTCTGCTGACGCGGGCTAATGGGAATGGTAACAATGACCACAACTCTGCGCACGTTGAGACTATTCCGGAAGATGGGCCCCCTACGCCCGTGGTTCCACCTGTAGTAACCCCACCTGTTGTGGTTGTGAACAATGACGTTGGCGCTGGCAATGGCAACGCAGGGAATGGAAATGAGACTGTCGTTAACAATATTGGATTTAGGGACGCCAACCAAGGTGGTGGTAACAACAACGGCGGTAATGGTTTCAGCAACAATGGTTTCGGCTACAATGATCAGGGATTTGATTACGTCAATCAGGATGGGAAGATCAGCTTCAACACTCAGGGTTTCGGTTATGACGGTTTTGGTAACGCTAACCAGGGGTATGGTGGATTTGGTAATGTGAACGGTGCTGGGCTGATTCCTGCCAACACTGGGTTTGGACCTGTTATAGTCAACCAGGGTTTCGGCACCGGGGGACGAGGTCCCATGATCAATCAGCAAGGGTTTGGTTGCAACACTGGTTACGACGGATATGGAAATGGAAATGTGAATTGGGGCGAAGTCTGCCAGGAGGACGCCTTTTCTGGAAGAGGCATGGGATTTGAAGGACCTGTTGATCCTGTGCAGAGGATCAAGATGCTTGAAGAACAGATGAAGGGGGTAGTGAGTCAGAACTCCACCGGTTTGGATATGACTACAATGGGCTTGGTACCAGGGCTGAGGGTGCCGTTGAAATTTAAGGCTCCCACTTTTGACAAGTACAAGGGGGACACTTGTCCTAAAGTCCATGTTCGCTCTTACTACAGGAGGATGTCCGCGTATTCAGACGATGAAAGGATGCTCATGCATTTCATTCAAGACAGCTTGTCAGGACCTTCGCTTGAATGGTATATGGGGCTGGAGCCCACGCAGATTAAAACCTGGAAGCAATTGGCCGATGCTTTCGTGACCCATTACAAATACAACAGCGATCTGGCACCAAACCGGGTCCAATTGCAGGATTTGTCGCAGAAGAACGGTGAAATCTTTAAAGAATATGCGCAAAGGTGGCGCGATATGGCAGCGAGGGTGCATCCGCCTTTAATTGAAAGGGAAATGAATGATATGTTCATTGGGACATTTACGGGGGTGTTCTATGAAAAATTGTTTAGTGTGTCGTTGAGCAGTTTCTCAAACTTGATTCTCATGGGGGAGATGATTGAAAACGGGATTAAAGTTGGAAGGTTCCAAGCAGGTGAGTCTACTTCAACAGGAGGTGCCAGAAAAGCATTTGGTGGTAGACGACAGGGCGATTCTAGTGCCGTGTTTGGTGGCAGGGGCAGGGGCAGAGGAAGACATCAGTATGTTCAGCCGCAGCAGATAGCCAGTGTCACTATCCCGCTTCCTCAACAGAGACAGCCACAACAACAACAACCCCCGCAACAGCAAGGGCAGAATCCTGGCCAGAGAAGGGTACAGAATGCGAGACAGAAAAGAGCGTTCGACGCACCTCCTTCCACGTATGCAGAACTCCTCCAGACCCTGCTAGGGTTGAACTTGGTTGAAAAGAGGACTTTGGCACCGCCTACTGGGGCAGTACTTCCTTACGGATACGATGCCAACAAGCATTGCGAGTTTCACTCCGGGGCACCCGAGCATGATATAGAAGCTTGTCAGGCATTTAAACACAAAGTTCAAGATTTATTGGATAGCAAAGCTATTAACTTCGGACAGGAAGGTCCAAATATCGTACAACAGCCTATGCCCAATCATGGGGCAAACGCCATCCTGATAGAAGAAAATCTGAATCTAGTGACGGATGTCAATGAGCTGAAGACACCGTTGGGTGAAATTAAAAGCAGGTTGTTAAAAGGGGGTGTATTCCCAGGGTGTGATGAATTTTGCTTGGATTGTTGGATACAACCAGAGGATTGTGGTGAGTTGAAGCAGGGTATTCAGGCTATGATGGATGAAGGTACCTTGCAATTTGATAGAACCGCGGTTGAAGAACCGGTAGAGGCATCGTGTGATGAGCAGAACGATGTTGCGACGGTGACAATTCCGCGGAAAACAATAACGATAACGGCGCCTGCCAGGCAGCCGACGATCACAATTACTAAAGCAGGACCAGTTCCTTTTGAGAGTACTAAGGCAGTGCCGTGGACTTACGGGTTGGAGGTATATTGCGATGGTGAGAAAATTGAAGTCAATGGACAACCAGCTGGGGTTGTAGACAATGTTGTCGGAACAAGGGGTATGACCAGAAGCGAAAGAATCTTCACGTCACCCGAGGTAGAGGCGGAAAGATTAGCCAAGGGTAAAGCCAAGGCAACTGAGAGTGGTCCTTCTCAGTCGAATGAAAAGGAAACTTCACTTAAAGATGTGGAGGAGTTTATGAGGCTCATTCATAAAAGTGATTACAAAATCGTTGAGCACCTCCAACAAACGTCGTCAAAAATTTCCATCCTATCATTGCTATTATGTTTCGAGGCCCATCGAAACGCTTTACTGAAGATCCTAGACACGTCTTTTGTTCCTCAAGACGTTTCGGTTAATCAATTAGAAGGGGTGATGGCGCATGTCAATGCAGGGCACGGTTTGGGCTTCACAGACTTTGACTTGACTCCGAGAGGGCGAGAGCATAATATGGCATTGCATGTGTCAGTAGAATGCCGGGGCACGGTCATGTCCCACGTTTTAGTAGACACTGGATCTTCCCTGAATGTGCTACCGAAGAAAGCCTTGATAAAGTTAGATATCAGGGGGATTATCTACACACCCAGTGACTTAGTGGTGAGAGCGTTCGATAGAACGAGGTCAGTTTTCGGATCAATAATATTACCGTTGCAGGTGGGGCCTGAAATATTTGAAACTGAATTCTATATAATGGACATCCAACCAGCGTATAGTTGTCTCCTTGGGTGCCCATGGATCCATGCTGTCGGGGCAATCACATCCACGTTACACCAAAAGTTGAAGTACATGGTGGGGGATAGTGTCCTCACTGTTTGTGGAGAGGAAGATATTCTGGTTAGCCATTTGTCCTCGTTCAAATATGTAGAAGTCGACGGCGAAATACATGAAACACCCTGTCAAGCCTTCGAGGGGTTGCGAATTAAGGACAAAGCTCCGGTGCCAAGTAAAATATCAGATGTGGTTGTGTCGTCCTACAAAGAGGCTCGAGCTCTAGTGTAGGCAGGCAAAACCAAGGGCTGGGGTCAGGTGTTGGAGATTTCCGTGAAGAATGACAAGTTCGGGCTTGGATATCATCCTTCATCATTAGCATCCTCTTCAAGAGCGCCCAGGTTCAAAGGACCAATCACCATCACACCAAGCGGAGTGAGCTTCGAGACTATCAACGCTATTTCCGATTCTGAAGAAGGAGATAGCGATTGTGATATGGACGCGTGGATCAAGCCAAGCGTGCCAGGACAAAGTCTCTGCAATTGGTCTATCCGGGAGACTGTTCCTGTGACAAATAAACAGTAATGATTTGTTTTTTAATTGTTGAATAATCCTATGTCCTACCCGGGGCATAGTGATTTTGCTTAGGGCCATTTGGTTATGTACATTACATTGTTTAATCATGAAATAAAGGCGTTTTTCATATATAAATGTTGTGATCCCTGTTTTTCCTGTTTTTATCTTTTACAATAAAATGGCAACGTGGTTATTTGCTTTGTATGCGTTTTGAAGCATTTAACCATTTCCTTTGCAGGATTACTATTTCAGATGACATCTATGAATCGCCTATGACTTACTTCGACTTCAAACACCCGGTATTTCAGGCTGAGGAAGAGATTGTTGAAGATGGCGACGTGCCAGAAGAGTTGACCTGGTTATTGAAACAAGAAAGAATCATTCTGCCTCATGAGGAAGTCATTGAGATTATCAATTTGAGGTCGGAAGAGGTTGTGAGAAACATCCGTATAGGGGTTGCGCTGCAGAGCGACGTCAAGCAAAGGTTGGTTGAGACGCTCAAGGAGTACAGTGATATATTTGCTTGGTCGTACGAAGATATGCCTGGGTTGGATACGGATATGGTTGTTCACCGTCTGCCACTGCGAGAGGAATGTCCTCCTATTAAGCAGAAGCTCCGAAGAACCCGACCGGACATGGCTGTGAATATCAAGGAGGAAGTTCAAAAACAGTGGAATGCTGGTTTCGTAGCTGTTACCAAATATCCCTTATGGGTCGCTAAATTTGTGCCAGTGCTGAAGAAAGACGGTAAAGTGCGAATGTGCGTAGACTACCGTGATTTGAATAGGGCGATCCCGAAAGATGACTTTCCACTTCCTCACATCGATGTGCTGGTTGATAACACTGCTCAGTTCTCTGTATTCTCCTTCATGGATGGCTTCTCGGGCTATAATCAGATCAAAATGGCGCCAAAAGACATGGAGAAGACTACCTTTATTACTCCTTGGGGAACATTTTGTTACAAAGTGATGCCCTTCGGATTGAAGAACGCTGGGGCAACATATCAACGCGCTATGACGACTCTCTTTCATGACATGATGCATAAAGAGATCGAGGTTTATGTTGATGATATGATTGCCAAATCCCAGACGGAGGAGGAACATTTGGTTAATCTGCTGAAACTGTTGAAGAGGCTTAGGAAGTTCAGGTTGAGACTGAACCCTAACAAGTGCACCTTCGGGGTGAGATCGGGTAAACTACTGGGGTTTATCGTGAGCGAAAAAGGAATAGAGGTTGATCCTGCGAAAATAAAAGCAATACAAGAAATGCCGACGCCTAAAACAGAAAAAGAAGTACGTGGATTCTTAGGGAGGTTGAACTATATCGCCCGGTTCATATCTCACTTGACTGCAACGTGCGAGCCGTTATTCAAGTTGTTGAAAAAGGACCAGGTTGTGACCTGGAATGAAAATTGTCAAAAGGCGTTCGACAAGATAAAAGAATACTTGCAGGAACCTCCTGTTTTAATACCCCCAGTGGCCGGGAGACCGTTGATTATGTATTTGACAGTTCTTGAGGAAAGTATGGGTTGTGTTCTCGGTCAACACGACGAGACGGGACGTAAAGAGCATGCGATCTACTATTTGAGTAAGAAGTTTACCGACTGTGAGTCCAGATACTCAATGCTCGAAAAAACGTGTTGTGCGCTAGCCTGGGCCGCCAAACGTTTGAGGCAATACATGCTAAATCATACAACCCTGCTAATTTCAAAGATGGATCCAATCAAATACGTGTTTGAGAAGCAAGCACTCTCTGGAAGAATTGCCCGATGGCAGATGGTGTTAACCGAATATGATATTCAATATGTCTCGCAAAAGGCTATTAAAGGTAGCATTTTGTCAGAGTACCTTGCGGAGCAGCCTGTTGAGGACTACCAATCGATGAGGTTTAATTTTCCTGACGAGGATATCATGTACCTGAAGATGAAGGATTGTGAAGAATCGTTGCCGGACGAAGGACCAGAGTTGGGTTCCAAATGGCAGTTAATATTTGACGGAGCTGTAAATTCCTACGGTAGCGGAATAGGGGCAATTATCACTACTCCTCAGGGGTCGCACATCCCCTTTACTGCCCGATTGACCTTTCCCGTTACCAATAATGAGGCTGAATATGAGGCTTGCATCATGGGTCTGGAAGAAGCTATTAATTTGCGAATCAAATATCTGGATGTATACGGAGACTCAACTCTAGTGGTGAATTAGATTAAAGGAGAATGGGAGACACGTCAGCCCAATTTGATACCATATATGAATTATGCAAGGAGATTGTTTCCTTTCTTTGACAAGGTGGAATTGCATCATGTGCCGCGAGCAGAAAATCAAATGGCTGACGCTCTGGCAACATTGTCTTCAATGTATAAAGTTAACTTCTGGAACGAGGCTCCCCGAATTGTTATCTCTCGGCTTGATAGGCCTGCATTCATATTTACCATTGACGAGGCTCCCGATGGTCAACCCTGGTATTTTGACATCCATAATTTCTTGAAGAACAAGGAGTATCCGACTGGGGCATCCAGTCGAGATCATAAGACTCTTAGGAGATTGGCTGGCAATTTCTATTTGAACCCTGATGGCGTCCTATACAAAAGAAACCACGACTTGGTGTTGCTACGCTGTGTAGACGAGAAAGAGGCGAGGTTACTCATGGAAGAGATACATGAGGGTACATTCGGCACACATGCTGGTGGGCATGCTATGACGAGAAAATTGCTGCGGGCAGGTTATTACTGGCTAACTATGGAAACAGACTGTTTCAAGTTTGCAAAGAGGTGTCATAAATGCCAAATTTATGCGGACAAGGTCCATGTACCCCCGAGTCCTCTAATTGTGATGTCATCACCGTGGTCGTTCTCGATGTGGGGAATTGATATGATTGGCAAGATAGAGCCTACGGCATCCAATGGACACCGGTTCATCTTGGTGGCAATTGATTACTTCACCAAGTGGGTGGAAGCAGCGTCATATGCCAATGTCACCAAGCAAGTGGTCGCCAGATTTATCAAACGAGATATTATTTGCAGATATGGAATCCCTGAGCGGATTATCACCGACAACGGTTCGAATTTGAATAACAAGATGATGAAAGAGCTGTGCCAGAATTTTAAGATTGAACATCACAACTCTTCTCCTTACCGACCCAAGATGAATAGCATTGTAGAAGCGACCAATAAGAACATAAAGAAGATTGTTCAGAAGATGGTTGTGACCTACAAGGACTGGCATGAGATGCTACCTTTCGTTTTGCACGGTTATCGTACGACGGTACGCACATCAACCGGGGCAACCCCTTTCTCATTAGTATACGGAATGGAGGCAGTGTTACCGCTGGAGGTTGAGATTCCTTCCCTGAGGGTTTTACGAGATGTCCAACTTGACGAGGCAGAATAGGTTAAAGATAGACTGAATCAGCTCAGTTTAATGGATGAGAAGAGGCTAGCTTCTCTAGCATACAGTCAGTTGTACCAGAGCCGGATGAAGAAAGCGTATGATAAGAAGATATGTCCGCGAAGCTTTCAGACGGGCGACCTTGTGCTGAAGAGGATTCTCCCGCCACAAACAGATCACAAGGGCAAGTGGAACCCTAATTACGAAGGGCCCTACGTTGTCAGAAAAGTATTCTCTGGAGGAGCCTTGTTACTATCTACCATGGATGGTGAAGACTTTACGTCTCCTGTGAATTCGGACGCAGTTAAAAAATACTTTGCTTAAAAGTGACCCGCTGGACAGTAAAAAGAGAGTCCAGGCAAAAATGGGGCATCCTGGCGAACCGTAAAAAATGAATAAAAGGTTCGGGCAAAAGTTAGGGATAAATTTGAAAAGATGTACACCCGCGAAGTCGAAAACCTGCATTGGGCGACTTCGGCAAAAAGGGGTATCCCGGTGAATTGAAAACCCGCAAAGGGCAATTCACGCAAAAGTTAGGGATTGAAAAAAGCAAATGACTGCGGTCCGGATCTGATATTACATTGGTTAGTGGTTTGGGAGTACCCTAGGGTTCGTTTATCCAACACAATCTCTTCCGAAAGTCTGATACCGGGAAAGCGCCAGAGTCAGGCGAGTCATAGGAGGATCAGCTCGTGATGTTTGTCTGCACCCCGTTGCCGACATGTGTACAAATTCAATTTGTATTTTTATGCTTTTTGTGCATATATGTACGTGTGTATGCGTAACTTCCTCTTTTCAGGAGTTGCATCCGATGTACAAAACTTTGCCTATTCAGAGGCCTGTTATTAATAAAATATGTTATTCAGTATTTGACGTTTGTGCTTTACTGTTTTGTATGTGGAAAACGCCAATGTTCCGATGAACTTGCATGTGCATAACTTTGCTGGCCCTTGCCAATAATTGCTAAAACTTCGAATTGACTGAAGTAATGTCACGGACACTAACCCGAATAGATTTGGTTGTATAGATTTGTGTTGTCTCGTTTGTGTTTTGCAGGGTTCTCACCTTTGAAGCAAACGATCAGAAAATTGTGGCCCCGGCCGGAGGCACGTGGTGAAAGACTTGACTTTGTGTGACGCTAATCCCCATGCAGGTCGCGCCTCATCCCCAGAGGGTTAAATAATGTTATCCCTTACCGAAGAGGGATTACTCTCCCCAGCTAGTCATAGCTTATCCCCTATGGGTAACCCCAGCAAGACAGAATCAGTGTCCCATGCAGAGGTTATATTCCCCAGAGAGTCGAAGACTTGCGCATTCAATCCCCAGTTGGGAGGATTTCCATGGCACATAACCGAGATAGTAGATTAAGAATGATTATCCCCACTGAGATTGGTTTTCTTTCTCCCCGCACGGCGTCGTGCTGTCATCAGGATGATTATCCCCAACGGAATGGTAGTCCCGAGTTTGTAAACTGTACCCAGACAGTTGTCCCCCAGAAGGGTTGCTTCTCCCCCAGTTGAGTTAGTCTTCCTAGCAGGGTGTTATTCTTTCCTCCCAGTGGAAATTGGGGTGTAATCTCTCCCCGGCAGAGTTGGTTGTATTTCCGGCATTTATTTTGCCGGAGTATTTTATGATATTTGTTCATCCCCAGCAGGGTGGTATTTGCTCTCAACAGCCGTGTTGAAGCAAGCTTGTCAGAGCTCCCCAGCAGTCCGAATCTGCATTTGCATTTGCATACATTATCATGCTTGCATCTACCCAAAACGCGTAGCATTTCCATGCCGTATGGAGCATTACGCCATTGCCAAACATACAAATTATGAAACATAAATCAGGTTGGTTAACATCTTGCTTTTCAGGTGTGTTTCTCAACAGGAGTATGGGGTTCTATCTCAGATCTATTACCAGACGATCAAGGTCTCGCCGTGAGACATATGATGATGTAGTTCTTGTTATCATTCCCCCACAGAGTTACCGGTTGAAGTTTCTCTTATCCGACCAGCGGAGTGTTTTGTTCAGGTTTGCCGTCGCGGCAGCATTTCGGGGTTTCATAAATCAAGATTTCAGAAGAGGTCACTTGTTGTCGAAACAGTGTCATACCCTAAATTTGTCCTACCCCTTTCGTAAGTATTTTCATATTTATTGTTTCATGCCGTTTAGACACGTGACCACCCGAAATTGGGCGTTTTTTAATTTTTCTTTTTGACCAATTAAAGCGTGACACGTGGCCTAAAAAAAGCATTTTTGTGAATATTAATTCTTTTCTTAATTTCCTAAACCTTTTCTTTTTTTAAAAATATTATTAATGACAATATTTTATGCACAGCTCTTTTATTTGTAAATATTAATTTTTGTTTTTTAGTTTGTCTTACTTATATATTTGTCAATATTTTTTATTTTTATATTTAGTATTTATATATTTAAATAGTTTTTAATTTAGTGTAAATTAATTATTATATTTGTTAATGTTTGTTAATAATAATTAAAAAAAAGAAATAATAAAACAGGATTGGAGAGAAGGCCCATTCCGTGCGGCCCATTAGGTTTTTTGGTTTCAGCATTGTTCTTAAGAAGAAGGAAGGACAGATTGAAAAAAAAGAACGAACACTATTCATTCCCCCTTTTTTCAACCCTAAATTAGCGCCGTTTTTCCCCCCAATTCACCACAAAACCCCATCCTTGTTCTCCCGCCATGAAGCCCCTTAATCTCCAAATCCCTCATCTTCTTCCCCAAATCCGTTCGTCATCCCTTTCCTTCCACCCGTTTCACCTCGCACCACCATATATTCTCAATCGGTAATGGCCTCTTTTCATCATGAAATCACCTTCGTAGTGCAATGGCGAAACCCTAATCGCTCGTGTCGTGCCTCTCGCGGATGAACTTCCCCTTTCATCGAATTTTGAAGCTCCATCACCATTCAACGACTCGCCGGCGCATTTCAACAACTTGCAACACCTATTAGTTTCGCAACACTTAGTCCGACGACATTGATTTGAGCGGCACCATCTCAGCTAGCGCATACCATACCTGAGCACGACAACCGAGAGTTTGACGTAAGGGTGGGTTGTTGTTTTTTCTTCTATCTTGATTCTGGTACTTGGTAATCATGTTTTGTTGTTGTTTATTGTCCATAGCATGCTTTTTCATGTTCTTAATCGATTATTTAAAACCAGACTGACATGTTGTTTATTTAATCTTCATTGTTTTTTTTACTCTAACGGTTATCAAGTGTTGGTTGTTGATTCACTTTGAGATGAATGTACATGCCAGGAAGATGAAGAACGACTTTTTACTCTAACGGTTGTTTATTTCCCCAAATTCGGCTGTGATAATTGTTTTACGAAAAGTTTACCAAACTGGTGTTTTGAGTTTGTTGCAGGATCTGTTGAGTTGCAGTTTAATACGAATCAAGCTTATTACAATGGATGGAGGATTTTCGAATCAAAAGCAAATGTGTTGTTTTAGATGTTTGTTGTATTAACTGTTTTTGACAGGAGGTTCCGTACAGGTTGCAACCCTGTCGAATAGCAGCAACAAATCCATGGATTCAATGACAGCGTTGGGAGTTATCATTGTGGAAGCATTGAAAGGGTTTAAAGCCTTCGTCGATCGAACTTAATGTTGGTCGCAATGCAGTTTGATAACAATCACACTACAACAACTACAACTCTGCACTTACAGTGCATAAATCCATCTCAGTTACGGCTTCACTGAATGTTGATTGCGCAAAAACGAATATGGAGTCGAATGACACGCAACAACAAGTGATCCCTGCAGCATTCATGACAGGAACCGGGTAACAGTGGCCTAAGGCACAACAGTCATCATTCATTGAATTAGTTTAATCTGTTTGTAAAATTTTAGTTGGTGTTGTTGTTTTGATAACTTGGAATCTTTTAATGTCACACGAGATGGCTTGTATTTGTTTGTGATTGACTTGTAACAGGTTTGAGGTTGAGTCTGAGGTTCAGACTCCAATTTGGTGATTGTTGCAGTTTTCCACTTGTTGCAGCAAAGAATCACAACTGCTGACCAGCAGAATTGGATTTCCAAACTGTATGAAGATATGAAATTTACTGCAGTGACGTCTGTCCCAGCTTGGTTGCAGGCCCCACTGGTGCAACAAAAGGACCAGTTGGTGCTGCCATCATACTACACGCGTTCCATGCATCTCCGAGTGGAAGTCATTCTGGATTTGTGCAAACATATCACAAGATTGCGGGAAACTTATATTAGATAGTGGTATGAAGAACACAATGCAACAATTTGTAAGGCCTGTGACATATGTCAAAGACAAAAGTATGTCGCGTCTTCATTAACGGGCTTGCTGCAGCACTTCCCAATTCTGGATTGAATTTTGGACGGCACATCCTTCGGATTTCATCACTGGACTCCTCAAGTCCAAAGGAGTCAAAGCTATTTTTGTGGTGGTGGACTGATTGTCAAAGTATAGTCACTTCTTTTCCTTTAAGCATCCGTACACGAGAGGTCGCGACTTCAAATGTCGATAGCAGAAGCATGGATCCAAAGTGTACAACAAGTTCAAAGGCACCAATTCACTGAAGCTTGTCACGACACCTTGATACGATTCTCATTATTTTGTGGTCCTACTTGATTTTTGGTTTGATTACGGTTGCAAATTATGGTATAATGTATTCTTCACGAATTCTATGTGTTTTGCTTTGCCTATTCATTGCAGGTATCGAATCTGGTGCAAGGTAAGCGAACGTCCTTGCGACAAACGTTAAAGTGCGGCTTCTTGTGGGATTCATGTGGGATTCTGGTTGATATAAGCTCACGCACATTCCCGTTTCGGCAAAAGTTCATCAGTTTCAGTTACAGTTGAGTTTATGCAGGTTTGGTTTTTATAAATAACAACAACTTCTGCGACAACTGCGGCGAACTGGTTTCGGTTTATGGAGGCAGAGATGAGCGAGAACGGGTTATGTTAAGTTTAACTTTTTCTTCTTGGTTTTCATTTTTTGTATGGTTGTGCTGCTCTGTTTGGGTGCGTTTTTTATTTATGTGCAGGTTGAGGATTGATTAGCAATATTGGTTTGATTCAACTTCGACATCACAACAGCAAGGGCGTGTAATCATAAGCAACAGCAGCCGCAACTTCAAAATCCCACTCGGCTTGACTACAACACAACTCGATAGCAGCAGACTTCACGGACTCGATAACTTCGCACTGACAACGTTCAACAACAACAACTGAGCTCAACTTCGCCCACCTCACATGTTTTCGTATATGCCCCCAGCTAGGATGCGACATCCTCAGCTCGCGCGGCTTAAATCAGTGGCATAGCAACCGCGTTCAAAAGTAGCGGCAAAACATTTCGTTTCATCAAATATCATTATCCTCGTGGTGCAGCTCAAGTGTATACGAAGCATCACTGTTGTTAGTGGAGACGAGAACGGTGATGATAACTGGAAGTGTATTTGTTCCATACTTGATTCAGCAACAGAGACTCAATAGTGCCTAGCAGCAACGGTTCTTTTTTCGATTGGGTAATGGTTTGAGTACAAATTTTCATTTTGGCTTTTACTGTGATGTGTGTTTGTTGGTAAAATTATTTTGTTGAGTTTGTAAACGATTGTAGGATTCTAAATTTCTGTTTGCTTTAGGATATTATGGTCTCTTCTTTTTTTAAAAAGAAATGTGTTGTCTTGCTGGTTTACAGTACTATAAAATTGCTAAATATGTGAACTTGTGCTGTATAATTACTGGCTACACCAAAAGGTAGTGGATCCGCGTGAATTCGTGTGTAGTTGTGTTGTTTACTTTTGCAGGAAAGTTGTTGTGAGGTTTCGGTTACTCAGTGCAGCCGCCGTGGAGCATCCAACATTTTTAAGCTTCCAGCTTTAATCCTGTTAAAATTTTGGGCTCATCAATATAATTTGCACAAGGATCCCCCTAGCATTCCGATTCGTCAGCATTTGAACATTCAAGAAGTCAAGAAGCTGTTATGTAGTCCAAGAAGATTTGGATATTAATGATGAAGAGAAGTATTAGTTTTTTTTATTGGCAATTACTCAAAGTACAAAAAAAACATTTGTTTTTTCTACAGTCTAGTCTACCAATACCAACTTTTATTTATTTATTTATTTATTTTAAATATTTTAATAAATAGCATGTTTTTTTTAGATAATTCAAAGATATTAATTTTTGGACCATCTTCAAATATACTTTCAAAAAATGTGGTCATTTATTTTCTTAATCCTGAACCAATTCGTTTTCGATATAAAAATTATTTTCTAAATAAAGTTTTAGATTACTTTTAAACTTTATTTTCAAAATTTGATATTATTTTAAATCATATTTCAGTATACACTTATTTTACTGCTAAATTATTTTTTCAATCAAGTTACGAAAAAAACTAAATCCTTGAAGTCTAGCACTTCTTAGATTTTTGGACGGTCATTGTTAAGGTGTACACCTTGAATAATGTATCGTTCGACTTTTCGTTTTTAGTACACTCTTTTGGACAAAGAAATATCATAAGAATCCAGCAATTCTGTGCGATATTTTCGTTGTTCATCCAAACATTTCCCGAATTGAAAAAGTGTTGTCGAGATCTAGCATCTTGATAATACTCCGATTAATTAGTTGTGAGACCGACGTCTCATTTACTAAATAATCATCATTTTCAAATCCAATCTCGTATTCTCACCTCTCATACCACAAATTCTTTTCATATCACCGATTCACTTCAAATTATTTTCAAAACCATCTTTTTCAATTAAAACTCCGAAACAAGGAGATTCTTGGAGTCTAGCATTCCTTGAATTTTCAAGTGAATAGTTCTCGAGGCACGCCCTTTGAGTCGTTATTCACTCAACCTTTCGATTCGTACGCATTCGCAACCCACATTTCGCACACACTTCACAATTCCTCGTGATTTCGATATTAGGGGCACCCTCAGGGACTAATATCGTCTCTCACAATCTAATCCTTGACACATCGTCAAGTCGGTCCCATCTTCAATTAAATCCTCGACACGTCATCGAGCTACTTCAAAACAACTTCCTTTTGGCCTCGCATGCCATTTTTTCGATTCGATCCTTTCACAAACATTTTTTTTAAAACTTACGAAAGAGGGATATTCTCAGAATCTAGCATTCTTTGAATACTCGAATGAGTAACTCTCGAGGCGCGCCCTTGAGTTGTTAATAGTTCATTCTTTCGATTTCAAAACATCTAACTCTTTATCTCCGACTTATTCAGTCAATTCCCGAAAGAACTGAGTTCTTGGAACCTCGCATTCCTTGACTTCTTGAGTGATAAGCTCTTGAGGCGCGCTCTTGGGTTGCTTGTCAGTCACTCTTTCGTCTCTTTCTCAAACTTCCAATCTATTCAACCTCATCTTTTCGTGGTTGTTACCATGAACTACGGACGCTCTGATTCTTTATTCTTAAATATAAGATACGTAGGCACAAGATTGCGATGATCTTGGCGAGCACACTTCTATCCATCTTCCGTTTTCCCCCATCTTTTCCCGTAGTCGAACTACGACGCTCTGATTTCTCATTCTCGTCCGAATGAGCATACGTAGGCACAAGGACCCCAATCCTTGGCGAGCACCCTATCTTCTAACCACCCATCTCTCCTTTGCGTCTTTAACCTTTTAACCTACCAATTCAACCTTTAATAACGAGAAGAAAGCAAGTAAACCTAAACAACACTCCCCACAATTACCTTAAGAGGTTCCCGTCGAGTACGACGAACGTGAGGGGTGCTAATACCTTCCCCTCACGTAACCGACTCCCGAACCCGGAACATGGTTGCGACAACCCTATTCCTATCCTTTTCGTTTCAAGAGGTTTTCTCGATATTTTCCTCTCCCGTTTATTCGGGAAAAATAAAGTTCGGTGGCGACTCTGTCGAACCGCATTTCCGTGCCTTTCGCGCGAGGGTCGTTTTCTCCGAAATATCTCCGTGATTTTTCGAGGTGCGACAGATGGCGACTCTGCTGGGGACATTGCTCCATGCAAAGAGAGAGTCGAGCCTATCTTTTGGTTTGTGAGGAGTGTTTGTTTATTTCCTTCTTGTTTATGTATTTGTTCTCTTGTGGATTTTATTCGTGCTTGTTATCTTGGTTGCCTGTTGGTTCTTGGGATGACATCATGAGTAAGGCTCTACGCCCGAGTTTTGGTAAAAGCAGAGAGAACACTTAGTTTAGAATTGGTAGTCGAGTAGTGTTAGTCACCAAGGATTCGCTCCTTGTGTGCCTAGCATGAAAGCTCCTCCAGAGGAGACCTATTCGTAGATCTTGTTGTAACACAGCTAGCCTGTTGCACGACTTGATTAATGAAGGGTCCGTGATTCTGGGAACCTTTTGTTAGCACCAGTTCCGATATTGGTGGTCGTGTAGTGTTAGTCTCCAAGGACTCGCTCCTTGTGCGCCTAGCACGAGGGCCCCGCTCAGGAGAGACCTTATCGTCATTATCGTCATAATACGGCCATCCTGTTGCGCGACGCTAATACGACTAGTGTCCGTGATCCTGGGAACCAAACGTAGAAACCATCCCGTAAGTGGGTTTATGGGTAGAATGTTTAGATCTTCCCGCATAGGTCGTACCTGTCAATTTTCTTTGAGCAGGAATTATGGTTACTTATCTATTACAGTTACCAGCTTCAGGAGCTGTTTGAACTATGATCCTGTGATCCTGGATCTTGTATCTTGCATTGCATCTTGCATTGCATCTTGCATATCATTTGCATTGCATTTCATATGTGCATTTTGCATTTCCAGTCCTTCAAAAGAATCTCATGTCTTCGTTTCTTCCTCTCTAGTAAATCAAGCTGATTCCTCGACACCAGTACGCAACTAGAGCCAATACAAGATGAATGATGGAGCAGATTCAGCAGGAGCAAGCTGCCTTCAGGGAAGAGTTGGATTCTATGAAAGGAAAGATTGACCAGATCCTCGAAGCCATCCTCGCGGCCAGGAGAGAGGAGGAATAGCGTGAAGCCGCCGCTGTCGTCAACAATGGTCAAGGACAAGGGTCTACTGCCATCCCTTTGGTTCCAATTCCGAATCCTCATGGGATGCCGTTGAACTTCAATAACACAGCCGAAGGAAACACTTCTCAGCCAATCCCAGCGCCTGGAGTTACTGTTGGAGTTATCCTGCACGCCCAGCCTACTGCTGTGCAAATCCCAGTTCCTCATATCGAAGATACTCTGATGGATCAGTATGACGATGTTCAGAACTATCATGCTGCTATCCCCATTGCCAGTCCTGTTGCTGCTCAGGATTCTGAAGCCATGAAGATGTGCCGAGATCTAGCCGAGAAACTCCGAGCCATGGAGGGACATAACTCAAACTCTTTCAGTGCTTTGGAATTGTGCTTGGTGCCTGATGTTGTCATTCCTCCCAAGTTTAAGGTGCCCGAATTTTCAAAGTACAAGGGTCTCAGTTGCCCAAACATTCACCTGAAGATGTACTGTCGCAAGATGGCTGCCTATGCCAGAGACGAGAAGCTCATGATCCATTGCTTCCAAGACAGCTTGTCTGGGGCATCACTCGAATGGTATATGCAGCTGGAACATAACAGTGTGCGCACTTGGGCCGAGCTAGCCGATGCATTTGTCAAGCAGTATAAGTACAATACCGATCTCGCTCCAAACCGTACTCAGCTTCAGAGTATGACTCAGAAGGACAGCGAATCCTTCAAGGAGTACGTGCAACGATGGAGAGAGCTAGCCGCAAGGGTGCATCCACCTCTTGTTGACCGTGAATTGATTGACATCTTCATGGGTACCTTGCAAGGCCAGTACTACGAAAAGCTGATCGGTAGTGTCTCCGCTGGATTCTCTGGCTTGGTGATCGTCAGTGAGAGAATTGAAGAAGGGCTGAAGAGTGGAAAGATCCCAGGAGGTTCTAATAGCCAGGTCAATGTCAAAAAGCCTTTTAACGGATACAAGAAGAAAGAGGGAGAAACAAATGCCATCTCTTTGCAGAAAGGGCAAGCTTCTCAACAAGCTCCCGCTCCCATGCCTTATCAAGTTCCTTACTACCAGTATCCGTATGTTGCTGCTGCGCAATATGCTCCATTGCCTTGTCAGCCAGCTGTTCAAGCAGTGCAAGCTCAGATGCCACGGTAACGGGCTCCTCAGCAACAAGCCTACAATCAGCAAGGATACCAATATCCTCCTCAGCAACAGCAAATGCAAGCTACTCAGCAACGACAAGGTACTCGCCCACAACGTCAGCAGAGAACATGGAGGCCAGATAGAGTTTTTGATCGCCTGCCAATGAAATATGCTAGTATCTTTGCTCAGTTAATGGAGAAAAAGGCTATTGTTCCAAGAGATTTGGCTCCCCCAACTGTCATTCCTGCCGACTATGATGCAAATGCTCATTATGAGTTTCATAAGGGCGCTCCAGGTCACACCATTAAGGACTGTAGAGCTTTCAAGCACATAATTCAAGACATGATCGACAGGGATGCTATCAACTTCAATGGAAAGTCTCCGAATATCATCAACGATCCGTTGCCATCGGCCAGCTAGTGCCAACATCGAATCCAATCAAGTCAAGTTTATCCCAAAGAAGGCGGTCATGATGCCATTTCATATTTCATTTTCCTTGTGATTTGTCTTTGTTTGTTTAAGTACTGTATGCTTTGAACAATTGCCATTCGTATTTGATTTTCATTAATGTATTGTTTATGCGTGTTTTGAATTAATTATGTCGTATTCACTCATTTTTACTTATCACCAACATTCACTCCACTCTATTCACTGTTGTTTAACATGATTTGAGGGAGGATGATGAGAATGAGATACCCATAATCGCAAACTCATATGCTTTCAGACAGTAGAGTCCTCTTCCAAGTCATTTGTAGGTTGGGACCGACGAAGGTAGCCAATGCAGAGGTAGGCAGAGAAACAGTATTCAGATGTGCTTTCCCGTATGAATCAGGCGGAAGAACTTTCCTGTATGAATCAGGCAGATGTGTTTTCCCGTATGGAGCTGTCTACTGATTGGGGTCTATTGCTTGCCAGAGCTGGGGTACTTTTGAAGACAGGAGCTTATCTGAAGCTTGAATATCCTTGGAGAGTGAAGATGGGGTCTTGCTTGGAGAAGTTGTTACTGTCAACTTTTTCAGTTGTAGCTGTCAGAGCTGTCGCTGTTTGAATTGCTTACTGTAGGAGCTGGTGTTGCTGTCAGAGCTGGTGTTGGGTTTTATTTCTCTTTCTGTATTGATTGTTGACTTGTTCAGCTTGCCCCTTAGGTTTGAAGTGAAGCTGTTTCACTTTGCCTATTGTTTTTCCCAGGTTCAAGGTTGAGTGGGACTCCCTTGCCTCGCTTGTCCTGCTGCATCTCATGCATTTTTCTGCTTACTGTATATATGCTGTTTCTTTTCCGTTTATCCCCTAGGATCGATAATTTCCTCTGTGCAGGAGGGAATTATGACAGACATTAGGTTTTAACCCATGCATGACAACATTAGGTTAGCTTGATTCCCTTTTCAAACCCTAGGTTTTTAGAATTTCTTTCTCTTCTATCTCAAAATAATTCAAAACACGGTAATAAGGACGATCGACGTCGTACGCTACGAGCCTTAAGCTATTTGAGAGAGGATTGTTGAAGGGTCACTCTTCAGTAATCTGACTGCTTAGTGTGTTACCCCTAGGGTGACATACGACGTAATCACTCTCAAATCATAGTCTCTAGTGCGTCAGAGATTGCAAACCCCATAAAAAACAGTTCTTGCGTAAAAGACTGAAAACAAACATCAAAGTGTCATTTTTGTCCGCTTGGACTCTTAATCAGGAGAAAACCTTTTCAGAAAGATAAAAAACAGTCAGACAAATCTGTGTCTTCCGTAGCCCGAACTACGTTTGCTCTGATCTTTCATGTTGTATGAAAGTACGTAGACATAGGATGCTGTATCCTAGCGAGCAACATTCCCCTCCTTTCCCGTAGGTAGGCGAACTACGTTGACTCTGATTTCTCGTTCCAGACGGGAATACATAGGCATAAAGTGCGATACTTTGCCGAGTCATTTTATTTTCTTTTAATCCTAGACCTTTATTATAGATAGAATAACAATTTGTACCTAGAAAACAAGCGTGGATCCCGTCGAGTACGACGGACGTGAGGGGTGCTAATACCTTCCCCTTGCATAACCGACTCCCGAATCCAGGATTTGGTTGCGATGACCATTCCTTTCCCGTCTTTGCGATAGGTTTACTTCGAGCGTTTCCTTTCCCTCCTTTGGGATAAATAACGCATGGTGGCGACTCTTCTGTTCAGCCGGCGCTGATTTTCGCAGTAGCGACACACCTGCATACAGTCTTTCCAGTAACTATAACTTTCTCCATTAAAAACAGGAGCTCTATTATAGGCCCCTTTAGGTTCGTTAGCCATTTTCTAAAAAGTTATACTTGAAGCACGGAGTGAACCAGTGCTCTTGATACCACTTTTTAGACGATGACACGGATCTAGAAGGGGGGTTGAATAGATCCCTTATTTAAAAAATGAGTTGGTGCTACCAATAAAATGGTTTTTAAAAATTGTTTAATTTGCGGAAGCGGCCGTGGAAAATTACCGTCTATAACGAACGGTTACTAGAAAACCAGATACGCGTTTTAGCCGATGGAATCGGATAACGAGTAATGAGAATCACTACGCTAGTCACACTCTCAATTTGATTTAGCTCACAAAGTGGTATGACTAGTTCCAATGCCTTAAAATATTACCACAATAAATGGACAACACACAAGGCTTTTCGTTCAGATAATTTATCAAACACTTGGCGTGCGGAGCACTTCAAGTGAGTTCAGCATTGAGTAATTATCTCTAATTTCCTTGTATAATCAACGATTGTACTAGAGTAAAAAACAATTCAGCACTTACTCAAAACAGTCCTAAATTTGATATAATTGCTTGTACTAAAACCACACACATATTAAGCAAATGTAAAAGCATAAGGTAAAAGGCACAAGGATTTGTTGAGGTAGTTCCCCCACCGTCCTCGCTTCGGGGTACGTTTGCCCTCAATTCTAACAATAGAATTGAGCTCTTATAATATAAATTTAACCTGTTGTACAATCGTATATATAAGAATGAAATAGCAATCAAACAAATGAACTCCTTTGTTGTTGTAGAAGCTATCTCCTCTTGTCCCTTGATTCGAGTCGAATCAAGTCCTTCGATAGCTTGTGTATGAACTTCCGATTACAGCTCTATGTTTGAACAACCTTCCGTCTTCAAACCCCAGCCCGACTGATCTCAAACACTCGCATGTTAAACCCAAACTTCTCATTCACAATTCACTGATTACCGCTACTAGATCGACGAAACCCACCGCTCGTCGATCACCTTCACTCGGCCGAATATATGTTGAGAAGACTCGTCCAAAAACCCCCAAATTCCGAGAATCTTGGAGGACAAAACCCTAGAGGTTTTATTCAAGAAAAACTTGTCAATTCCTCAACCCGAACCAGATTACCCAATCACGGCTTCGAACGTTATCACCTTAGACAATCAATAATGCACAACAAAGATTATTGTGTGTGATTGTTGTGATATGAAGTGTAGAAGATGAATATGATGAGAACTTGAATTGACACCTATTTCACTTTTCTTGTTTGTGTAATTGATTCAACTGATATGAAATGAATAGAGCAACTGAATATTTATACCAGACAAAACTGTTATAACTGATAAAACCAACTTTCAAAAATAATAGACAACACAAAAATTATGCAGCAAACAGCGAGCGGTCAACCCATGCAGAGTGCAGGGTCGACTTGAGGTAACCCGAGGCAAATAGATTGTGCAAAACAAGCAGATATGCGTCGACCGGAACAAGGCATGCGTCGACGCAAAACTTGCATTTTTTTGACACATACAAATGACAACAGTATGCGTCGACCGGTAGGTCGACCATACCAGACCCGAGAAAAATGCATTTCTAGGACACTTGCCATGAGTCGACCGGAGCAGAGTTTAGGTCGACTCAAAGACCTGAAACATCAACAAATGCTTAAATTCATATTTTTGATTCTTTTAAATGAAGGCTATGATAGACCAATCCAGTTTGACTCATATGACGCATATTTTGTCAGCTCTAAAGGCAATACTCAAGATTTTTAGTGCAAGCAAACAAACATGAGAAATAAGGTATGCTTATGCATCATGGTGATAACGCCAAATGACTATTCTTCCATGCAGCTCGGTTTTGACATCATCGAATCACGCATATCAAGTATCTGAGGCTTTGCCCTCACAAATACCGAGGGCATGTGTCTCATGGAAAATGATACAATATGAATTTAACCTATGTGAATTTCGAGATAGTGTCGTCTCAAAGTGAGAGTTGGAGTTTCTCTCAAATAGTCATGAAACAGGAAAACATATGACCATAAATAAGTGTTAGGAGAGAAATGTAGGTGAAGAACCCTTAAACAATATGTGTAAGGTAACATCGGTCTATTCACATGGATTAATGGTTTAAAAGCATTGATACCTAACATTCTGATTCGACTTTGCGTTGTCTTTACTAAGGTTAAGTTTTAAATCGAAAGATACCTAACTGTATTAACATTCTTAGTTTCTCTTTTTGGAATTGGTATTGTCATTATTAGAACAAGTGGGAGATTGTTGTAATTTATGAACAATAAATATCCATGTGTGTGTTCCAAAATAAGAGAAAAATGGAAGAGAAGCAGCACTTTGTGAAGTATTGTTGCGGAATGAAAGTAGGAAATGCTTGAAAATAATGCAACTTTTGGTTAAAAGGTGTTGTTTCATCAATGGTCGCAACCTTGTGCAACAACACATACAAGACCTATAAATACCTCATTCCGAAATTCAGAAAATACATCACAAACCGAATATCCTCTTGTACAAAATTCCAAACACTCTTTGCTACATAATTGAGTTTTCATCGATCTCGCACAAATTCATTATAAGACTGAATTATCCTGGATATTCCTGTGTTCCGACTCTAAGACAAACAAGAGAGTGCTTAAAATACTTTTAAAAAAAATAACATCATTCACAGTTCAATCTTGTATCCATTCAACTTTACCGATATTTCTAAAAAAAAACAACATTTTTCATCAACTTAAGTAGTTCTGCCATTAACAAAATTTATCATTCTCACTTACCAACAACTACTCACCAACAAATATGATAAGTACAAATGAAAAATAATTTTTAATCATCATTGTTATGTTGTTAAAGTGTAATTCTTCAACAAATTAAAGATTGTGATTAAAAAACATGTGAAAAAATTAGATCATCCTAGAAGGTTTTATATTTTTCTATTCTTTTTTACATTATTCAAAAAATATATTGTTGGAAATTTTTTGAAGATGAATTTATTTATGAAATTGTATTGTGATTTAAAAACAAATAAAAAGTATATATTAAAGTGTGTTTAGAAATATATTTTTAAAAGCAAAAAATATTTTTAAAAATTTACGTCATGCATTAAAAACATACAAGATGCCATAAAAAAAAAATAAAGCTGTTTTGTTTCGTTCCTATTTTGTACCCGTGTATATGAGCCTATTTATTTCATTATATTTATCCCTCGTTCGCTATTAAAAAAATGCATAGGTACATATAGGATATTCAAGAATATAGAGGGGGAAGTGGGACACACGATCACAGTTAAACTTGGGAAAGGTTGTGTCATATTCATTCTTTTTCACATGGTAGCTTATAGCCCCCATTTATTGCCTTTGTCTTTTACTTTCTTTTCCACTCTCTCTCTAGAAAATGCCCATTCATTCTCATGTTGCTTTACCTACTGTCATTGTATTTGCGGTTTTCTCTCATCATGTCCTACAACTAGCTAGGGTTTTCTCTCTCAACTCTCACATCCAATAGTAAATTCCCAAGACTTCTCTTCTGGTCTCTTTTTCACTCCTATTATTACTCTTATTATTTAAGAATAGCTAGATCTTAATTGTAAGCCCTTTACTTTTCTTATACCAGACGAATATAGAAAGGTAATGATCATCTAATTTACATTGTTTCTTCATGTTTTTTCTTCTTCTTTTGGTATATTAGTGTTTAGTTTTCACAATTTTTTGAACTCTTTATAATTTATAGTGAAGATAATGAATTAATTATCTTGTTGTGTTTGATAGGAGGATTGAAACTAATTAATGGCATCATCTTCAAGCTTGTACTCAAACTCACCATGTGCTGCGTGCAAGTTTTTGAGAAGGAAGTGCATGCCAGATTGCATATTTGCTCCATACTTCCCACCAGAAGAGCCACAGAAATTTGCAAACGTTCACAAAATATTTGGTGCAAGCAATGTGAGTAAGCTTCTGAATGAAGTTCAACCTCATCAAAGAGAAGATGCTGTCAACTCTCTTGCTTATGAAGCTGAGGCAAGGATTAAAGATCCTGTTTATGGCTGTGTTGGCGCTATTTCAGTCCTCCAAAGACAAGTTATTACTCTCCAAAAGGAACTCGATTCTACTAATGCTGATTTGATTCGTTATAATGAAATATTGCCAAATCATGGAGGATCTTCTTCTTCTCCTCCTCCTCCTCCAACTTTTTACTATCCTTCATCTTGGAACAATAATAATGATCCACTTGGGGATGCGTATCACACAGGTGGAGGTGACAATATATAAGGGGAGACAGTTCTTATAATTTATACATATACTGTTTTACTTAGTATACATGTCACATGTCTATCTATAAACAAAACTATACACATAATATAATATTTGTATAATATCATTCTAAATGGTATCTATATTATACTTTGTGAAAATGAATATCTTCATAATATTTCATAAAATGTACTCCTCTTCTTATCAAAAACTCAATCAAACAAAGATACTATCTCTTGACTTTACGTAATGGTTGAAATGGTTGAAAGACTTTATGTGAATTTGAAAGGGTCATGTGATCAATTAATGAAAGTTAATTTTATTTAATGTAAAATTAAGATTATTAATATTAATTAATTATTAATTAATAATACTCGTTAAAACTTAATCTTAATTTAATTTTGACTGAATAACTCTCTTTTAGTATTTTTTTTCCACTCTTCTATTATTTTCTCTCCATCATATCAATTTTTTAGATATAACTTGAATCTCTGGGATCAGTTGAAGACGCTCTAAAATTTTTTTAAAACATTTTCAGAATCTCTCTTTTATTTCTTATTCTCTTCATCTAAATTTTTTTCTTTTCAGAATCTCTTTTTTTCTTCTCATTCTCTTCATCTAAATTTGTTCTTTTTTGATTTACGAGTGATTTATCACACCATCGACGACTAAAATTACTTTTAAATACGAGTGATTTAAACATCATCTGAATGTATATCTCTACGAACGATTTATCACAGTGCAAGTGATAATCATATTTTTAAACGAGTTGTTTTATTTTAGAGATGTCGTCGAAACTATTAGTAATAATTCATATTTTATTATATTACTTTCTTAAGCCCATAAGTTTGTTAGAGGGTATTTTAGTATTTATCTTATTCTAGTAACCCTAGTTTTAGCTTATAAATAGGGTGACAATCATTGTAACCAAATATCATGTTTTTCTGCCGTCATTCTTAATAGAATATTTCTACCTTTCATCATTTATTCTACCTTTGCACCAACAATTGGTATCTAGAGCTCCGGTTCAGATTCATTGGGAAACACGAGTGAACGTGAGGTTTTGTGTGTTTGATTTTGATTCTTAGATTCGTGTTGAATCTTGAACAAAATCTGATCAGAATTTTATTCTGTGGGTTGGGAAACACTGTGTGAGAAATATGAGTTTATTGTGCAAGGTAGAAGATGAACGGAAACGACAACATGAACACCAAACTTCCAGTATTTGATGGTAAAAACTGGAATCGTTGGATGATCCAAATGCGTGTACTATTTGGTGCTCAAGATGTTTTAGATCTTGTCACTGATGGTTATGTTCCGGTAGCAGCAGATGCAACAGATGAACAGAAAAACGCGCAGAAGGAAGTAAGGAAGAAGGATCAGAAAGCATTATTCTTTATTCATCAATGTGTTGATGTAAATGTGTTTGAGAAGATTGCAGATTCAACGACAGCAAAGGCTGCGTGGGACACACTGGTTAGATGTTATGGTGGTGACGCATCAGTGAAGAAGGTGAAGCTTCAGTCCTTGAGAAAGCAATATGAGAATCTCAACATGAAGAATAATGAGAAAGTTTCTTAATACATCTCCAGAGTGATTCTGATCACTAATGAGATGAAGGCGTGTGGAGAAACTCTTTCTGAAGAAACAATCATGGAGAAGGTATTGAGATCCCTTACCTCTCAATTTGATTACATTGTGGTAGCAATAGAACATTCCAAAGATCTGAGTACCATGAGAATTGAAGAGCTGCAGAGCGGCTTAGAAGCGCAAGAGTTGCGTTTGACTGAAAGAACTTCTGAAAGGGAAGTAGAGCAGCAGGCTCTGAAAGCAACTTCTGATAGGAGGTATCAGAAGCAGTCAGAAGCCAGGAGAAGATCTGATGGTGGTCAGAAGTCAGAAAGCTCAACCTCTGATAGACAAAAGAATGCTCAGAGGGGAAAAGAGAAGTATGACAAAAGAAAAATACAATGTTACTGTTGTAAGAAGTTTGGCCATTTTGCTAGAGATTGTTGGTCAAACAAGGAGAAGAAATCAGAAGAAGCAAATATAGCCAGAGGCTCTGATGACGAACCTGTGCTGTTGATGGCCTCTGAATCTGATAATGTGGATCTGACAGACTGGTGGTATATGGACACTGGCTGTTCAAATCATCTTACTGGAAACAAGAAATGGCTGGTTGACTTTGACTCTGAAAAGAGAACAAAGATCAGATGTGCTGATGACAAATATCTTAATGCAGAAGGTATGGGAAATGTCAGAGTGACTCTGAACAATGGGAAAATAGCATTGATTCAGAATGTGTGGTATGTACCTGGCATCAGAAGCAATTTGATGAGTGTGGGACAATTAATTGAGAAAGGTTTCTCAGTTACCATGAAGGACAATCTTCTGAAGCTGTATGACTGTAATCAGAAGTTGATTATGGAGTCAGAACAGGGAAGGAATAGAACATTCAAGGTGAATGTCAGAACTGCAGACTCAGAGTGTCTTAGTGCAACAAGTACTGAGAAGGAGAGTGAGCTGTGGCACAGAAGATTTGGTCATTTGAATTTTAGAAGCTTACAACATCTGAATTCAAAGAAATTGGTACATGAAATTCCTGCAATTAAGAAGCCTGAAAAGTCATGCAAAGTTTGCATGGAAGGAAAACAACCAAGATTGCCATTTGCATCAGAAGTTGCTCCAAGAGCAAAACATGCCTTGAGAGTTGTACACTCTGATGTGTGTGGTCCATTTCCAGTAGCATCAATTGGAGGGAATAAATACTTTGTGCTGTTTGTTGATGAATTCATAAGAATGACATGGGTATCCCTTATTAAGTTCAAACACGAGGTGTTTGATGAATTCAAGAAGTTCAGAATGAAGGCTGAGAATCAGAGTGGTCAGAAGTTGAAGATTCTTAGAACTGATGGTGGAGGTGAGTATAACTCCAAAGAGTTCCAGAAGTTCTGTGAGGAGAATGGAATTGAGCATGAGGTTACTGCTCCCTATACCCCTCAACACAATGGTCTTGCTGAAAGAAGAAACCGCACTCTGCTTGATATGGTGAGAAGCATGCTAAAGGAGAAGAAGCTTCCTCAGAAGCTCTGGGGAGAAGCTGTTGCCACTGCAACGTATGTACTCAACAGATGTCCTACGAAGAAGTTGAAGGAAATAGTTCCAATACAGAAGTGGACTAGAGATAAGCAAAGTGTTAGTCATCTAAAGGTGTTTGGTTCTGTTTGCTATAAACATGTTCCAGAAGCCAGAAGACAGAAGCTGGATGATAGAAGCAAAGTGATGATTCTGATAGGGTACCACAGTACTGGTGCTTACAAGCTCTATTATCCAGAAACCAATAAAATTAAATTCAGCAGAGATGTGATTGTGAAGGAATCAGAAGTTTAGAATTGGGATAAGTCTCAATCTGATTCTGATGTTAGAACCTCTGAAGAAAGGCCAGAGTTAAGAATTTCTGAAGTTGAAGTAAACCCTGATATTGACTATGACTCTGATACTTATTCAAACTCTGAAGAAGACTCAGAAGATGAAGGTGACCCAGATGACCCAGACTCTGATGATTCAGACTCTGATGGCAATCCAGATCTTGGTGGCAATTCAGACTCTGGAAATATGCCAGACTCTGAAGATGGTCAAAGCTCTGGAGGTCAATCATCTGAAGCTAGAAACTCTGAAGCTCAAGACTCTGAACAAGTTCAGAGACCACAAAGAATAAGAAACGTTCCCAGAAGATATGCAGAATTTGACATGCTGCAAGACACTGAAGTAGACTCTGAAGGAGAAATTATTCAGTGTGCCATGATGGTAGATTCTGAACCCATAAGTACAGAAGAGGCTCTTAAGCAGAATCTTTGGCTAAAGGCCATGAAATAAGAACTTGATGCTATAGAGAGAAACAAGAATTGGAAGCTGACAGAACTTCCAAAAGACAAGAAAGCCATCAGCGTCAGATGGGTTTTCAAGCAGAAGTTAAAGCCAGATGGTTCAATTGGCAAACATAAAGCAAGGTTGGTAGCCAGAGGATTTCTACAGAAACCTGGGCTGGATTATTCTGAAGTGTTTGCACCTGTAGCAAGACATGAAACAATCAGAATGGTGATTGCATTAGCTGCTAACAGGAATTGGCCTCTGATGCATTTAGATGTAAAATCTGCATTTCTGAATGGTCCATTAGAAGAAGAAGTTTATGTGTCACAACCCCCTGGATTTGTGAAAAAGAATCAGGAAGGGATGGTGTACAAATTATACAAAGCTCTATATGGACTGAAACAAGCGCCCAGAGCTTGGAATCAGAGGATTGATTCATTTTTCAAGAAGCAAGGCTTTCAGAAATGTGAGATAGAGTACGGTGTCTATGTTCAACATACTTCTGAAGGCAATATGACTTTGGTATGTTTATATGTTGATGATATACTATTGACTGGAAGTTCTGAACAGGAGATAGCCAAGTTCAAGAAAGTTCTGATGAATGAATTTGAAATGACTGATCTAGGCAAAATGACATACTTTCTAGGGATGGAGTTCAGATATTCTGAGAAAGGTATCATTTTGCATCAACTCAAGTATGAATTAGAACTTCTGAAGAGGTTTGAACTGAAGAATTGTAAGATAGCTGTCACACCTTCTGATACAAATCAGAAACTGGATTCAGACTCTGAAGGAAAGGATGTGGACGCTACAACCTTCAAACAGTTGGTTGGTTCTCTGAGGTATCTGTGCAATACCAGACCTGATATTTGCTACTCAGTTGGGATGGTTAGTAGGTTCATGAGTAAACCTAAGTGGTCCCATTATCAAGCTGCTGTCAGGATTCTGAGGTATATCAAAGGAACTCTGAAGTATGGAGTGTTATTTCCCTCTGGAGGAAATAATGAGTCAGAACTTCTGAGTTATTCAGACTCTGATTGGTGTGGAGACAGAGTTGACAGAAGAAGTACATCTGGGTACTTGTTCAAATTTCTGGGAGGTTCCATTTCTTGGTGTTCCAAGAAGCAACCTGTTGTGGCGTTATCAACCTGCGAAGCTGAATACATTGCAGGTGCTGTTACTGCATGCCAAGCTGTGTGGATTCTGAATCTGTTGCAGGATCTGAAGATTAAAGTAAGCAAACCTCTGAAGTTGATGATTGACAACAAGTCTGCAATCAACCTTGCCAGAAACCCAGTGATGCATGGGAGAAGCAAGCATATTGAGACCAAGTATCATTTTCTGAGACATCAAGTTCAGAGTGGAGTGTTAGAAGTTGTACACTGCAGCACTCAGAAGCAGTTGACAGATGTTCTGACGAAAGCTATCAAGACTGATCAATTTCTCAGATTAAGGGATGGAATTGGTGTTACAAGTTTTGATGGAATATGAATTAAGGGATGGTATTAGTAATAATTCATATTTTATTATATTACTTTCTTAAGCCCATAAGTTTGTTGGAGGGTATTTTAGTATTTATCTTATTCTAGTAACCCTAGTTTTAGCTTATAAATAGGGTGACAATCATTGTAACCAAATATCATGTTTTTCTGCCGTCATTCTTAATAGAATATTTCTACCTTTCATCATTTATTCTACCTTTGCACCAACAGAAACGTGACTGTATTGTATAATTTTGACAGTACGACGGAACATTTTAAAGAAAGCGAACTAATACGCGACTCGTTCCAATAATTTTCTTTGTAACAATTTTTCCAAAACTAAAAAACAACAATAATGTATATACTTTTTTTTCTATTTTTAGATAAAGTTATTAATTAAATAAATAGGGTTGCAATATATTGAATTTTAGATTAACATTTTATACTTATTTAGTTTAAATCAGCTATCTCTATATAGAGGTTTCTTTGAGTTTTTTTTTAAAACTATCCTAACTTCTTTTATTTTGGTAAATTTTTTAGTATTTATAAGTTTTGGTGGAGTATCCATACATATAATAAATTGATATAAAATTTTAATTTTCTTTAAAAAAAAATATAAAAAAATTATATGATAATGAATAACATTGTTGATACACAACTAAATTTAAAAATACCTAGGTGTTTATCTTTTATTATTACTTTAAGCAACTAAAATAATTTGTTTCAGATATTTTTTTCCCTAATAATTTGTTTTCTCATCGGTTTTACAACGTAAATGTTTGACTGTTAAGACAATTTATAGGATGGTCATAGTCTGCAATCCCCTCAGACATATTTAATTAAATAGTAGTAACTAATCGTTAATCCCAACAAGATCAATAGAAAATAATAATAATAATAATAATAATAATAATAATAATAATAATAATAATAATAATAATAATAATAATAATAATAATAATAATAATATAATAATAATAATAATAATAATAATAATATATTATAATTAATATATTTTATATAAATTCGATTTACAGGTATATTGTATTATTTTAAATAAATATTAATTTTTTTAATAAATAATAAAAGTCAATTAAAACCATTTAAAAAAGTGATATATTATATTAAATCTTTTATCATTGACCCTAGTCAAAGCAAATTGCCACAATAATTTCGAAAAGAAACAGATCACAAACAGAATTTTCTAACAAACTATTGACTTTTTTTAGATAAATTAATATTAAAGACGTATAGAACTGTAGTTAATTTGAATCTACCTTTAAAGAAGACCTTTCTTTTCCTTAGTTTTATATGTTGAGAATTTGTTATCAGTTCATTAATTTTGTGATAATGATTTTTTTATTTTTTATTTTGATGATATATATATATATATATATATATATATATATATATATATATATATATATATATATATATATATATATATATATATATATATATATATATATATATATATATATATATATATATATATATATATATATATATATATATATATATATATATATATATATATATATATATATATATATATATATATATATATATATATATATATATATATATATATATATATATATATATATGATAATGATTTTTTTATTTTTTATTTTGATGATATATATATATATATATATATATATATATATATATATATATATATATATATATATATATATATATATATATATATATATATATATATATATATATATATATATATATATATATATATATATATATATATATATATATATATATATATATATATATATATATATATATATATATATATATATTGCTAACGTAGAACCACTTGTTTTTATGAAAGTTTATTTTAGTATGTTTTAACTAAAATCTCCTTAAATGCACTTTAAAGTGCATGTTACTAAAACACACATTCGTAAAAACAAATGGGTGTATTATAGCAAACCCCATAGATGTTTGCTATAATACATCCACTTATTTTTATGAAGGTGTCTTTTAGCAAACTTTAACTAAAAAAATGGATAAATGCACCCTAAGGTGTCTATTGCTAAAATAGATCTTTATAAAAACAAGTGGGTCTGTATTAGCAAACTTTTATATATATATATATATATATATATATATATATATATATATATATATATATATATATATATATATATATATATATATATATATATATATATATATATATATATATATATATATATATATATATATATATATATATATATATATATATATATATATATATATATATATATATATATATATATATATATATATATATATATATAAGTGGAGATCAACTTACTCCAAGAGTAAGTTTTTTTAACTTACTTCAAAGCATAATCTTTGGATTAAATCTGATCTAATGGTTAATTATTTTAAAAAAAACTAATTAACCATTGGATTAAATACAATTCAAAAGCTATGATTTGGAGTAAGCTTAAAACACTTACTCTTGGAGTAAGTTGATCCTCTCTCTTTCTCTCTCTCTCTCTCTCTCTCTCTCTATCTATCTATCTATCTATCTATCTATCTATCTATCTATCTATCTATCTATATATATATATATATATATATATATATATATATATATATATATATATATATATATATATATATATATATATATATATATATATATATATATATATATATATATATATATATATATATATATATATATATATATATATATATATATATATATATATATATATATATATATATATATATATATATATATATATATATATATATATATCACTATGCCAAAAAAGACCTTTAGCAGCGCTTTAAAGCGCTGCCAAAAGTGGCGCTGCTAAAGGTAAAGGTAGCGCTTTTTTCAATGAAAAAGCGCTGCTAAAAGCTCCCTTCAGCAGCACCTTTAGCAGCGCTTTTTTAGCCCTTTAGCAGCGCTTTTGTAAGCGTTGCATAATTCCCCCAACCATCCCCCCTTTAGCAGCGCTTTCACAAAGCGCTGTCTTAGACCCCCCCTTTAGCAGCGCTTTTGAAAAGCGCTGCCATAGCCCACCCTTTAGCAGCGCTTTTTACAAGCGCTGTCTTAGACCCCCCTTCCAAACCTATAGCAGCGCTTTTGTAGCGTAATATTTGTGACCTTTAGCAGCGCTTTTATGTAAAAGCGCTGTCTAATGTCCCAGATTTTAAAATTTTTTTTAAAAAAATATTCACCCTGTTTTGTATATTTTACCAACAACCTGCTTATATTACACAAACCTGCTTATAATTCAGGCCTTTATTTCAACACTTTGGCCTTATAAATACAATTCAAACTTTGGCCTTAAATATACAATTCAAACTTTGGCCTTATATGTACAATTCAAAACTTTGGATACATTGTAACTCATGACTTTGTTCATAAACATTTTAATATACACATAAACCTGTTTAAATATGTTACAACAAAATTCGATCCTCAGAATTACAACAACACAAATACATTCAATTCACATATAATTATAAGTCTTCCAATCCGATAACTCTATACAATTCTCAACCCAACAATAAATTGACACCATTCCTCTTTAATTTCTTCCAATTTTGCTTTCGTGTAAGTAGCGCACTTGAATTCATCATAATACTACATAATATAACAGATCGAATAAGATTTAAGTTTAAAACTAATTACTCAGATGAAGTATCGGATAATTATCAAAATGAATCATATAACTTATATAATGAATTGATCCATACCATGACTGGAATCTCAAGTTGACTAGAAAGAATAATTTCCCTCATAAAGCGCAATACAAAATATCCACAGTCAATACCATTGCGCTGCCGAGGACACTGTAAATGGAAAAAACAAACGAAAATTTATCCGGATATATAGTTTAAATAGTTTTATCAAGTAGAAACATGCGAGAATATACCTCCACTCTGATCCAGTTGATGTTGTTAGCCTTACTTTTTGGCACTGTTGCATCTCTTTGTGCTCTGAATATTTGTATAACTCTAACATAATATAAACGCATATTTAGAACAATGTCACATAATAAATAAAGATATATAATTAAAGACAACAGTATATCTCATCACTTACGTATCAACAAAGTTCCTCAGATTTTCATATTTTGTTGTATCGCCATCCAATGAATCTATATAATACACTATTTCTTTCGTCGGATTAATTGCGATCAACAACCAATGTCCACTATAAAATAAGACAACAGTTTAGACGAAAATGTTATATATATAGAAAGGGAAAAATCGAACAATTATAATAAATGAAATTAGAATAAAATCTAACCCATGGCCAGTGTTATATGGCAGCAAGAACAACTTCTCCGTAGTCGCGCGCATAAATCTCTGCACTGTGTACTCTTTGACTGTATCTGGTGACTGGTCTATTATACGTGAGTTGACACAGCTAGCAGATAAGAATGCGAATACTGAAGTCAATTCATTCGGGACCAATAACTTGTCATACAAGAACCTAAAAAAACATAATCAACATTAGAATATTAAGTTAAACGAGCAAATTTTAAAATGTTCAATTATTTAATTAAAATGGATCGAAGTACCTGATGTATGAATGCATAACACCGACGCCCAGTTCAGAATGGTTGAAAACCTGATCAAAATCCTCCTTAGCAATTGTTTCGGGATATTCAAAACCGAAAATACCTGCCTCCATGTGTATTTGACGGACGCCACCCTCAGGCACATTTGATGTTCCGACATATGTTTCAAGGCACATCCTAAATTGAGGAACAATTGCTTTTCTGGGAACCTTGGAAGTTTCAGGCATCTTACCCTTGCTGACTTGTTGCGACTGCTGATCATGAACCTAAAAGTCATATATAAGTTCAGTAATTAATGTATAACAAGATAGTCATGTAACTGTAATAGTACTTGTTTCTTTGATGCAGCTGAATCGGTATTCCGCACAATAATTCTATCATCTTTTGACTTGGATTTTGTAGGAGTCTAAGATCATCATGTAAATAAGAAAATGTAGATGTAAGAATAACTTTCATGTATGGCTCATAAAACATTTGAGTATTAAAAGGTTCAACCTACCTCATCATCTATGTAAATCAGATTTGTCGGCCATGCCACATACGCTCCTATTGCGTCTCCCACCACTGTTGCGCCTGAAATATCATCTGGTATAGGCAACAACGCACTCCCCTCTAATGCAATATTAATAGATACTTTCAAAAATCCAGAAGGGACCGGTTTGTGGTGAAGTAAGTCTCCCAGAAAGTTATGCACCTTTCCCTTGCCAACCATTCGATGAGTAGGTGACGATAAATATAGCCGACAAAGTGAAATTCCCTAAACAAATAATAATCAGTTAATGTGTCAATTAAGTAAAGTATGCTAAATTAATTTCAATGTAATATATACAATTACCTCTGGAAGCTTCTGCGAAAAACCGGTACTATCTTTGTCACTAGTAGCTCTACCCTCTGGAGCGCGTCTTTCTGCCATGTATCTCTCCTTATCCTTCTGTAATTCACGGATTTGCGCTTTCAATTCCTCCAAAGTCTCCATCACTTCTTTATTGGTTGGATTTTTTTTCTTTGGCTGCTTATACAGTTTGGATGGAGTGACACCAAATCCCTTACCCCTCACACGCCCAAAATGCTCAGGAATATTCAGCACCCGACTCAGTAAGCTCCTGCAATCATTGTCCTCGGCGGGAGTTATGGTCTGGGACAGAGTCTCCTGAAATATAGATAAAAACATATATAAATATATTGCACACTTTTTATCAGTTACTGACAAAGATAACATTGTACTTACACATTGTTCAAAGACTTGTTGAACTTCTTCCTGAACGACTCCATCTCGTCCCACACGGGCAGCCTTCCATACTACATGGTCCGGAAGAGATGTCGCATCACTCTTCTCCTCTTCCAACTACGCATTAAGACGGATAATAAAGCATTATATCCTATTATATATACTTACTATTTTTTGTAAATATATCATATTAAAGCATTTATATGTACTTACTATTTTTTGTTCTAATCGTGCGTATCCCAACCGACCCTTTCTGTATGGATATGCGGGATTTGATGCTCGTTGACGATTTACGCCACTAACAACCTGAAAAAACAAGTTTATCAGAACTCCTGTACATGGAAGAAGTATATATACTATACATAGTTCATGATAAGTTGTACTTACTTCAAATTCTTTTGATCTTCGCTTTGCAACAAACGTCTCCCATTCTTCCTCCGAAATCAAATCCGCGTACTTCATCGGACGCTCTGAGTCAACAAAGTTTCCTTCAGAATCTTTTAGAAACTTGTTTGTTAAAAACGCTCTAAATCCCCTCAAGCGTTTTCCGGCCAATTGAATACAATATTTTCTCCTACGATCTTCAATATTGAAAGATCTCTGCAAACAAACACACATACATATAACATGTTAGTATATTTAATTTAAAGACGTAAATGTCAACAATAATTAAACAATTCCAATATTATACCTGAATCTCGGTCCAAATCTTATCTTTAGCCGGTTGTAATGAAACAATTCTCCAATTATCGCAAGTAATCGGAACTTGCGAACGTACAAGTGCTCTGATGTAACTTGTTAGAAACGCACCGTTAGGCTCAACTAACTGATCTCTTTCATTCCAATGGACATCATACTTTACTCCTTTATCTCTCGCACGAATGATTTTTTTCATAATTGTTATGCCTTTTTTAATATCGCCTTCCACGTCTTTTGTTGTTTGTTTTCCATCATGTGATGTTTCCTCGTTGCTGGCCATAATATATATACCTGTAATTCAGAAAAACCAAAGTATCAAATGAATGACATGCAAATATGTAAATAACAAATATATACATAAGAAATGTGTAAATAAGAAAAACATGGTATAAATAAGAAATAAGAAAAACATGGTATAAATAAGACATGTGTAAATAAGAAAAACATGTTACAAGTACCTTTAACATCTCTTTCTTTTTTTCGTTGTAACGGGGTTTACTTGTCTCTTAACAACACGGACAGATGGATTGATCGAAATTCCCTCGTTATGATCATTTCTAATATATGATTCGTCTGCTCTAATATTCTCATCTGGATCATCTATAATATAAGATTCATTCTCAACATAAACATCCCCCTTTTCTCCCATGTTATCATCGATTACTTTGTTGGAAAAAAGAACTATAGACCATTTCGTACTTGTCGGATCAGTGACATAGAACACTTGTTTAGCTTGCGTGGCTAGAATAAAAGGCTCATCTTTGTACCCCACCTTATTAATATCCACTTTCAAAAAACCTGATTTATCCATTTGTATGCCACTATTATTTTCAACCCACTTGCATCCAAAGATAGGAATCTGAAACTTCTCATAATCAAACACCCAAATGCGCTCGATAACCCCATAATACGAGGAAATGTGCATTGCTTCGACAAGCATGGTGACACCACTATTTTGCATTGTACTTTTATCATCTTGTTCCTTGGTATAAAATGTGTATCCATTAATTGCGTATGTGCTATAAGAAAACATATGCAAACTTGGACCATATGCTAAACATCTCAACCTTTCTGTTATTGAAGCGGGATCAGAATAAAACTTTGAAAAAATATGCTCCTTGAACCATGTTATAAAACTTCGATTGTGCTCACGTACTATCCAATTTTCATTTCTATTCAGATTTAAACCTCGGAGAACGTCCTTGTGCATTTCAACATACGGCTTAACCTCAATGTCATTGTGCAGAACATACAAATGCACTTGCTCCCGTTCATCCCTTGAAACTGTCACAACTTTATTTCCAATTAACTGTTTACCATCTATTTTTTCAACAACATGAGATTTTGGGAGGCCAATGGATTGAACGTTGGATAAATATTCAGTACAAAACTCAATAGCTTCTTCAACAATGTATCGTTCAACAATACATCCCTCTGGTCGACTTCGGTTTTTCACATACCCTTTCAATATTTTCATATAACGTTCAACAGGGTACATCCATCTCATATAGGCAGGTCCATACAGTTGTGTCTCTTTCACAAGATGAACAACTAGATGTACCATTATGTCAAAAAATGATGGAGGAAAATACATTTCAAGCTCGCACAAAGTAATAACTATTTCTCTTTGCAATGTTGGTAAGATCGCAGGATCTATCACCTTACTACAGATTGACCTAAAGAAAAAACACAATTTAGTTATTGCGCCTCTCACTTTTTCTGGCAAAATAGAACGTATACCTATTGGTAGAAAGTGTTCCATTATAACATGGCAGTCATGTGTCTTTAAACTTTTTAACTTGAGGTCTTTCATAGAAAAAAGTATTCTAATATCTGAAGAGTATCCTTCTGGAACTTTAACTTCACTCAGAAACTTACACAGTATCTTTTTCTCCTTTCTAGATAGAGTATAAGCAGCAGGTGGTAGATATGTGCGGTTTCCTTTCTTCAAGGGTCCTAATTCATTCCTTATTCCTATTGCTACCAAGTCCTTTCTTGCTTTAAGTCCATCCTTAGACTTTCCTTGTATATTGAGTGACGTACCAATAACACTTTCAAATACATTTTTTTCAATATGCATAACATCAAGAAAATGTCTTACATACAACGACTTCCAATACGGCAACTCAAACAAAATTGACCTCTTCTTCCACCCACGCGTGACAAGCGTATGAGCAAAAGGCTTGCCAAACTTAGTACTCACATCTTTCACCTTTTCAAAAATTTGTTCGCCGGTCAATGTAGGTGGAGCTTTACGTTGTTCTGAATCTCCATTGAATGCTTTTCTCCACCCATGGTAGTGATGACTAGAATTTAAGAATCTACGATGACCAAGAAAGACATTCTTCTGACCAAATTCCAACCGCGTCCAATCTGTGTTTTCTTCACAGATAGGACACGCACATTGACCTTTAATGCTATACCCCGATAGATTTCTGTATGCTGGGAAATCATTAATTGTGCCAAACAACACCGCCCTCAAATTGAAACTTTCTTTCCTATATCCATCATAAACCTCCACACCGTTCTCCCACAAACTCTTTAAGTCTTCGATTAGAGGTGTCAGGTATACGTCTATGTCATTCCCTGGTTGTTTAGGGCCAGAAATTAACATAGATAACATCATGTACTTACGCTTCATACATAGCCATGGAGGTAGGTTATAAATCATAATAATTACATGCCAGGTAGAATGTGAGATACTCTGCAGACCATGCGGATTCATTCCATCAGTCGATAATGCCAAGCGAAGGTTTCTAGCTTCTTCTCCAAAATCAGGATAATCATTATCAATTTTCATCCACTGTGGTGAATCTGCCGGATATCGATACTTCCCATCTACAATTCTATCATCTACATGCCAAGTCAGGTGTTTTGCATCTGTTTCACTACAAAACATGTGTATGAATCTCAGAATTATAGGAAAATACCATAATACTTTTGCTGGTGACAATTTTTTCTTATACCGAGATACACCGCATTTAGGACACTCGTTTAATGATGCATATTCATTTCGAAACAAAATGCAATCATTTGGACAAGCATGTATCTTATCATAGCTCATGCCAATAGAGCATAACATTTTTTTAGCTTCATAGGTACGATTGGGAAGAACATTATCCTCCGGAAGCATCTCTTGAAGTAGGGCTAACAACTCTGTGAAAATTTTATCCGACTATCCATTACCCGCCTTTAAATTGTACAACTTTAATACCGCAGACAATCTTGTGAAAGTAATGCAACCTTTATACAACGGTTTCTCTGCATCGCTTACCAACCTCTCAAACATCTTGGGACAATCTTGAAGATCTTCTTCAAGTGCTTCTGCAATCTCTTCGACTCGATCACAATCATATGTATCTCTGCCATTGTCCTTTGAAGCACATGTCGTATTATTCCGGGGTTCAACATTCTCGTTACTTATCTGACCATGTAATGTCCAACATGTGTAACTTCGATCAATTCCATGTCTCATTAAATGAGATTCCAACTGAACGACGTCAACTCGACGCCCATAACAACATCCTAAGCAAGGACATGTGATCCTACTGGGGTCTTTGGCGTGTTCAACAACAAACTTAACGAACTTCGATACCCCATTCTCGTACTCTTTTGACAATCGATTACCAGACATCCATTTTTTATCCATACTAATTGAGTAATCTACACTAAACTATAAAAGTTAAACAAAACAGAGAATACCTGTAAGGAAATCACTAACTTCTAAGAATGCTACGCAATAGGATGCTTAGAAACAATCACAACTTTGCTCTTCACAGGTAACCCCTATAGCAGACAAAATATAAATTTTATTAAAATCATATTAATAATTAACCAAGACAAATCATATTAAAAATACTAGATAATCCACCAAAACAAATCATATTAAAATTACTAGATAATCCTTAAACCAAAATGACACCCTTACTAAACATTGAGAAATCCTAACTAAACATATAAAACCATAATAACATATATATCATATAAACATTGAGAAATCCATCATAATAACATAATAACATATCAACATATAAAACCTTCACTAAACCTTCAATAAGTCATTTCTACACAACAACAACACTAAAATTTACTTGCATGTCCTCAAACCTTCAATACAAAACAACAATATATGTATCATACTTGAACTCAACAACAAAAACAATAACTCAACAACAGTATACGTATCAACACTAAAATTTACTTGCATGTCCTCAAACGTAACATATCTACACAACAACAAAAACAATAGTATATGTATCATACTTGAACTCAAATTTACTTGCATGTCCTCAAACCTTCAATACAAAACAACACTAAAAACCTTCACTAAACCTTCAATAACTCAATAAAAACAACAACAGCTCAGAAACCATCAATAACTCAGAAACCATCAATATTTAGTCAACAACATTAATAATTTTATGCAAAGAAACCATCAAACAACATTAATAATTTTACTATGAATTATTAATAATTTTTCTTACCTATTTAGTCAACAACTCAGAAACCATCAAATATTTAGAAAAACCATCAAATACCAACAATGGTGAAAAGAAAAACCATCAATATTTAGATAACAGTATTAACAAAAACCTTCAAAACCTTTAATGTCTTCAAATACCAACAATGGTGAAAAGAAAAAAAAAACAAGAAAACCATAGTAAAACTTCACATACCTTAACAATGGTGGAAATGCAATGCAATGCAGACTCGAAAAAGGACGGTGAACGGCGACGGCGGATGACGGCAACAGCAACAAAACTTTGAATGGGTCGTTCGCCAGAGGAGAAAGAAAAAAGAAAAGAAATATTGCACGACTGTTCTGTTTCTCTTAAAATTCTGGAGGGTATTTTAAAATTATAATACTAATACCTATAGCAGCGCTTTTAAAGGCCTTTAGCAGCGCTTTTAAAAGCGCTTTCTTAGGGTGCCTTAGCAATGCCATATAGCAGCGCTTTATAGAAAAAGCGCTGCTAAAGGGCCCCCTTTAGCAGCGCTTTTTAAAAGCGCTTTCTTAGGTCCCCCTTTAGGTCCCCCTTTAGCAGCGCTTTTAAAGGCCTTTAGCAGCGCTTTTAAAAGCTCTTTCTTAGGGTGCCTTAGCAATGCCATATAGCAGCGCTTTATAGAAAAAGCGCTGCTAAAGGGGACCCCTTTAGCAGCGCTTTTTAAAAGCGCTTTCTTAGGTCCCCCTTTAGCAGCGCTTTTTAAAAGCGCTTTCTTAGGCCCCCCCCCCCTTTAGCAGCACTTTTTTAAAAAGCGCTTTCTTAGGGCCCCCCTGTAGCAGCGCTTTTTCAAAAGCGCTGTCTTAGGTAGGAAATTTTCTTTCTTCTTTTTTACCCACCCTTTAGCAGCGCTTTTTTAAGAAGCGCTGCTAAAACTCATTTCTGGCGTAGTGTATATATATATATATATATATATATATATATATATATATATATATATATATATATATATATATATATATATATATATATATATATATATATATATATATATATATATATATATATATATATATATATATATATATATATATATATATATATATATATATATATATATATATATATATATATATATATATATATATTTTGTTTATAGGGCCACTTATCAACTCATCTCACATATTTCTCACCTTTTCTTTTCTTCCTTCTGTGGGGTGGTTCATTCTTTTGAACTTGTAGTGGTGGTTCTAGCTCTATTATGAGTATCAGCTTCTCAGTTTTGAGTTTAGTTCTTTCATCCACCATCTCAAAGGTTAACATTCCCCTCTTAGTACTTATAATTTATCTAGTTTCAAGGTTATCTAAATTTCTCTATTTATGCAGGACCTCGGATAAAGGCGCATTAGTATGGATATTCTCTAATACTTCCTCATACTTTTTGGATTGGGAGTCTAGATTAGGTTCCACAGATATTTGGAGGAAAGAGATAGGTGGGTTGTAGGGAGGAGGGACAACATAAGGTGCTTCCTTCTTTACCTCTTCAACAACCTCTCATTCGGGTGGTGTTGGTAGATTTTTCTTTATCTCGGCCCTTTCCTCACCATAACTCTCATTATTACTCTCCTTAGGATTTTTGATTCCTATACACTATTGGTTGTTACAATATCTAGGGGTCTCTCAAGGAGGGGTCTGAAAGGTGTTTGTGCAAGCAGGGAGATTTATGACTCAAGTGCTATGTTGTTAGTCGCGAGGAACTCGGCAATAATGTTCAGTTGCCTAAGGTTTTCATTAATGTGGAGACATTTTTTTTTCTAAACTCCTCATTCTTGAGAGTTTGTATTGCCGCAACCCTCGTCTACATAAATTCTAGCCTACAGAGAGTCTGTGTCTCAATGAAATTCTCCATTAATAATTAGAGGTTGGATTTATGGGAATATTGAGATTCCACACAATATTGGGAGTGGTAATTGAGAGAGAATTTGGGTGATACATTGTAATAGATACAAGAATGCCTTTGTGTATACGGTGTAACAACAAAGTTACAATATTTGACGTAATTGGTCCCCGACAACAGCGCCAAAAACTTGATCGAGTGTAAACCAACTAACTGCAAGTGCACAACTATCGTACCCAAAATTTCGACCCCTAGATCTTATTATCATTATAGGTGCATCAATAATGTGTTATCTATAACCCTAACCTTTTAAAAGTTAATCTTTGTCAAGATGCAGATGAATTAGAGTTTCACACTGTCAAAATCAAGAATCTTGTGGACTGGTCAGTTAAAGTTTAGGATTGATCTTCTACATATCAAGTCTTCATATCATCAAGAGACTCAAATCTTGTCAAGAACAAGTGCTATTTGAGTTTGTTACCAAAAGAATAGGAGAAATGCAGTGCAAAACCCTAATTAGGGTTTCTAGTGGAAAAAGTCATCTTTAGTTTGACTTTTGGTCTAAATGTGTTTCCAAAGCTTGAATCATGGTTCATGGTACTCCTATGACTTATTAAAGTCTCCTCAATAAGTTTGAAAGGCTCAAAGAACTCAGAACACTGAGGATCGATCCCAAAGATTTCAACTGTTCAGTTCGTCTGTCTGGAAAGTCAACTCTTTGACTTTTAGGGTTTTGACCCCAAATTGAGTTTAGTTCTTTCATCCACAATCTCAAAGTTTAACATTCCCCTCTTAGTACTAATGATCTCTTTAGTTTCAAGGTTATCTAAATTTCTCTTTTTATGCAGGACCTCAAATAAAGGCGCATTAGTATGGATATTCTCCAATACTTCCACATACCTTTTGGATTGGGAGTATACATTAGGTTCCACAGATATTTGGAGGAAAAAGATATGTGGGTTGTAGGGAGGAGGGACAGCATAAGGTGCTTGCTTCTTTACCTCTTCGACAACCTTTCATTCAGGTGGTGTTGGTGGATTTTTCTTTATCTCGACCTTTTTCTCACCAGAACTATCTTTATAACTCTCCTTTGGATTTTTGATTTCCTATACACTATTGGTTGTTACAACATCTAGGGGTCTCTCAAGGAGGGGTCTAAAAGGTGTTTGTGCAAGCAGGGAGATTTGAGACTCAAGTGCTCTATTGTTAGTTGCGAGGAACTCGACAATAATGTTCAGTTGCCTAAGGTTTTCATTAATGTGGAGACATTTTTTTCTAAACTCCTCATTCTAGAGAGTTTGTGTTTCCGCAACCCTCATTTACATAAATTCTAGCCTACAGAGAGTTTGTGACTCAAAGAAATTCTAGCCTAAGGTGTTTCCGCAACCCTCATTTACATAATATTTGACGTAATTGGTCCCTGACAACGATGCTAAAAACTTGAAGGGTGTAAACCAACTAACTGCAAGTGCACAATTGTCATACCCGAAATTTTGACCCCTAGATCTCATTATCATTATAGGTGCATAATAATGTGTTATATATAACCCTAACCTTTTTAAAGTTAATCTTTGTCAAGATGCAGATAAATTAGGATTTCACACTGTCAAAGTCAAGAATCTTGTGAACTGATTAGTAGGTTATTTTGACTAAGATTGTGCAGGTTGTAAGACAGATTGCAAGAGCACGAGTGGAACATGTCATATTCTTAAAAGTGCATTAGTTTCTTGGTCCCGTAAGAAGCAAGCATGTGTTTCCCTTAGCACGACTGAAGAGGAATACATTGCGGCAGGAAGTTGTCGTGCTCAGATTCTATGTCTCAAACAACAATGACATGATTATGGATTAAATCTTGGATGCGTTCCTCTAAGGCGTGACAATACAAGTTCAATCAACATTGCGAAAAATCCTGTCATGTATTCAAGGACAAAACATATTGATATCCGACATCACTTCCTACGAGATCATGTTTTACAAAAGAACGTTGAAGTTACCTTCGTAGATACTCATAATCAACTAGAGGACATATTCACAAAACCTCTTCCAAGAGAAGCGTTTTACAAGATCCGAAGGGAGCTTGGAATCCTAGACGAAGTTGATGTATAAATCTTCAATATTAATTCATTATTTTTCCTAAAATAATGCTACGGTACTCTTTACTATATGCTTTATATTCAAAATTGACATTTTTCACTTTTTACATTTTTACATGAGGTAAATCCATTTATTTTAACTTGCTTGACTTTTTAATATGTGCATTATACTTTATAATAACTTGTTAAAATATTTTTTTTTGGAAATCTCATGATGGTTAAGAGAAAATGAGTTGCTGTTTTTTTTTTGCATATGGTAACCGGTTACCTAAAGTGAGTAACCGATTACCACTGTTTCGTTTTCAATTTTGTAGGCTTTTTGTGATAGGGTAACCGATTACCCATTCTTGGTAACCGGTTACTACTGAATGTTTTCCAATTAATTTTTTTTTAGAAAAACCAAAATTGTAAAAGTCACTTAAATAACTTATTTTCTTTCTTTCCCTCTTCCATAAGCAGTTATTCAGTCACTTAAAGGCATTCTTACCTATTCTACTCATTCACTTCACTCTTCAATCTTCTTTCCTTCTCATTCAAGATTGAGTCAAAGCTCTTAAAAATCCATTAACTCACTCTACTCCTTAAATACCTCACCAACACTTTTCTCTACTCACCCAAATCCGAATTTCACTCTTATCTATCATAAACCTTAGAAAGCTTCAGAAATCATCAATGGCTCCAAAATTGCAAGATAAAGGGAAAAAGAAATTGGGTGAAAGCTCAGAACCCACAGAAGCAGAACAACAACAAAATGTCAAGGTGAGGCGACTTAACTTCAACATTCGGAACCAACCTCTTATGCCAGTAAAATATGTGAGTTTGATTTCCTTCGCTGCTCATAGTTTTAACTTTCCGGAACTGCTGAAACTCAAGGTGTAGATAAACTTGTTAGCAACATTGGACCGGTTTATCCGGATTTAGTGAAGTAATTTTACTCTACTCTTGTGGTTGGATACGATGATTATGGAGATGTTACCCTACAATCCACTGTTAAGGGTGAATTAATTACTATCACTATAGAAGAATTGAGAAAACATTTAGGGATTCCTTATGAAGGGGCTAATATCAAAACTGGTTTCAACGGGAACCACAGACAACAATGACTTCAAAGGTCAATGAAATTAACGTCTCAACAGCTACCAAGAACACGAGAATTATTCAAAATGATGAAAAATGGTATGTGTACAAGGATGATACTTCTTCTTCTGCTGCTGTTCTGAATCCTGAAGAGGGTTACTCGAATGAACTCATTTAAAAAAGGATTGTATCCCTTGACAATAAGGTGGGTCTTCACATTAGGGATGTCATACCCCAAATTTTACCCTTAGATTCATTTTGCGTTTCATTTTGTTCTATATTGCGTCTTAACTAACCGCTAACCGGTTTGCTCAGTCTGTTTATTTTTGTAGGAAAATGACGATGTGTGCATTTTAATTCAGGAAGTGCAGAAATATCACCGGTTTACAGTCTGTTGACGATTACAGAGTCAACTCGTCATCAGAGGATCCACAGGCAATTAGGCTTTTTGTCTCCCGAGCTACACTACATTTGGGGTGAAAACGGGTGAATTTCTATGACAGTATTGGCGTCAGATTCTTCTTGATACGATCCATTTTTTGAGAGCCAGACTTAGTCGTTAGATTGGATTTCGGAATGCTAAACAGTTTTAATTTGAGGGTGTTGGAATATGAATGGATTTGAATTTGAGTCAGCGCGGAATTTATTTCGAGGAGGTTATCTAAACAAGTTCGAGCCGCATTTCATGTTTCTTTCTCTATTCGGTTACAAGCTTAAATTTTTAAAGGCACAGTGGAATTATGGGTTAATTTAGTCGCAAGTATCATCAAGTATTAGTTGAGTCAACTCAGATTACAAAAGTCAGGATTATTCAAGATACAGTCTGGATTTTAAATGCGAAAGAAAATTCATTGTTGCCACTAAAATGGATTTATCTGTTTATCCATGCGAGGCCACATTCGTAGATTTTTATTACCGAATACAGATTAATTTTCAAGGAATCTGGTGGGAGTTCGGAAGTTACGTCAGATGTCAATTAATTTCAAGTATCATGTCAGACTGTCAGTTACCAAATTTGGATGGTGAAATATCAAGTTTATTCAAAAAGGAATGCAAATTGAATTTAGTTATAAAATAATTTTTTTTTATTAAAGACTGAAGTTATTCAATTTCCATACAATTTTTGATTACAACGTTCATTCAGGAATTTACATTTTGATCATTACAGAACTACACATCCTAAAATCCTAAATTGGCCCTACACGATCTAAGTCTTCATATCCGATTCTCCGTCGTCTCCAAGCTTCCGAACCTGCAAAACCAGCCAACATCAAGGAAAAATGGTTGAGAGTCAGTTAATCGAAAAAATGTTTTTTTGGTTGTTGCAACACCCTCAGAAGATTCTCATCACTGGACAGGTCGAGAGGGCAACGAAGACATTCCGTCGCCAGCTCCCGACTCTGTTCCCGACCTCAAAGCTAAAATCCGGCAGAATGCTGTTTTTAGAGAGAGAGAGAGAGAGGAAGTGTTTTTGTGAAGAAATGATTCCAGCCAAACAGATCCGAATCTAAATCAGAAATCCAACCAACAAATTAAATCTGGATTTCATCAAATCCAATCATCCACAATCATCCGAAAATCTGGACAATATCAACAATCACAAAATAAATCAAATCCGGATCCATCATCACCAAAACGGGACAAATCAAATCTCGGATTTCATAAAAAAAACGTAAGGAGATCAAATCTGGCCAAATTAAAATTTGAAAAAGGATTCGAAAACCAGACAGTATAAGATCATCAGAAAGAGCATCAAGAAGGAGGCGGAAAGACCCTAAAAATCATTATCATCCAAAACCGTCAGTCCGCCGTCAAAACCAACAACAAGGCCTCAGTTCTTAACATCATTGGCCGTAAGAACGAAACCCAATTCAACAGACGGACGCGAACAAGAAATTGTCAAGCCACCATCAAAATCCAAACCGAAGTCCGTTAGGCTCAGACACAAGGACTCCCTCAGTGTCATCATCGTCACCATCATCGCGCGCATCAAAACAACAACCAATACAAACATCAACATCATCATCAGTTCGTAAATCACTTCTCCGTCCATAAAACATCACTCCCCAAACAGACTCAGAGGAAATAAGATCCTCATCATCGTCATATCACAAAAAAAAACCAACAAGAAACCGTCAAAACCGTAAGAACACTAATAGTTTTTGGATCATGGTTTTCTTTTTCAGAGATTGATAAGAGTCGAGGTAAAGAATAGAATGGTAGAAGAAGATGAGACGGAAGCACAAGAGACAGAGAGAAGAGAAGAAATTCAGTAGACCACCCCAAAGGGGATTCCGCCACTGCCTCCCCAAATAGGGTTTAAAACCCTAAAATTTGGGTTCCCTTTTTTATGTTTGGCGGGACGGGTCGGGTCTGGCGGGTTGTGACCCAGCCCGACCCGTTTTGCTGTTATTTTATTTTTGTTTATTTTATTTTTGCTGTGTTGGTATTTTTTTTTCTTTTTTTTTCTCTAAAATACACTAATTCTTCAAAGTACTAGCATTGCTAACTTTAATTTTTCTTCTTCCAAACTTTTTCTTAAAACTAAATTAATTAGTTAAAATGAAAAAAATAACATTTTTAAAAATAAAATCAAACCTTTTTTTAAATTAACTTTTCTTTAAAAATTAAGATTCTAACTTTTTTTCTTTAATCTAACATTTTCATATTTAAAATTATCCCTTTTTAATAAATAGTTTTTAAAATCCAACATTTTTTAATAAACAAATAAAATTTTTTAACTTTCTTTTTTTTCAACATTAACTCTTTTTCTTGAAAATTAAAATTTTAATTCTATCTCATCCCTTTTTAAAATTAAAACTATAATATATTTTTTCATCCTAACCTTTTCTCAATTTAAAATTCTAATACTTCTAGTTTTTTAATTTCTAATTTAGCCATAACCTAAAACTCTTAAATTGATGGCAGAAAATCCCAACTTCTTCCCAGTTAATTTATTCATCTAACTGTTGAACTTGTTTACTAACCTTTTATTTTTATGGTTATAAATTATTTAACGATACAGTTGCTTCTTATTCCATTATCATCCACACTTGTATTTTTATTTCAACATCGTCATTAAATTATTTAATTTTTCATTATTCATTATTTCTCCGATAAATTTCCCCTCCGAAGGAATAGGTCTAGCCGTTTGACCGCTGCGTTAATAGTCCTTACCTTTGACCCTTTCACCTTCCAAACCCTAATTGCATAGGCGTCCCGTTGTGGACCAAATTATCCTTTACCCTAGCATTAGGTTAAAGAGTCGCCGCACTCCATTCTAGGTTCCCCGCCGTGGAATACCTATCTTACCCTTTTCAATTCAATTCAATTACAACATAGAAATAGGAGTCACCACACTCCACGTAAGCGCTTCCTTAAGAACGCTTGTTCCCCATGAAACCTTGACCACAATCAAGAAGTTTCTAACCTCCCTTTTGAGGGGAACTACGATTACTCTGATTCCATTCCCTACCTCGGATACGTATGCACAAGATGCAAATCTTGGCGAGTAAACTTAGGACTAACCCTTAGGTCTTTCTTTTCACCTTCTAAACCTTAGCAATATATCCTCAAGCAAATAAGTAAAGTTAAACAAAAGGTTCCTGTAGAGTACTACAGAAGTTTAGGGTGCTAATACCTTCCCTAAGCTTAACCAACCCCTTACCTAGATCTTTCCCCGCATTGTGTTTACGATGCAAATTAGGTTTTTCCTTTCTTTGACCTTTCCTTCGGATAAATCAAAGACCGGTTGTGACTCTAAGATTTGTGATTCAAATTAGTTAATAGTTTGATATCCTATTCTCACCGCAACAGGGAACATCAGAAAGGTATGGATTTACCATGAAAAAGATGAAAGCTTTACAGAGTATGCTGAAGAGTTACCATGAAAAAAGGAGAAAGATCTTGAGTTTCAAGAAAGAGACCATTTATTCTTGAGAGTCACTCTGGTGACCGATGTTGGGCGTGCTTTGAAGTTGAGGAAGCTTACTCCTCCATTTATTGGTCAATATCAGATGTCATAGAGGGTTGGGGATGTTGCTTATAGAGTGGCGTTACCACCAAATTTGTCGAATTTGCATGTTGTGTTCCATGTTTCACAACTTTGGAAATATGTTCCAGATTTGTCGCATGTGATTCTGTTGGATGACATTCAGGTAAGGGCTAACCCTACAGTTGAGGCTTTATCTATGAGAGTCGATGATCGTTAAAAGAAGCATTTGAGAGGCAATATGACGTGGGGAGGTGCTATCAGAGGGAATATGACGTGGGAGTTGGAGCGTAGGATGCGAGATTTGTATTCAGAGTTATTCACATCAGGTAATTTTTTAGGATGAAAATATTCTAAGTGGGGGAGATTTATAATGCCCTACTTATTTTATTTATTTTCTGTAATTTAATTATGTGATGTTGTTTATTTGTATGTGTTGATTTGTGAATTTTGTGTTTGAGCTACCCATGTTGTAGGATAGTGGTTTTAAGAATAGACTTTAAGGTTTTGGGAGGTGTGTGAGCAATAGAGAAGAGATTGGTGGTGTGCTGAGTAAAACTAATTAGATTATATTAGTTAGTAATTATTTATTTAAATAATACAAGGTAAATATTATTTAGATTAAATATTTATTATTATTATTATTATTATTTTATTATTATTTATGTTATTTTAATTAGTTGAGATTAATAATAATAATAATAATAATAATAATAATATAATAATAATAATAATAATAATAATAATAATAATAGAAAAGGGGATAGTAAGGGGAAAAACTATCCGTACATGAAAGTTTGGAGAAAAGATAAAGAAAGAGTTAAGGCTAGGAGGAATCACCATTGTTGAGAAACTTGCAAGAACTCTAAGGTAAGGGTTGGGTTCTAACTATCTAAGGGATCGTATGATGATGGTGGGTAGATTATATTTATGCTTGGTTTGTGTTTTCTTCTTTCAATATCATTATCGTTGTTGCAATTTTGTAATTGTTGGATTAATTGTGTGGGTCATGCAATTGTATGTTGTTTGATGAATTCGATGTGTTAGAATGTTGTATGATGATGTTGCAGTTGATGATTGAATGGTAAATTATATAGTGTTTTTGTTGAAATTATGCATTTTATGGAATTGTTGATGGTAGATATTGTGTTGTTGTCTGAGGTTACGAATCAGAGTCGGAACTAAGTTATGAGTGTTTTTGGTGGAAAGAATTTGGGGTTTGAAACTTTTGAAAAGTTATTTTTTGTGGTAAAATAATTTGATAAACAAACTACAAGAAAAATGGTGTTTTGGGGTGGATTAAAAGTGATTTTCATTTGGAAAAACAACAGAAAAGTGCTTTTGCTGGAGGTGTAATCGGTTACCAGGAAATGGGTAACCGGTTACACTGTTGTTAAAACGTGTTTTTTGGGGTTTTTGTATCGGTGTAATCAGTTACCAGGAACTGGGTAACCGGTTACACCTTGTGTGTTTTGCGTAGTATGGCTGGTTACAAGGGGTGTAACCAGTTACCTCAATTGGTGTAACTGGTTACACTAGGAACCATTTTTGAAAAACTTCTGAAATTCGCAACTTCAATTTCAGGTGTCAGATTCGCGTGCCTTTCAAAGCGTTAGAAAGCTAATGCGATGAACTTTATTCTAAAATTGGTTTCAGTACCTGAAAATGAATAATTTGCAGTGTGTTCATTTATATGCATTGTAGTGTTTATGTTGTGGTGTCACATAATCTGAATTGCATTGTTGTTTCTTGCTATGTTGTATGTTGATGTTGTTAAGCTCTTACAGCATGTGTTGGTGCATGGTGGCCAGTAATGGCGGAGTACGTTGACTATGGAGGTGCTGGTCATTGTACTTGGTGTTGTTGTTGCATGTTGTATATTGCATGCATTCATGGTGTTGGGCAGTGGTTCGTTGTTGGTGACGCTCAATCCTAGGTGGTGAGGATAGGGTGCGAGTAGCTGATTTTGGAGGTGATGGAATTTGTGAAATGTTATCATTAATGATGGTGACAAATTGGTGGGCTCTGATCCTAGGTGGTGAAAATTTGTGCGGTGAACTGAGATTTCATGTATTGGTACCAAATGCATTGATTCAAGTCGTGAGTTTCATTGCATTATATATTGGTTGCATTTGTTGTTGTGTTTGGATAGTTATCGTGTTGGTTGTGTGGAAGTGTGTTGTGGAATGGTTGATTGTTCATGTGATAATCTAATGCTTGCCTATTATCATGCTTTCCTTTATATAATTATGATATCTCATCCCTTCTTTTTGAATGTTTCCTTTACATGGGCATCGTGCAGATAACACACAATAAAGGCGTTGATATAAGTGGAAGATGGAGTCTTCCTTTAATTTTTTGAGTCGGCGTCTGCTATGGTATGTAACACCGGGGAACGAAACGCTTTTATGTCATTTATATTTTTTGGGGGTTATTTGGATATTTCTTATGTTGTAGTCATTATGTTTACTTTAAAATATGTTCTTATTATTATGCATGATATTATGCAATTGATTTAAAGCTGATTCCTGGTGATTTGGGTTTTATTTTGAGAGCCCAAGCCCATGCAGATGTGATGCTTATTTAAAGGGGTTTACAAACTTAAAGAATGCATGAAATTCAAAGTATAAGGATTAGCTGTGCATTGGAGTCTCTTTAGGGTTTAGTGTGTTTTTCTTTGTATGTCACTCTTATATCAAAGTTGATGCATTGAGTGGACTGATTATCAATTGTGTATTGTTCACTCTAAAGCTTTTAAGCAAGAGTGTATTGTTTTTAGTTAAAGCTTTTAAGCAAAAATAAGTATTGTACTTGGAAGTGTTGTTACTTCTATTTTGGGTTGTTGTTGAATTGTCACTGGTTTGTGATTGATAGGAACTGAGAGGGGGATTTCATATCTAGAAGGTGTCTAGGTAGAAGTTGCATAAGATAATGATTAGGCGAAAAGTTGTAAATGGGAGAGTTTAGCTTTGAACTAATACTATCATAGTGAATATCCTTCCTGGCTTGGTAGCCCCCAGATGTAGGTGAATTGCACTGAAATGGGTTAACAACTATTGTTGTTATTTTAACTTTCCGCCATTTAAGTTTCTGGATATTTACTTGCGTGATTAAATTGTCTCGATCCTAGTGCTGAGACATTTGTCTCGACATTCGATATTTGCGTGCCAAAATTTTAATTAGCATCAGAGCAGGTCACCCTGTTCTTTTTTTGGGTGATCTCCAAGGGTTTGTTGTTTTTTTTTCTAGCACTATGGACAAGGAAGGAGGAGGGACTGTGAATACACCACCTATCTTGGATGGAACCAACTATGACTATTGGAAAGCACACATGGTGGATTTTTAAAAATGCATGGATAGAAAAACTTGGAAAGCTATCATCAAGGGCTGGGAACATCTCGTGGTTAAACATAAAGATGGGAAGGAATCTTTGGAACCTGAAGAGGACTGGACCAAGGAATAAGATGACTGCTCTTGGAAACTCCAAAGCCTTGAATGCTTTATTCAATGGAGTTGACAAGAACATGTTTGGATTGATCAACACATGTATTGTGGCAAAGGATGATTGAGAAATTCTCAAGACAACTCATGAAGGCACGTGTAAGGTAAGGATGTCTATACTACAGTTGCTCGTTGTCGCTACCACAAAAATAACTGGTGGAAAAATAGAGTCACCATCGAACGTTATTTATCTTGACGGAGGAAAGGAAACGGTCGAAGAAACCTCAAAAAGGGAAATAACATGGTCTCACAACCAAATTTTGGGTTCGGGAGTCGATTACACGAGAGGAAGGTGTTAGCACCCCTCGCGTCTGATGTACAAAACGGGATCCATTCTTGTTGTTCTAATCAAATAGTGTGTTTGTCTAAAGCCTACTAGCTAATAGATACGAAATGGGAAGCAACAAAACAAGACTCGATAGGACTTCACCGTCCTATGCCTAGGTATTCCTACGTGCAATGGAAAAGTTAGAGTCAACGTAGTTCGGAGGACTACAGGTGAATATGGGGAAGGGTTCCCTCCAAGACTTTTCTATTTTATACCTACATATCTTCATTCAGACGAGAATGAAGAAATCATAGTGTTCGTAGTTCGTGGATTATGAAATAAAGGTGGGAAGAGTGCTCTCCAAGACTTCTCCGTCTTGTGCCTACGTATCTTCATTAACTAATGAAGAATTCATAATGTTCATAGTTCGTGGACTATGTAAGAAAGGTGGGAAGAGTGCTCGCAAAGAAGAAGTCAGAGTGTTCATAGTTCGTTGACTAAGGAAGAAAGGTAGGAAAAGTGCTTGCCAAGACTTCGACGTCTTGATCCTACATATCTTCATTCTCCAATGAAGAAGTTAGAGAATTTGTAGTTCATGGACTACGGGTTGCTAAGTATCTTTTATGAGCGATGCTAAGTTCGTGTTCCAACAGTTAGGTGTTTGCCGCTCGTTGTCAGGAGCCTTACGCGTTACCTATTTGCGGTAGAACGGAAGTAGCATGCCCTTTCTGAAAAGGTTTGAAGAAAAATCCTGAAGGACAAAATGGTTTGCATTTGTTCTAGAGTTTTAAATAAGTGATTTGACTTTATTTGAGATTGACATTATGCTAAAGTCTATGACATATGATCGAATACTTCGCACAAATGATCCAAGCTTATCGCGCACAAGGTACCCTAAGATGGGGTAAGAAATGAATCCGCTCATCTTTTCGTATGTGCTTAAGGATCATGACGCACTATGCACATCGTCTTTATTTAGTATCTTATATGATTTAAGAGAGAGAAGAGAGAGACTCAAAGGTCAAAGAAAAATCTAAGGGATCTCACACCTAGATGTTGTCATGCCAAATGGTCCTATAGTTGAGGATGAGAAAAGGAATCCTATCCTAATTTTATCATAAAAGAGATGGGCCTAAGGTTGAGGTCAAGAGGGAGCTACCCTAATGTTGTCATGCAAAGGATTAAGAGCCTAATGTCTATCCTACTCCAAGCTTAATCAGAAATTAAGTTGGACTAGGAGCCTTAAGAGAGCATGTGAGCAAAGCACAAGTAAACATTAAACAACTCAATCACAAACAACATCGAGTAACAAAAAAAACCCAAAGAAAGATAAAGGAGGCTTTAAAGATAAAAGAGATCATGCCATCAAATATTCAACTTAAGCATCCACAAAGTAAAGAGATTCACAAATCAATCCACAAGTGGCAAACAATCATGCTATGTCAAGACATGCTTCAAAATTGAATCAAAGCAACAAAGATGTATGGAACCAAACACTTATGCACACATTTCAAACATCACAAATCATGCTCAAAGAAATCCAAAGGTTGGGATTGAAGAAATTAAGCAACGACAAACAAGTAGTGCACAAGCATTCATGACTTGAAACATTAATCAAATATCACCAATTAACACACAAAGAAAAAGTGAATCAAGTAAGATGAGAATCAAGAAAATTCAGTAGCCACATCACAACATGGTCAACACACTTCAAAGATTAAGAAATGAACATAAGAGGATCATACATGAATTACATCAATGCCCAAACAATTAATTCATGAAAAATAAACCACAAATGATTCGAACATATGAAATTAGGGTATGGAATCAATATGAGGAAGTAGCACAAGTATGAATATCAATTCAAAATAAAGCTTAAGATAGCAAGAAGAATTACCAAGCATCATACTCAAACCATGCACAAACAATTAGACTTTCATCAATCAAGAACATCCATAAAAGAAAACAAAACATCCAATGAAAATAAAAGAGCAACATGATCAAGCAAGTTGAAAATTGAAATATGGGAGGGCAGTAGCTCAAACAAGATATTAAAACCATACGAGGATCCATGAACCACAAGAACATTCACCCAAGAATCAAGTCTTAAAACTAGGTCACAAGTTAAGCAGGCTCCATGTCAAAGGATCAATAAATTAATTCATCAATTTAAAGAACTTAAATGATCAAATAAATATGTCATCAAGGCTCTATCTCATTACAAAATATCTAAGAACATGTGAGTAAAAGATACCAAAGAGAATTGCACAAGTGCATCATCAAATTAATTCAACAAGTTCAAGTATGTTTAACAATCGAGCATTAATCGAGGCTCAATAAAACCAATTTGAAAATGATCAAGAATGCATCATCAATACACCAAAACATCATTCAAACCCTAAGTATTTAGGTGCCTTAACATGGTAGAAAAATTGGATCAAGAAGGCATTCACAAATCATCAAACACAAAACCCTAATTCAAGGAAAAAAATGTAAAAACACCTTCACAAATAATTCAAAATAAAATAGAAAGATAAAATAAAAATCATGATGAAATTCTAAGGACTTTAAAGTGATTTTAAAATATTTTATGAATTTATAAAGTAAATGGAAATGTTAAAACAAAATCAAAATGAAAAAGAAAATAAAATAAGATAATAAACCAAGGGGGTGTAAATCAGAATTCCACAAATAACAAGAACTAGTTCACATGCGTATTGGGCTCAAATAAGGAGGGTGTGAAAAGAAAAACATGTAAGCCCAATCCAATTATTAAGATATGATCAGAAACAAAACAAAAAAAATGACAAGCGTGGCACTCATTAACACACGTAGGCACCATGTCACAAACACACATGCTACACTTAGGCAGGTCAAAGAATTCAACGTGCCACGCAAGCCAAACACGCAGACGCCGGAGCTAGGGCTCCGGTTATCTTCTCCAGATGCACCTTGCTGGAGCTGGCTGTAACCTCATAAAAACTCAAAACCAAATACACTATCTCAAAGGAAAATTCATAGAGATCTCAAATATGACCGTATTTTTTATTGATAAGCACTCTAACATCAAGAAAATTTAGCACATAATTTTCATACACGAACTAAAACGTATTCAAACTGAAACAACTATTATGTAAACATTGCCTATATCAACATAGGACTTCAGATGCACCGAGAGTGCTCCTAAAACACATCTAAAATGGAACAAACAGGTTGGAGAAAGTTACCTAGTGGAGAAGGTCCACTGCCTCTTGAATCTTGAGAAAAATAGAGAGAAGGTGTGAGTTTGTTGCTTAACCAGTGTTAAGAATTGTTAGAGTTTTGGCCAACTTGAAACAAAAATGAGAGTGAGGGCATGAGCATGGTTTCTTACTTGCAGGAGGTGTATGGTTGGGGTTTTGGTGAGTAAGGAAAAACATGAGGCATGATGGAAGAGAATGGCACGTGAGAGCAAGTTTGTTGATGTTTCTCTTTTTTCTCCTTTTGGAAAAAAGTGGAAATGTGTGTGCATGAGAATAGCATGTGTTGTTTAGGAATTTCTAGAAAAGATGATATGAAATGTGTGTGGAAATAATGGCAAAAGGATGCTGCAAGAAAATCACAAATGCGCCATGAATTGTGTGAAAATGGCAAAGGTGATGATGCATAGTGAACATGCCTATATAGCCAACTTTGAGCCATTGTAACTTGGTGATGAAGACTCCAATTGATGAAAACTTGGTATCAAATAAAAGTTGGAAGATCAAGAAACAATTTTCATGTTGGAAAAAAATCAAGATGAGGCTTGGAAGGTTGTGAAAAATAACCTTAAAGTTATGTCCATAAAACTGACTTGGTGCTCTAAAATTTTCTAAGTAAAAAATGCTACCTTTAGCCACTTGAGATTCCATCTTTGAACTAACATAATTTGAGGAGAATTTGTCAATTTTATGAGATCTTGGCATACATTGAAAGCTTGAAGCATGAAGAACAACTCTCGTGTTGAAGGAAATATGAGTTGAAGCTTGGAACTATGAGAAAAATGCCCTTGAAGTTGGTTCCAAAAATTTGCCTAAGAATTTGCCAAATTTGTCAACTTGAGGACCATGACTTTGAGGCATCAGAACTTAAACTCTAGGGGATCCAAATGGAGAGTTCTTGGTACCAAACGAAAGCTTGGAAGATGCTTAACAAATTTCATGTTGAGGGGAAAGTGAGATGAATCTTAGAACCATGAGAAAAGCGGTCTTGAAAACATGAACGTTTGACTGAATTTCAACACTTAGAAAAATTCTAAGTGTTGAAAACTTAAATTCCAATTTTCCCAACTTTACCTCTTCATAACTCTTAATCCATGCATCTTTTAAACTTGATTCCTTCTAGAGAATTGTATTATGTGATGTCATCTTCAAATTGATCATTGGTTTGTATCATTTGGACCAAGGATGAAGAAGATATGAACCTTGCAAGGTAGCTAAAAATTCTGATTTTTTCCATACTTAAAAAAAATCCATGAAACCCTAATTTTGTGACCTTTCCTGATTTTATGATTTCTCTTGATTTATATTGATAAAACCTCACAAGATCATGGATGATGACTTGAAATGTCCATGGCTGACCTAAAAATGACTTTTTGGTCAAATGAATTCAACTTTTCCTCTATCTACTTAGGAATCTCTTGAAATTATTTGTGATGAATAATGAGACATATATGAAACCCTTGAGATGTATATTAAACCATGGAATCTTGTCTTTCTCAAGGAGATAATCACAAGTGGCCTTTATCCAAAACCCTAACTCAGAGTCACTAGGAGCTTGATCAGATAAATCCTTTGAAACCCTAATCCTTAGATGATTGGGTGAACTTATTAAAAATGCCTTGATGAGTATGAGACCCTTGTAGCTTAAGAATACCATGACGTTGAGAACATGTCTTTGCTCATTGCTTTGAAAACCAAACCCTTTGGGAATCAAAAGCCAAGGTACCTTGATCCCATGCCTTAGAACCAATGCAATGCAAGAATGAATATGGTGTGCAACAGCTGCCCCTATTCAATCAACCTGGACCTGAAGGTATGGAAGACAACGACATTCAGACATTCTAGGGGGAAAGGGATTGAATACAAAAGAACCCAAAATTTTTCACTCTGCGGGGAAAGAAAAAGGTAGTTGGATGGGGTTCCAGTCAAAGGTGGACTTAAAAAGAGAGTACCGGTCGAAGTCGGACTTACAACAAAGAAATGGTCGAGAACCAAGGTACCAGTCCAAAAATGGATTTACAAAAAAAGGGGTTGGCTGAGATCTAGGGTACTAGTCTGAAATTGGATTTTAAAAAAAACTCCGGTCAAAGGCGGACTTACAACAAAAGGACGATCGAGAACCCTACATCAGTCGAGAATGGTGAAAAAAGACATTGCCCAATGAATCTACAACCAGGAAGTAGGATCTGAGAAATCGAAAGAGGTGACTCCGTTGGGGAAAGAAAGGTAGACCATGGGTACAGTCAACAGATCTACGACCCTAGGGAATTGATTAAAAGATCTGCTGGGGAATAAAGCTTCTGGTGCTCTGAGCACTACAATAACTGACAGGATAGTCGTCAATGTAGCACCCCAAAATTTTCCCATCCCTTTTCTTATATCTTAGCTTATGTTTTATATCATTGTGCATCAACATTAGTATATAGCATTAGTTCTAGACAGGGGATCAAAGTATTTGGTTCAACACTCAAGAAAGGAGCTTCATCTTCAAAGCTCAAGAAAGGGTTCTTTTTCAACTTTGTGGCAATCTCAAGTCACAAGGTTTTCATTATCATCAAGGCATGTCACATAACCACTTAAATCAAGGATTCAAGCACTGACCACCTCCTCCCATCTTGTGGGCAACTGGATTAGGGTTTTGGTTCAAAAGGCATCTATGGCTAGTTCTTTGGGGAAGAAATGATTCTAAGGCTCAATACACATCTTGAGGGTCCTCTACATGGACTATATTTCATCACAAGAGCTTCAATCAGTAGGAATGATGCTAGGGTTTATCCATTCAACAAAAGTCAATTGTGGTTCAATGGGGTCAAAATCTTATATCTCAAGGTCAACCAAGGTTATGTTATGTGCTTTCAAGTGTTTTCATATGTTTAGAACAAGAAAAGTCAAGAGGAAACATAAAATCAGGAGTTTGGTTGGATTAGGGTTTGATTGAAATATTTTCTAAGTGTAGAAAACCTTAATTCTAGCCATTTTGCTACTTCCATAACTTTCTCATCCTTGATCCAATGGAGGCAAACTTGTTATAAAATTAAAGAGGACATTATGAACTACAAGTATTTAGAAGAAAGTAAGTCTAAAAGATCTATAGTTTGAGAGATATGATGGACTAATGTTGAGAAATGGAGATTTTGACATTCCAACACTTAGAATGTTTTCTAAGTATCAAAATTCAGCTTGAAGTGCATGCTTTCAAGCCTATCTTTTATGATGATGCAAGATTCAAATGGTTTTTCATTGAACATGAAAGTTGTAGGGAATCTTCCAAGATTTAGTTTGAGTACTAGATAATCTCCATTGGATGTATAGAGATCAAGTTATGGTCTCTCCAAATTAGGGTGTCAAAGTTGTCAAGATTGGACATGTTTTAGGCATATTTTTGGGGCTACTTTCTAAGGCACTTTTCACCAAGTTCTTGACCCCAAATCAATTTCCCTTGAACATGAAAGTTAAAGATCATTATTCAAGATTTCTATCTATTACTAGAACATCTCCATAGAATCAAAACTACTCAAGTTATATGGATTCAAAGATGAGGTTTCAATTATGTCAAAGGTTCAATGACTTCGAATTTTTTCTAAGTTACTTTGGACAGTTTTGAGGACACAAGTTCCACTCAATTTTTCTCATTGATTCAAGGCTTATTTGATATTTCCATTAACATCAAAGTTGTTTATCATGCTCTTAAATTTCTCTCAAGCACAAGAACTCTTGAAATGGGACAAAATTCATCAAGTTATGATAGTTTAAAGTAGACAATATGGAAGTGAATTCAAGGTGAAATTCACATAGGTTTTCTTGACATTTTCTCAACATGCTTATGCAGCAAGCTTTGTGTGTCTATTTCATACGCATCATGTCATTTTTTATTCAAAAATATTGCCTCAAATGTGTCAAACCAAACCATGTGCTACACACAATTTTTGAACAAAGTTTCCAAAAGTAACAAGAGGAAAAATTGGTACAAAGTGTAGTCACCAAATGCTGCTTCATGCCACTTTCTGACTCCTTCATTCCACTCTCCAAAATGACAACCAAAACCATATCATGTGAGGGAAAGCCCGTGCCATTCTCATCCACCTCCATTTTTCAAGTTTTTAGAAAATATTACTCACCAAACTTTTTAACCATAGTAACTTGTTTCTAACCTCACAAAACCTCCATATATAAGCCAACCAAGAACCTAAAACGGGTGACAACTTCATTTGGCTGCAAGAGATCAGATTAAGAAAGCTCATTCTCTCTCAAAAAACTCAGTGGCTTGAGTTGTTCATTTCTCAAGGATTTCTCACTCTTCATAGCTTCCATCAGCCATCTAAGAGTCCCAAGAAGAAAGAGGAGAAGTTTGGTGGCTTGTTTGAAGCAAGAACAAAGGTTACAAGTGCTCTCATGTGGGTAACATTTCTTTCGTTGTTTCTCAATTTTCTGGGCGTATTTGAGGATGTGATTGTTTTGTTTTGAATGCTGGAAACATGAGAATCATTTTAGTGTTGTTGTTGTTGTTTAATTTTAAACAAGTTTCAGTTTTCATATGTGATTTCCATTCTTTGTTTTCATTTGTTTAACGTGGTTTTTAATAAAAACAAACATCATATTTGTGTTCAGCATGAAAAAACAAGTGGGATGATGTTAGTTTTTTGTTGTTTTAGTTTTGTTCACAGTAGCCGCCGGTGAAGCTCATTAGGGAAGACGACCAGAGCTAGGGCTCCGGCGTCTGAGGCTCAAAGCTGAGGTGGCGTGTGTCGCAAATGCGAAAAGGGCCAGCAGAAACAAACAGAAGAGTCGCCACCGAAACGTTGTTTATCCCAACACAGGGAAAAGAAACGATCGAAAAAAACCTAAGAGAAAGAAGAAGACAAGGTCATCACAACCAAAACTTGGGTTCGGGAGTCGGTTACACAAAGGAAAGGTATGAGCACCCCTCACGTCCGTTGTACCCAACAAAATCCATGCTTGTTTTCTAATCAAAGGTTGTATTATCTAAAAGCTACTGCTAAACGAGGGAGGGAAAAGAACAAGGAGACTCGATAGGACATCGTCACCCTATGCCTAAGTATTCCCTCGTGCAATGGGAAAGTCAGAGTCAACGTGGTTCGGAAAACTACGGGTTATGGGGGGAAGGTTGCTCACCAAGACATTGCCGTCTTGTTCCTACATATTCTCATCTGGTATGAGAAATCAAAGTAAACATAGTTTGGATAACTACGGAAAAAGGAAAAGGGTGCTCGCCAAGACTTCGTCGTCTTGTGCCTATGTATTCTCATCTAGTATGAGAAATCAGAGCAAACGTAGTTCGGGTGACTAAACCACAGCTTCGTTAAGTGTTTTTTATGAGTGACGCTAATTTCTCATTCTAGCAGTTAGGGTCGATGTCTGTTTATGGTAGAACGGAAAAGTAACATACTCTTTTTGAAAATGATTTTGAAACACAATCCCGAAGGATAAAAATGTTTGAATTTTGTTTAAGAGTTTTTTTAGAGAAGTGGATTAACTGGATTTGAGATTCACGTTGCCCTAAAGAATATGACATAGGAGCGAATCTGTCGCATATCGCCTAAAGGGCATACACTAAACACTATAGACAAGTGATGAGAAACCCCTCACTCATCATTTCCCATATACTTAAGGCTCATGATGCACAACGTTCATCATTCTTTATTAAGTGTTTTAAGATTGTTTGAGATGAGAAGAGAAAATACAAAAGAAGCACTAATGAGAAACTGAAAATCCTAATGTTATCATACAAATAGTCCTAAGGTTAGGATGAAAATTAAAGTCTACCTAATGTTATCATACAAATGGTGGACCTAGAGTTAAGGTCAAGAAGGGACTATCCTAATTGTTATCATGCAAAGGATTGAAAGCTTAATGTCTCTCCTACTCCCACCTTAATCAGAAATTAAATGAGGTTAGGAATCCTAAAGGATCATGTGAGAAAGCACAAGTAAACACCATACTAATCAATCACAAATGAAAATAAACTCTAGACTTAAACAAGTCTTAAGACAAGAAAGAGAAGAAAGAAGAATGAGAGATGAAGAAGAAGATACAACATGTAAACAAACAAGAAGTTCTCTTTATAAGACATAAGCATCACACAAATGCAAACATTAGGTTCAAACACACAAAGCAAACACTAACATCATGTAAAAGTAATAAGAACGTGCTTACATGTCAAACCATAACCAAAGATTAGGAGTCAAAGGAATTAGGTAACACAAAGCATCAATGCATACACAAATTACTTAAGATCAATCAAGAAGAATTTTCAATCATCAAGCATAGTGAAATGAAGTCAAATGAGATTAGAAGCAATATAGGGAAGTAGTATCATCATATCATGTCAACTCTATTCAAAAATCAAAGAAAGAAGCACAAAGAGTATCAAACATGCATCTCATCAATATCCAAACAAATAGCAACAACTATCTCATGCAAGACACACTTAAAATAAACAAACATGTGAAATTAGGGTACCCATACAAGTAGGGGCAGTTGCATATGTGGAAAGCTCCATTCAAGTTCAAGTTCAAGATCATAAGCAAGAAACATGAGCATCACATGACAACAAGTTCAGACCAACAAGCAAGTATCAATCAAAGTTCTTCATGAAAGGAAACAAAGTTCATGTGAGGTTCAAGAAGTGAGAAACATGTTATGGAGTAACAAAGACAAGTCAAGATAACATTGAAAAACAAGTATGCATGTCCTCTAAACATCCTAAGCAGCAACCAATCACATGTGAGCAAGTAGGATCAAAACTATGTCAAGTAAGCATGTATTTCTACCTCAAAACAAAGTCACATCAATGCATCAACAAAAGATAGGAGAAAAGCCAAGTATGAATAGGAATATGACTCTACCACATGGTATTTCAATCAAGAACAAGAGGTAAAATTAAAAACTAAGTGTTTGCACAAGTGCATCCCTAATCAATCCACAAGGTTCAAACACAATCGAGCAATTAGGCAAGCAATGCATCACACATGAAAAATAGTTAAGAAGCTTAAATAATTTTGGAAAAATGATCATGATATCAAGTAGGCAGTAGGCCAATGTGTCCTAAAAGGGTGCCTAAGAATGTGTACAAGAAATATTTAAATCATCTCAAACATAGGGCAAACACAAAAGACAAAGACCAAAGAGATTAGGCACTAAAACACCTTCCAAACTAGAACCAAAATACATCACCATGTCATAAAATGAGAATTTAAATACCCTGCATATATGTGCCTAAGTGTATGTGAAAAATTGGATAAAGAGTCAAAAGGAAAAATCAAGAATTAGAGCCATATTTCAAAACTAGGTCACATAGGACACCTCATGAAAATAAATCAAAATAAAATAATAAAATAGAATTAAAAAAAATTATGAAAAATAAGTTGACAGGTCAAAACATCTGAAAAATATTTTTTGTGAAATTTTAGCATATTTAGAATCATTAAAATAAAATCGAAATGGAAAAAATAATAAAAGAGAAAATAAAAAGAAAAGAAATCAAACAGGGGTGTAAAAGTAAATCAGATATGAACTAAAATCCTGCTCAAAGCGCGCCTGGGCCCAAATGAGGGTTGTGCATATAACACAAAGGACTAAGCCCAACTCAAACAAACCATCAGAAATAAAAAGAGAAAACACGTATGGACAATCACTTAAACATGTCAGCTCCATGTCACTGCATACTCATGCACACCTTAGCAAAGTCAAACATAACAACACATCAAACGCCGGAGCTAGCACTCTAGTCAGCTTCTCCAATGACTCCCACCGAAGTCAACTGTGAAAGTGATCAAAAACAACAAAACTTGACACCGTTCCAAAGTACTTTCCACGTAGGTTCCAAATTCAATCTTAGAATTCAAAAATAAACACTTCATCATCTTGAAATCAAAGCCTAAAAAAGTAAACACATAACTAAACTCCACTAAAATAATACAAACTCATAACAAAAAATTCCTACAATGGTGTAGGACTTCAGATGCAACAAAAACAAGCCTGAAACGAGTCTAACATAGGAGGAAACAATATGAGAAATTTACTCAACGAAGAGGCTCCGTTGGCCCTTGAAACTGTGTTTAACCTTCTAATGAGAGCTTCCAACAACTTCCTTATGCTTTAGTGAGAATGAACTAGGCAAGAAATGCAGAGAAACTTGGAGGAGAAAAGAGTTTCGAATAGAGAGGTTTTTTGTGAAAAATTTGAGGAATTCCAATCCGATTCTTGCAGCAATGAGGTTCTCCTTTCATTTTGGGGTTTTTGAGTTTATATACTAGATTTGAGTGGTTAAAATGACAATTACTGAGGTAAAACAAATGGTTAGTGATTTGTGAAAATTTTCAAAAAAAAGTGCAGGGTGGATGATGAGTGACACGGGTTATGTAATAAGGTGGTGATCTGGTGATGACATCTTGAAGGCTGCAAGGGAAGAATGGTGGGAGTGGGAAAACATTCTTGTCATGCATGTTTTTGGATTCTCATTATAGCAAAAATGGCACAAAAATAATACACATGGTACATGACTTGTCTAGCTTAATTAGGAAATGTTTGTGACCATAACATGTGACAAATGTGCATGGTGTTTGATGGGAAAAAAGAGTTGTATGGCCATATCATAATTTTCCAAGAATGATTATGACACGATGCATAATCTTTCATGTTCATATTTCCTTACTTGAATGTCCCTAACTTGATGAATATGAATCCATTTCAAGAGTTCTTGTGCTTGAGAAAAAGTTTCAAGTGCAAGGAACAAGTTCTATGTTGATAGAATGATGAACCAAACCTTGTATGATTATGAAAAATGACTCAAAGTCCATGTATTGAAAACTGTCCAAGATGACTTAGAAAAATTATAAGTCGTGAACCTTTTCACATCATTGAGACCTTAACTTTGAAGCTACATAACTTGGAGAGTTTTGACTCAATGAAGATGTTCTAGTAATGGATAAAAAGCTTGAAGAATAATCTTCAAATTTCATGTTATGGTAAAGTTCATTTGAGATGAAGAACTTATTAAAAAATTCCTTGGAAGTTTGGTCCAAAACTCTGCCTAGCAACTTGTTAAACTTGACATCTTTGAAACCCCAACTTGAGAGCATCGTAACTTGAGCTCTACATATCTAATGGATATGATCTAGTACTCAAAAGAAATATTGGAGGATGCTATTCGATTCTGATGTTGTAGGAAAATTCAATTGAAGCTTGTACCACCATGAAAGATGGACTTGAAAGTTGGTACTTCAAACTTATTTTCTATACTTAGAAAAAAAATTCTAATTGTTGAAATGTCAAAATCTCCATTTTTCCAACTTTACCTCATAGTATCTCTCAAACTATGGATCTTTTGGACATGCCTCCTTCCATAAACATGTTGTTCATGATTTCCTATTTAATTTGATAACAAGTTTGCCTCAATTGGATCAAGGATGAGAAAGTTATGGAAGTTGCAAGATGGCTAGAAATAGGGTTTTCTACACTTAGAAATTTTTTCACCAAAACCCTAATTTAGTCAAACTCTTGATTTTATGTTTCTCCTTGATTCTTCTTGTTCCAAACACATGAAATCACTTGAAAACAATTATCATGCCCTTGATTGATCTTGAGATCCAAGATTTTGACCTAGTTGAATCACAGTTGACTTTTGTTGACCATATGGAATCCTAGGACCATTTCCACTGACTGAGGCTCTTGTGATGGTCTCTGATGACACATAATCCATGTAGAGGACCCTCAAGGTGTGTGTTGAGCTTTCGAATCAAGTCTTGACCAACGAACTAACCACAAGCATCCTTTGAATCAAAACCCTAATTAGTTATCCATGAGATACGATGAGGAGAATCAATGTTTGCATTCTTGATTTAAGTAGTGGAGTGACATGTCTTGATGATGATGAAGACCTTGTGACTTGAGATTGCCACAAAGTTGAGCATGAACTCTTGATTGAGCTATGAATCTCTTATTTTGATTGTTGGATAAGATACCTTGATCCCCTGTTTAAAATTGGTGCTATGTACAAATGTCAATACAAAAATGATATGAAACATAAGCCAGGATATAAGAAAAGGGATAGGCAAATTTTGGGGTGCTACAACTGCCCCTATTCAAACAACTTGGACCTGAAGGGATGAAGAGCGACCGCTTTCAAATATTCAAGGTAAAAGGTGATTGAATAATAAAAGAACCTAGAAATTTGCAAATTACAGGGGATGTACATAGGATGAAGTAATTGCCAGCCAAAGGTGGACTTAAAAGCAACGGGTACCAACCAAAAGTTGGGATAAACAAAAGACATAAGATACCAACCAAAAGTTGGGATGAAAAGTAGTAACTGATTAAAAGGATAATAATAGCTACTAACCAAAAGTTAGGATCGCCAGAGAGTAACAACCAAAATTTATGAGACACAGGCTACTTACCAAAAGTTAGGATCACCCATACGCCGGCCAGAGGCGAATGTTCAAACAATGAAGACTACCAACCAAAAGTTGGGATCGTCATAAAAGATTATCAACCAAAAGTTGGGATGAAAGGCTACTAACCAAAAGTTAGGATTTCCGGAACGCCGACCGAAGGAGAACTCACCGCAATGAAGACTACCAACCAAAAGTTGGGATAATGGCTCTGCAGGGGAAACAAAAGCGGACTACCAACCAAAAGTTGGAATAACATCCAAGAAGAGCAACAGACTACCAACCAAAAGTTAGGATAACATCCTTAAAACAATGGACTGCCAACCAAAAGTTGGGATAACATCCAGGAAACGATTGACTACCAACCAAAAATTGTGATAACATCCAAGAAAAGTCACCAAACAAAAGTTGAAGTGAAGGCTACTAACCAAAAGTTAGGATCACCAAAAAGGAAGACTACCAACCAAAAGCTGGAATCGTCAACAAATAAACAGATGGATACCAAACAAAAGTTGGAATCACTAGGACGCCGACCAAAGGCGAACATACCAAAATGAAGATTGCCAACCAAAAGTTGGGAGGAAAGGCTACTAACCAAGAGTTAGGATCACTGGGACACTGACCAAAGGCGAACTCACCGCAACAAAAACTACCAACCAAGAGTTGGTATAATGGCTCTGCAGGGAAAACAATAGAGGACTACCAACCAAAAGTTCAGATAACATCCATAAAGACGACTACGCTAGGGATTACCAACCAAAAGTTGGAATAACATCTGGGATAGGCAGGAAGTAGAATCAACCGACTTATGACCTGAAAAGAATACTCTGCTGGGGGAAAGAGAAGCTTAAACAAACAAACTTTATTGAAAAGTAAAAGTAGGATGAAAACATCCATCAATGATTTTTTGTGGGGGTAAAGTGCCACAAGGTCCCATGATTTATGTTGTTATCTGCTGGAGAGATGTCTGGCCACAAAGAAATCAAACTTGTCTTATGCTTTAGATGCATATGTTTGAATATGGCGTAATACTGCATACGAAATAGAAATGCTACGCGTTTGGGAGGATGCTATGCAAAAATGAAAATGCAAAAGAACACCACTCGAAAAGGTGCTGGGAAGATCACCAAACCAACTTTGTTGAGGAATATCCCCTTAACGACCTTCTTGAACATACCCTCTGTTGAAAATTCCACTATGTTGAGAATTGAGAGTAACATCTTTTTGGGAAGTCGTCCCAAAAATCTGACTTTGAAGAACACCAATGACCATTGGACTTTGTTGAGGATATCAACCATCGTTGATTTACTCGTCGAGGGAATCAACATCAATCTATGCTTAGGGAGGGAAGTTAATTACGTAGATCTTGTCAGGGAATAGCCTTTACATTTATTCTACTGCTGGGGAAAAATCTCAATCTTACCCTGTTGGGGATAAGTGCATCTCATTGCAGGATAGATGCCTGACTGCATATCAACATCTTGTCTGATGTAATCAGCTTCTAAATACTCACTGGGGAGCATAAATTCAACTAGCTAGGGAATAAAAAACCCTGAAATCATGTTGGGGAGGAATGATTCACCATGTGCTACTAACATTGTTAGAACTTCACTGTCGGGGAGAAAGTTCTTCTGGGGAGAGGATCATGTCATCATGTAAACAATCAATAAAAAAATAGAATGTCCTATATGCAAAATGGCTATTTCGGTTACCATCCATGGCATCATTAAAGTAAATCTATTATTTCTTTATATGATTTGTAAATCCCCAAGGTTTTCACATGTAAAGCTTATCAAAAATATCATACGCCTTTTTTGTAAACAAAACAGTAAAAGTAAAAACAGGAAATGGAGAGCTCTTTGAGTGAATAATACTTTACTGATTGAAAAGGCCTATAAATAGGAAAATTACAATTGGATGCAATTCCTAAAAAGAGGTAATTATGCAAAAAAGTACAAAAAGAAATATAAAAATGTCCGCAATATAGAAACAGACAACCAGAATGTGTTGACTCGGCTATGACCTGTATATCTCCAACATTTTGCCTTTTGAAGAGACTGATTGGATTGATTCTTATCCTTCGGGACCTCCATGTGTCAAGACGAGTTCACAGATTGAACGCAGACCGCAACCATTTTCTTTTAAATCTCTAACTTTTTCTTAGACCGCCCTTGCAAGTTTTCAATCCATCGGGATACCCATTTTTTCCAAAGTCGCATTTTCAGGTTTCCAACTTTGCGGGTTCATTTTTTGCTTTTTATCCCTAATTTTTCCCGAACCTTTTCCTTTTATGGTTCGCCGGGATGCCTCATTCTTGCTTGGATTTTTCTTTTCTATCCAACAGGTCTATTTTAAGCAAAATATTTTTTGACTACGTCTGCTTTCACAGGGGATGTAAAATCTTCACCATTCATGGTTGATAGTAATAAGGCTCCACCAAAGAAAACCTTTCTTACCACATATGGACCTTCATAGTTTGGAGTCCATTTACCCCTGTGATCTATTTGAGGAGGAAGAATCCTTTTCAGAACCAAATCACTTATTTGGAAGTAGCGAGGGCGCACCTTCTGATGTAAAACCTTCTTCATTCTGCTCTGATGCAACCGGCCATGGGCGATGGCTGCCAATCTCTTCTCATCAATCAGACTTAGTTGATTCAACCTGTTTTGTACTCATTCTGCTTCATCAAGCTTCACATCAGACAATACTCTTAAAGAAGGAATCTCAACTTCTAATGGTAGGACGACTTCCGTACCATATACTAGTCTGAAAGGTGTTGCCCCAATCGATGTATGCACCGAAGTACGATAACCATGTAAAGCAAAGGCAACAATGCCAATCTTTATAAGTCACCACCATCTTCTATACGATCTTCTTGATGTTCTTATTTTCTTCCTCAACAGCTCCAATCATCTTTTGATGGTACGGAGAAGAATTTTGGTGTTCAATTTTGAAACTCTAGCACAACTCCTTCATCATCGTGTTATTCAAATTTGAACCATTATCAATAATGATTCGTTCTAATATTCTGAAATAACAAATGATGTCCTTCTTTATGAAACGAGCAACCACTTTCCTGGTGAATTGGCAAAGGATGTTTCCTTTACCCACTTGGTGAAATAATCAGTGGCTACAAAGATAAAGCGATGCCCATTGGAAGCAGTCGATTCAATTTTCCCAATCATATCAATGCCCCACATTGCAAAGGGCCAAGGAGATGTCAATACATTTTGAGGGCTCGGTGGCACATGCATTTTATCAGCATAAATTTGACATTTATGTCATTTTTTGGCATATTTAAAATAGTTAGACTCCATAGTCATCCAATAATATCCAACTCTTAGAAGTTTCTTAGCCATCGCATGCCCACCAGCGTGAGTGCCAAAGGAACCCTCGTGAACCTCCTCCATTAGCAGGTATGCTTCATGCTCATCAACACAACGAAGCAAGACCATATCGAAATTTCTTTTATACAACACATCATCCTTGTTTAAGTAGAAGTTGCCTGAAAGCCTCCTCAGAGTCTTCTTGCCTTTGCTTGATGCCCCAAGCAGATACCCTTGAGTCTTGAGAAAATTTATGATGTCAAAATACCAGGGTTTTCCATCAGATGCTTTTTCAACTACGAATACAAAAGCAAGTCTATCAAGGCACGTGATAGTGATTGTTGGAGCTTCATTCTAGAAATTCACTTTATACATCGACAATGACGTTTCTAAGGCATCTGCCGTCTGATTTTCATCCCTCGATACATGATGAAATTTGACCTTGTCGAAGAAAGGCAACAGCCTTCTCGCATAGTTCTTATAAGGCACCAGGTTGGCCTGACGATTTTTCCACTCACCCTTGATTTGATTGACAACTAGTGTTGAATCATCATACACGTCTAGATTCTTGATCCTTAGATCGAGGGCTTCTTCTAAAACCATGATAGACGCTTCATACTCATCTTCATTGTTGGTGCAAGAGAACGTTAATCGGGAAGTGAACGGTATGTAAGAACCGTGAGGAGTTGTAATAATTGCCCCAATTCTGTTGTCATATGAGTTAACAACACCATTGAAAACCAATTTACACTGAGATCCAATCTCAGGACCCTCGTCAGGTAAAGGCTCGTCGCAGTCCTTCATCTTCAAAAACATTATATCTTCATCAGGAAATTTAAACCTCATTGGTTGATAATCCTCAATCGGTTGTTCAACAAGATTTCTGACAAAACACTCCCTTTAATAGCCTTTTGTGAAACATACTAAATGTTGTACTCTGTCAAAACCATCTGCCAACTAGCGATTCTTCCGGAAAGCGGCTGCTTCTGAAATACATATTTGATAAGATCCATATTCAAAATTAACATGGTTGTATGGTTTAACATGTATTGCCTTAAGCGTTTAGCTACCCAAGCAAGTGCATAACATGTTTTCTCTAGCATTGAGTATCTTGACTCACAATCGGTTTCTTACTTAGGTAGTAAATAGCACGCTCTTTCCTACCTGTCTCGTCATGTTGACTGAGCACACAACCCATTGAGTTCTCCATAACCGTTAAATACATAATCAGAGGTTTTCCTGCAATTTGAGGCATCAATATTAGAGGCTCTTACAAATACTCTTTTATCTTCTCGAAAGCCTTCTAAAAAATTTCATTCCAAACATCCGCTTGATCTTTTCTTAGTAATTTGAAGATAGGCTCACAAGTGGCTGTAAGGTGGGAAATGAACCTTACAATGTAGTTCAATCTCCTCAGGAAACCATGAACCTCTTTCTCCGTCCTTGGCTCAGACATCTCTTGAATAGCTTTTATGTTTGCAGGATCCACCTCAATTCCTCTTTTGTTGACAATGAAACCAAGTAGCTTCCCAGATCTCACCCCAAAGGTGCATTTGTTAGGATTCAATCTCAGCTTGAATTTCCTTAGTCTTTCGAATAACTTTAGAAGATTGACCAGATGTCCTTCCACTGTCTATGACTTCGCAATCATGTCATCAACATATACTTTGATCTCATGATGAATCATATCATGAAAGAGAGTCACCATTTCCCATTGACAAGTTGCCCCTGCATTTTTCAATCTAAAAGGCATAAATTTGTAGCAAAAGGTCCCCCACGATGTGATAAAGGTAGTCTTTTCCATGTCCTCTAGGGCCATTAGGATTTGGTTATACCCAGAGAAGCCATCCATGAAGGAAAACACATAATATTTACTAGTGTTATCAACCAACACATTAATGTGGGGGAACGGGAAATCGTCTTTCAGGCTCACTCTATTCAAATCTCGATAGTCAATGCACATCCTGACCTTCCCATCTTTCTTAGGTACTGGAACAATATTAGCGACTCACAGAGGGTAATTGGTGACAGCAAGAAAGCCAGCGTCCAACTGCTTTTGAACTTCTTCCTTGATCTTGACTACCATATCAGGCCTTGTCTTTCTAAACTTTTACTTCAATGGCGGACATTCTTCTCGAAGAGGCAGTCAATTCACCACTATATCGGTATCCAATCCAGGCATGTCTTGGTATGACCAGGCAAAGACATCCATGTACTCACAGAGCATTTCTACCAATCTTCCCTTGACATCGTCTTCCATTGCAGCCTCTATCCTAACTTCCTTATTTTTATCCTTGATACCCAGATTAATGACTTCGACAACCTTCTGATGAGGAAGAATAACCCTTTCCTCTTGCTTCAGAAGTCTGGCTAGTTCCTCAGGCAGGTCACAATCTTCATCAGTCTCCTCTTCAGCTTGATAAATGGGATTGTCAAAATCACACTGAGCCATAGCCGAATCAGGATCAATGGCATCTGAGATGCATAACCTACATGATTGATGTTTTATGCCTATTATGATGTGCAAACAAACACAAACACATTTCCATTTTTCTGTTTTAATTAAAAATGTAAAAATAAAAGGAAAAACAGGGATACAAAATATTTGAATGCAAATGGGCGTCTTTTATTCATGATAAAGTTGAAAATATTAAAAAGAGGGGCCCTACAAAACGAGTCACTATGCATTGGGCAGAGCGTAGGACTAGACATAATCAAAACAAAAAGTGGAAATTATTCTTCTGATGTGACTTGGACGATTTCCTCCACAGTCCAGTTGCATAGCTTCTGTCCTGGGAGACACGAATGAATCCAGGAATCCATATCACAATTACTATCTCCTTTTTCATCCTCAATAGCATGTATCCTGTCAAATATAACTCCACTACTGATGAATCAAACAGGTCCTTTGTCCCTCGGAGGATCCTAAGAAGGAACAAAGAGACTATACCTCAAACCAAACTTGTCATGTTTAGCAAGAACATTAAGCACCTGGCCTCACCTCTGGGAAGATCCATATTCAACTATAGCACGAGCTTCTTTAAGCGACGACATCAAGACCTCGGGGCTCTTAGCTTCAACAAGAGGCTTCTCTTGAATATGCACCGGTTCAAAAGCTTGGCAGAGTGTCTCGTGGATTTCACCGTCCACTTCCACATATTTAAAAGATGATAACTGGCTCACCATAATGTCTTCCTCCCCACACATGGTAACCACTTTTCCCTCCATTATATACTTCAATTTCTTATGCAACGTTGAAGCAACTGCTCCCGTAACATGTATCCAAGGTCGGCCAACCAGACAACTGTATGTTGACTGGATATCAATAATGTAAAATGTTGCGTCAAAAATCTTTGGCCCAACCTGTATAGGCATTGTGATATCCCCAAACACTGATCTTTTAGAGGCATCAAAAGCTTTTACCACTAAGTCACTTGGCGTGCATATCAGCCCTTGAGTGTCTAGTTTCATCAACGCCCTCTTTGGTAGTACATTGAGGGGTGATCCTGTATCAACCAGGACATGCGATAATAGGGACCCTCTGCACTCCATAGATATGTGTAAGGCATGGTTGTGATTCCTCCAGGCGGGAGTCAAATCCAAGTCTGTAAAACCCAAACCATTCCCGGCGTTCACATGAGCTACCACCCCTTCTAGCTAGTTCACTGAAATCTCTTGCAGCATAAATTCCAAATTCATAATTTTCAACAGTGCATTTCGGTGTGCCTCAGAGCATAACAACATCGATATAATAGAAATCTTCGATGGATTCTGGTGCAAATGATCTACAATTTTGTAATTGCTTTTGCGGATAAGCCTCATAAACTCTTCAATATCCTTTGCAAAAGCATCTTTATCAACTTGTTGCTGAACAACTTCCTCTACCACGACCTATTGATAAGTGCTAAATTATATTGATTTTGAGTATGAATAATTGACACTTATTGACTTAATTCATTGGTTTTCCGTTAATAATCTCTCGTTTTTATGTACTTTTTGTATAATTTACATTATAGTGTATATTTTGTGTATGATATAAATATGATTGAGTTTAATTGTTTCTTTCTCATTTTTTTAGGTATACAAGCAAGGATATTTTGTATTTATCATATAGAGCCTTGAATAAGCTTTCCAAAGCTTTTGACCGCGCGTAAATCTGAGTTACAGTTCAAAAGTTATGGCCGAAACAAGTGATGGTTTGCTGTCATGTTTGCTAGGCGAACAGAAAGTTCTAAAAAGCGTGGAAAACACTATTTTGGAAGTAGCTAAGGCTACATAAGTTCGTTGGGCGAACGAGACTTCACTAGACGAACACGGAAACCAATTTTTTTTCATATTTAAGTGATTTTTCAGCATTTTTGAGGTTATGTTGTTGGGAACTTTTTACCCCAACTTCAATAAAAACATTCTTGAGTAGATTTAGCTTAGAAACAACATTCGAGTGTGCATCTTAACGATCCGGAGTCAAATCCAATTCAATCGGAGTTGACAGACCGTGAGATTTGTGTTCTTCTTCTCTCTTCTTTTTGTACTCTCTATTTGTTAGGGTTTTGTATCTAAGTTTATCTTGTTTGTATGTATATTTATGGATCTTTGTATAAAATCTCTTTTACAACTCTTTATCGATGGTTATCTTGATTTTTTACTTAATGGGTTGGGATTGCTATAGACATATACGGTTCAAACTCGATCTAAGATGAACATCTGTTAGATTCTAAACTCTAGACATAGATTGAGGACTAATATTCACGTGGGTATCGATTCTTAATACTCTGTATTATTGAGTTGCATGAGACATCACCGATGAGATAATACGGTTGATTTCTCAACTTTGCGTTAGACATAACCTCTATTTTGAGTGATACGTGATGATATTGACGAGCGATTCAAGTTTCATGCATTTGATCCATATATTTTTTTTAGTACATGATGGGTGGAACGAAATACAACTCTTGACGAGTTTTCTCATTTCTTAAGAATGTATTTATTTTCTTGTTTTATGTTTTTCCTTTTGCATTTTCATCCCAAACCATTCCAACCTAATCTTAGAGACGTGGAGATTGTCTAATGGCATTTTTTCCCTCACACTGATCCCTATGGAGACGACAAAACTGGGTACTTAATATTTTTTCTTGTTGCTTTGCCGCTCCAACAAAATGGTGTCGTTGCCGGAGATTGGTTTTGATATTGAATTGCATTGTAATAATTTCTATGTTTTAAAGCTTTGTATATACATGTTTATAGTTGTTTTCTATAAGTGATTATATATATATATATATATATATATATATATATATATATATATATATATATATATATATATATATATATATATATATATATATATATATATATATATATATATATATATATATATATATATATATATATATATATATATATATATCTGTGTGTGTGTGTGTGTGTGTGTGTGTGTGTGTGTTTTCTATCATGTTTATGTGTTTGTGCATATTTTTGTTTTTGGTTTACGTTTGCTCAAGTGTTGTGCATGCTTATTTGGTAGTAGCCGGTGAAGCAAGCAACATAGAGGAGCATATGCATGAATAAAGGCGTCGAGCTTACAACGTAAAACAAGCGCTTGTTGGGAGGATAACCAACGATTTTTGAGTTTGTATAGTTTTATATTTAGTAATATAGTTAATATAGAGTGAAAATGGGTGGATTGTGTGAGAAAAAGAATATGAAATTCAAAGTTTTCGTGCCAAGGCTTAGCGCGCGCAGAGGGCGTTTAGCGTGCCTTATTTGGCAAAGACAAATCTCTCATTTTCCATCCACTTTCACCAATTTTGGTCTTTGCATTTAGTTAGTTTTAATTCAATTTTGTTAGGTTGTTAGAATAATTGTCGCTACTGCGAAATACGAGGCCGGCAAGACAGAAGAGTCGTCACCTTTCGTTATTTATCCCTCAGAACAGGAAAGGAAACGATCGGAAAAAACCTGACACAAAGGTATAAGACAAGGTCATCGCAACCATTGTCTGGATTCGGGAGTCGGTTATGCAAGGGGAAGGTATTAACACCCCTCACGTCCATCGTACTCAATGGGATCCATACTTGTTGTGTTTATCTGACGGGTTTGTTAAGTCTATCTACACTAAAAGGTATGGTCTGAAAAGAAAAGAAAATGACTCGGCAAAGCGTCACACTTTATGCCTACGTATTCCCGTTTGGAACGAGAAATCAGAGTCAACATAGTTCGCCTAACTAAGGGGGAAGGTTGCTCGCCGAGATATCGCATCTCGTGCCTACGTACTTTCACACAGCGCGAAAGATCAGAGCAAACGTAGTTCGGAACACGAGGAACACAGGTTTGTCTTTTTTATCCGAGTAGGGTTAACAGATGGTTCCAGCAGTTGGTGTATGCAGCTCGACCATTGGAGACTTAGGCGTTTACCGTTTGCGGTAGAACTGGGAGTTAATAGAACTCTCCTTCTGATAAAGGTTTCCAGGGATTAAAGGTCCAAGAGGACAAAAAGAGTTTGATCTTTGTTTTCTGTTTTTTAGAGAAGTGTCTTTTATGGATGTTTGCAACTGATATCGCACTAGAGACTATGACCTGAGAGTGAATGCGTCAAATGTCACCCAAAGGGTACCATATAAACATCCAGACTGTTGAAAAGAAACTCTCCAACAATCCTTTCTCAGATAGCTTAAGGCTCGTAGCGTACGACGTCAATTAACCTTTATTACTGTATTTTGATTTTGTTTGAAGACGAGAAGAGAAAAGACGCACTAAAGGGGAACTGATCCAATCCTAAAGTTGTCATGAAAAATGGACCTATGGTTGAGGTTAGAAGGGAACTACCTAATGTTATCATGCATGGTTAGAACCCTAAGGTCTGTCATAACTTCTCTTGAACAAGAGAAGTCAGAGTTCCTAGGGGAACATGGCAAAGGAAAACAACAGCAAAAGAAATAACTGTAAAGAAGTTACTGTAAATAAAATGCATGCAATGCAACAAACAAGCAGAAGGAGTCTCACTTAACATCTAAACAATCAAGGCACAAAGGCCACACACCACACAGGCAAGGGAGATGAGCTCAACCAAATACCAACAAGCAAAGCCACACAGTAAAAATACAAGCAGAGGGAGAAACTCAACCTCTAATGCAGACAAGCAAAGGGAGCTATTCTCAACCTTTAGGATGCTCCTAGGCCTATAATCATCTATATGAAACCTACTTCTAATGCAACACACAGTCAATCAGTCACACAAGCAAAGTAGAGTAGTCAGAAAAAACAGCAGGCAAAACAGCTCAACAGCAAAGCAGATAAACAGCAAACAGACAAACAGCTGCAAGCAAACAACTTCAAGCAATCTCCCAGAGGAGTCTTCATCTTCATGCTTCAACCAGCTCCAAAACAAGAGAGGAGAAACAACATCAAGAATATTGGATTGATGATGGGAAGCAGGAAGAAAACCAAAGGAATCCCTCCTGACACTCAACCAGTCATCTGAGAAAGGCATCCTCAAAGGTTCTACCTATTGTAAAATTCCACACATCCTTCCAAAGGAAAGATGAAGCTTTCACATAGGGACCTTGAATCATAGGATGAGAATGGAAAGCAATCAAAGCAATCCATGTTTGAGAAAGAAAGAAAACTACTTCTAAGCTCTTTCCTAAACCCTAATTCCTATAAGCTACAAGAAAGCTACCAAAAGGAAAAGAAAACTCCAAGCCAAGCCCCACAATCACCTCCACAGAAGTTACAACATGCCCATAACATCATCCAAGAAGAAGCACAAGCTCACCATGCACCAAATGCCACCAAGGAAGGCAATACAAAGCAAGCACCAAGTTAGGAGCACCAAATGAACAACCTAATTGTAAATTCTATTTAAAATAGCAAACTAGATTCAAAAAATCTACAAATTTTCCTAAGGGAACATGAAAGTGTTAAGAGCCTATAATTCAAATATCAGAGCCTAATTCAACTTCTAAGGTAACTAATAAAATCCTAAATTGTAAAGTGTCAAAGGGAAACCATGAAAGGGGAGGTTCTAAAACCCTAATCTAAAACAGAACCTATGATTATCTAAAAATCAAGAGAAAATTCCTGAGGGAACATACATCTCTAATCCATAATCCAGAAAAAAATCAAATCCAAATTCAATACCAATTGGTCAAACAAAAATCAACAAAAGATGTGTCAAATATGCAAAAATAAAGAAATTATTGAAAATGAGAAAAATCAAATTAAATTGCAAAATCATCAAAAAATAAATCTAACAGCATAGAAAAATCACACATTAAAAGAGGATCATGAGCATATTTTTATTTTATTTTTCTGACAAATAATGAAATTAAAATGAATTAAAGTAAGAAAATGCAATTAAAATAATATGAAAATGAATTAAGAAAATCAAATAAATTAGAAAATATCACATGCGTTGGATCAGTGGACTCAGTAATCTAATCTAAAGGCTCTCACACGCTCCACCTCACACGCCACGTAACTGCCAGCGAGGATTAATGAAACAATGCGTTTCATCCCAAAACTCAAACCCTCAGATCAAGTCCTGACCACACGATGATGATGCTTTGTCAATGCTGCAGTCAGATCCAACGAACCACAGCCTTCGTCTTCATTTAAATTCTCAGATGGAGGGAAGTCCAGCACGGCGGCTGGAGATGACCTCCGGTCATCTTCTCCGGTGAACATATCCTTACAGGTCATGGAAACTCAGCAAACCTAACATCATCTCACTCCAAATTTTGTCCTGATCTCAAATATAATCTTCAATTCCTCTAAATCCTACTAGATTTTAAAACACGAAGAAGATCTCAAAATGCACTTCAATCTGAACTCTCACCAAAACTCAAACTAATGGTATGAATGTAATCCTCATCTAACACTGATCATCACATGCTATTCCAATTGAATCAAAGCCTCAAGATCAGATCAATTCGCATCCAAACAGAAATTATGTCATCACCTAATTTGTCTCTAATCCTCAAATTTCTGATCCAAATTCCATCTATATCTTAAACCAAATCCTATCCACATACTAATCATGCTTAGATCATGCTATAACCAGTGTAAATTTGAAAACTACATACCTGACTTTGAGCTTCAAATTGAGGTATCTAGAACACGATTCTAGCTTCAAAACAATGCAGATCGCTTCAATGCTTGATGATGAACACCTTTGGAACTTCAATTTGCTTGGATCTGGCTTGAAAATGAAAACACGATTTTCAACTCTCTTCTTCAAGCTCCAACTTCAATCCTTGGTTCTGGTGCGAAATGATCTCCAAAATGGAGCAAAGCCTCTCACAGAACTTAAATACAATTGGTTTGTGGGCTTTAGGGGTCCAAATGAGGCCCGAAACAGAAAAACCAATTTTCAAACTTCCTTCACAAAACCAACCATGGTGGATGCGTGTTCTGACTTAAAACTTCCCTTGGAAGCTTGCAATCAACTCCTTGTAATCTGGTGAGGGTGTTTGGAGTGATTTGAGTGCTTGAACTTATCACAAAATCAAATTATGAAGTGTAACTTACTTGTGAAGTAACAAACCATATCACCATGAAATTGACCTCAAATGTAAATTATAAAATTGCCAAAGTTTTTACAATTGTTTTTTTGATCAAAATGAGTATTCATATGGTCCATTTTGAGCACAAATGAATTGATCATGAATTTTTCAACCAAATACCTTTAAATTCTTCCTTTTGCAAAATTCTTCAAACCAAGTCTCACCTAAATCCAAATCAATTCATCATGAGTATATGGTTGACCTAAAAACATCATTTTTAAAAAGTTTTGTGTTGAAAAAAATTGCATTTGAAGCTTGCAAGATGGAGAAAATGACCTATAATGCCAATTGACCTATAATCTTACTTTCCCAAAATACCCCTAACTCGTAAACCTCATAACTTGAGTTCTGCAAATCAGATGGAAGACTTCTAGTACAATTTGGAAAGCTAAGCTCAAGACCTACAACTTTCATGTTAGCCAAAAGCTCAAGAGAAACACCCTTCTAGGTTAAAAGTTCCTTGTAAGTTGGTGAACTTTCACAGACAAATTTCACATTCCTCAAATGACCTGTAACTTGTCTGGACCATAACTTGAGTTCTATAAATCCAATGGAGGACTTCTAGTACTTAAATTAAAGCTAAGAGAATGCTCTACAAGTTTCATGTTGGCCAAAAGTGGAGATATAAATTTCATCTTGAGATAAGTGGTCTTGAAGTTAAGAACTAAATAGGGGATTTTACCCTGTGAACCCTAATTTAGCCACTCCTCACAACTTGAAATTTTCTTGCATAGATCTTGGAACATTATCTCATGTGTCTCAAAACAACTATCCATGATTACAAAGACCTAGAATTGAGCTTTGATCCTCTTTAATTGGTCAGTTGACTTAGGACTACTCAGATGAAAACCCTACTTGCAACACCCTCAACTGTGGCTCTTCACACTTGGCACAATGACTTGATTGAGCTCCACCATGACCCTCAAGGCACTTCAATGAGCTCTACTCACACCCTCTCACCTTGGTCAAGACCTCACAAACCCTTGATGATCTTCAAATGGTCCTCAAATTAGGAGACTAACCCCATACAAACAAATGAACTCCTTAAGAACCCAACCCTCTTCCTGATGACTATGGTGACTTCTCAAACTTGCATAAGACCTATAGATAGGCTCCACACTTGATCCCTGTTAAATGAACAATGCTATGCTATGCAAATGTTAGATCAATGATATGCTAATGCAATGAAACATAAACCAAGTAAGAAAAGGTTAGGAAAATTTTGGGGTGCAACAGCTGCCCCTATTCAAGCGGTTTGGACCAGATAGGATGAAAAGCGAACGGCTTTCAGGCAATTGAGGTAGACGAAGGTTGAATACCAGAGGACCCGGAAATTTGCTAACCGAAGAAATAACCTGCACAAAACTTCCTGGGGACGTCCAGAAAATTGAATCCGGTTGTCACAGCAACAACTGATCAATCATTCGATAAAGAGCCTGATTTCAATATCAACCACCTGCGTGACGCCACAGGTGTTGAATTAACACTAAACGCTACCATAAACGGGCACTACGTAAAGCACGACATCAACATCCTTGATCCTCCATTTTTGCAGAAGTGGGCATACGCTAAATGAAAGCGAGTCTTGTCAATATCTCTGACCTTCCATTTCCTTGGAAATGGGCATACGCTAAATAAAAGCGAGCTTTGTCAATATCACTGACCTTCCATTTCCTCGGAAATGGGAAAACACTAAATAAAAGCGAGAACTGTCAATATCACTGACCTTCCATTTCCTCGGAAATGGGCAAATGCTAAATAAAAGCGAGAACTGTCAATATCACTGACCTTCCATTTCCTCAGAAATGGGCAAACGCTAAATAAAAGCGAGAACTGTCAATATCACTGACCTTCCGTTTCCTCGGAAATGGGAAAACGCTAAATTAAAGCGAGAACTGTCAATATCACTGACCTTCCATTTCCTCGGAAATGGGCATACACTAAATAAAAGCGAGTCTAAGCATCCGAAGACTTGAACAAGCAAATCTGCGGGGAACTTCTGACATCAGCTGCCAGACATCCATCTTGAACAAACATGGGTGTTGCACCCTAAAATTTGCTCAACCTATTTCACCTGGTTTATGTTTCAATTGCATTGTCATTTGCATAGATACATCATGTACATAATCTAATCATTTGCATAGCATAACATAGCAAGTCATATAACAAGGGATCAAGTGTCATTCTTATCTAAAGAAGCACATCAAGGGGGCCTTATTCAAGCTTAAGACCATCCAAGTCATCAAAGAAATGTTTGAAGCTTTGAGAAGTTTGAGGGTCAACCAGTGGACTTCTCTTCTAGTTTGAGGTGTATTGAGGGTCATCAATGGGGGTATGAGCTATGAATTGAGGGTATGGAAGGTGTAAGAAGCTTATGAAATTCCTAGAGGGTCATATTGAGGATGAGACAAGTCATTGATTCAAGTACAAGAGCCACAGTTGAAGTGCAGTCAACTAGGGTTTCATCTGGGTCAACCCTAGGTCAACCCTAGGTCAACTGAGTGATTGAAAAACATCAAGGCTTAATTGGAGGATGCGGGATTCATGAATTGATATGTTGATACATGTGGGGTGTTGTGCCAAGGATAAATCAAAGAGAATCAAGAGTAGGAGGAGTTGCCAAATTAGGGTTTCAGTGTAAAATCCCCTAATTTATGCCTATCTTCCAAGCCAGATAAGTCAAAATGCAAGTTCCAAATGGATTCCTGGCCAACATGAAACTTGTATAGCTTCTAAATATTTTTAATTTGAGTACTATAAGTCTTCAAGAAGATTTGTGGAACTCAAGTTATGGTTCTTGCAAGTTATGGGTCCCTAGAGGACACTGAAATTTATCTGTGAAAGTCACTTGATTTCCAAGCAACTTTTGACCCTCAAGGAGTTGTCAAATGGATTCTTGGCCAACATAAGAGTTGTATATCATGATCTTATCTTTCCATAGAGTACTAGAAGTCCTCAATAGGATTTGTAGAACTCAAGTTATGATCTTGGCAACCCAGGGGTATTTTGGGTATTGATGATTATAGGTCATTTTTCAACATAGGTCAAAATCTCTATCTTCCACTCCTCAAATGGAAAAATGTTCAACATGAGATGTGCTTAGAATGGTGTTTTTGGGCTAGGTAAGAGGTCATGGGTGATTGGAAGGGCTTGTATCACAACATTTGCAAAAATGGCCTAAAATAAGGGTGAATTTTAAATGAACCAAGGATGAAAATTGGGATTTTTGATCTATAAGTCCAAACCAAGCCATATGACATACCAAATTGATTGGAAAACATATTTTGAAAACAATGGCATTGCCACATTTTTGAGTTAAGGGATGATTCCATGACTTCCTTTGTAAAATGGTTACTTACATCATAAGTCACATATGCAAAACCTCTTTTTAGAGCATGACCAAGGCCTTAACCCTTGCCAATCCTTTCAATATGTCATCTAAGGAGAAAGTGGGTCAGAATGAGGTGCAAATGGAAGCTTAGAACTCAGCTGCCATGTATGAACTTCTCATGACATTTTCAAATGCAAGAGATGTGGAACTTCTCATTGGATCATTCCTGAAGTTTCTAGAGCCTTCCTACAAGTTCTATATAAGATTTGTGATTGATCCAAGGCATTGGTTGGTGGAGATTGAGGGAGAATTTAGAGATTGCATTCTGAATTTTCATCTTGCAAAACAGAATCGGTTACAACAATTTGATCCATTTCAATCCATTCTTTTGTGTTCAATTGCTTCCTTTGGTGTTGGTGAGTGATTCCAGATACAATTCAAGGCAAGATTGGTGCAAAATCGTGAGAGAGAATTTTGGATTCATCTCTTGCAAGTCAAAATCGGATTCAAGGATTCAAGAGGTTTCAATCCAATTTGTTGCATACAGAAGCTTGGTAATTGATCATAGAACGTGTCTGGAAGATCTTGGAGCTTGATTTGGAGGTTTTACCACTCTGTTCATCCAAGATTTGCAGGTATGTAAACTTATTTCTATGGCTTGATTCATGTAGAATTATTAGGTTTTAGATAGTTAGATGTGATGTAGAACATGGCTAGGTGGATTCTGGTAACAATTGGCACGCTTTAGAGACAAAATTAGGTTGAACACATTTTCTGGTGCGGCTCGTATCTGATGATTCTGGATGATATAAACCTAGTTTGATAGTGGATTTTGCTCAGTGCAACATGGTGATGATTTTAGGCCTCTCAATTTTAAGTTTGGTGAGAATTGATGTTTGAGCATTTTCTGAACCTCTCTTCGTGTTTTGAGGAAGAAGATGATTCAATGATAATGGAGGTTAGGGTTGAATTCAGTGTGAAAAAGCGAGCCAGATGATGTATTTAGGTTAGGGTTTTGGTGAGGATTAGTGGAGCTAAGGTTTGGAGAAGAAGAAGGTTGCAGCTCTTTTCATCCATGGCGTGTGTTCCCTCCAAGATTCAAAGGTAGAAGAAGGTGTCATCACCATTAGATCTAGGTGAGACTTTGACTGAAACCATCATCCAACGGCCACGAGTGAATCTAAAGTTGTGAAGGAATTCTGAGAGGAGGGTGAAACGCACCATTTCACTTAATGAGTGGTAGTGGGCTTAAGTCCTTCGTTACTAACCACACCCTAGCTTGGAGGCCCAATGGAAAACACACGTGATTTGCTTGCTATTCGCACCAAGATTTTTCCATTTTTATTTGAATTTCCATTAATTTCTGAACTGGAATTGGGCCTAGCGCGCGCTTCTTATACGCACCCCCTCTGAGCCCATTTGGTGTTTTGAACTGATTCCAATTTCTATTCTACACGCCTCTTTTCCATTTTCTTATATTTTCTTTTTATTTTCACATTATTTTAGGTTAATTGAAAAATTCATAATAACTTGAAAAAAGATCATTTTTGGATGGGATTTTTTTCCTTGATTTCCTTAGGGTTTCTAGAATTTAATAAAACAATAAAAACATTATTTCATGCATTTTATATTTTTTGGTGTATTTTACAATTTTATTGATTTTATTTTGCATTTGTTTGATACCTTATTTTTCTGAATTTAGTATGAGATATTGGTGCATGATTTTTGATTGATTCTTGTGAGGTTGATTAGGTTAGGGAAGCATGTACCCTTATAAATTTTATCACATTTTTGTGATGAAGTTTAGGTTAGTTTTGAATAATGAACTTCAGGGTGTTAGGATTAGGGTTTTATAATACCTAGGTGTAGTTTAGGGCATAGTTTGGAGACTTAGGGTTTGATTTAGGCCTTGGGGTTTATGTGGGGTATAGGGTACATAGTTAGGTTCCCTTAGAAATTAATCTAGGATTTTATGATGAGTATTGCTATTTTATTGGATTTTTACAACTTGTATGATGTTTGTGTGTTCCCCCCTTGGGATGTTGTTTGGCTTGTTAGGTTTTGGGCATTTCCAATTGGATGTTGGGCTTGGGCTTGCGTTGTTGGAGCTAATGAAGACTTGGAGAGGATTGGAGGCAAAGGGTGGAGCTTGGAGCATGAAGATTCTCATCCTTGAAGGTTGCTTTTGAAGACTTAGGAGATAGGAGATATAGGGAGAGCTTTAGATTAGACTGATTTCTTCTTTCAAATATAGAGAGCTTCTTGTGCCTCTATTCTATCCTATGACACAAGGTCCCCCAAATAAGTTCCATCTCTCCTTAGGAGGGATGTAGAGCAAGCTTTGGTTGGGTAGAACCTTGAGGATACCTTCTACTTGCTATGCTAAGACCTTGGTGATTTCCCTGGATTATCATTAAGCTTCTTAACATTTCAACTCCATCTATCATTAGTTGATCTTCTCCTGAGTGGTGGCATTGGAAAAGGGAACTTATTGGAGAATGAAGTGTACTGAAGAGTGGTGAAGATGAAGCTTGTGCCTGTCAAAGCTGGGTATCTGCTGAAGACTAGGGTTTTGCTGCTGTTTGAAGCTGTCTATTTGTTGGGGTTCAGTGCTTGCTAAAGCTGGAGATTTTTGAGGATAAGAGCTTATCTAAAGCTTGAAGATCATTGGAGAGTAAAGATGGGAGCTTGCCTGGAGGTGTTATTGTCAACTTTTTTGCTGTTAATCAACCGTAGCTGTCGGAGCTGGTGCTGTTTGAGCTGCCTACTGTAGGAGCTGGTGGTGCTGTCAGAGCTGGGGTTGGGTTTTATTTCTTTTCCCGTATTGTCTGTTGGCTTGTTCAGCTTGCCCCCTTAGGTTTGAAGTGAAGCTGTTTCGCTTTGCCTATTGTTTTCCCAGGTTCGAGGTTGAGTGAGACTCCCTTGCCTCGCTTGTACTGCTGCATCTCATGCATATTTACTGTTTACTGTATAGCTGTTGTTTCTTTTCCGTTTATCCCCTAGGATCTCTGATTTCCTCTGTGCAGGAGGGAATTATGACAGACATTAGGATTCTAACCCATGCATGACAACATTAGGGTAGTTTTGATTCCCATTTCAAACCCTAGGTTTTTAGAGTTCTTTCTCTTCTATCTCAAAACAATTCAAAACACAGTAATAAGGATAATCGATGTCGTACCCTACGAGTCTTAAGCTATTTGAGAGAGGGTTGTTGGAGGGTCACTCTTCAGTAATCTGATTGCTTAGTGTGTTACCCTTAGGGTGGCATACAACGTAGTCACTCTCAAATCATAGTCTCTAGTGCGTCAGAGATTGCAAACATCATAAAAAAACAGTTCTTGCGTAAAAGACTGAAAACAAACATCAAAGTGTCATTTTTGTCCGCTTGGACCCGTAATCAGGAGAAAAACCTTTTCAGAAAGATAAAAAATAGTCAGACAAATCTGTGTCTTCCGTGGCCCGAACTACGTTTGCTCTGATCTTTCATGCTGTGTGAAAGTACGTAGGCATAAGATGCCGTATCCTAGCAAGCAACCTTCCCCTCTTTTCTCGTAGGTAGGCGAACTACGTTGACTCTGATTTCTCGTTCCAAACGGGAATACGTAGGCATAAAGTGTGATACTTTGCCGACTCATTTTCTTTTCTTTTAACCCCCGACCTTTAGAGTAGATAGAATAACAATCCGTACTAGAAAACAAGCGTGGATCCCGTCGAGTACGACGGACGTGATGGGTACTAATACCTTCCCCTTGCGTAACCGACTCCCGAATCCAGGATTTGGTTGCGATGACCATTCCTTTCCCGTTTTGCGTTAGGTTTACTTCGAGCGTTTCCTTTCCCTCCTTTGGGATAAATAATGCACGGTGGCGACTCTTCTGTTTAGCCGGCGCCGATTTTTGCAGTAGCGACAGCTGGCGACTCTGTTGGGGACATTAACATCCTCTACGCGAGTCAATCCTAGCGCTTGTTTTCCCGTCGTGGGTGTTGTATAGATTTACTTTTCTGTCTTTACTTTCCGCATTTTATTATCAGCTTTATATTGTTATTGCTGTTGTGGGAAGGGGGTGATTTGGTGAGAGATAAGCCAGACCTGGACTTGAGGTTATACATAGACTTAGAAGTAGAGAGTAGTGGTTAGCCTGCTTGCTTAGCTCGCACCAGCTAGCCGCGAAGTTTACGCTCGGACGAGATTCTCTTTGATGCTTCTTGCCTGGCCCTTAGGGCTCGACAAGTTGTCTGACCCGAGGATTGTCGACTCTAGGGACCTATCAATTGAGATTCAACTAAGTGAGGTCGCTTCAAGGGATGATGATGCCACACCTCTTGGGTATCGTATCATCGCTCTTGAATGTCTGTGACGTTGAACCCGCATAGGATGCCGTACCTCGTCTACGAGTTAAGTACACACCTGTGAGGGGTAGGTAGGGTTATTTGTAGTAAACCTTTAACCTCAGAATACCTGGTTTATCCCTGTCAGTGAGATGTGGTTACAGGGTGCATTTGAGTGGTTGGTTTGAGATGAAGATTTGATGGTTCTCAGACTTCAGTACAGAGTAGCACAGTTCACCAGCATTGCACTTGATCCCTTGTTTGCATATGCATGTGCATTTTTCATGACTGCATTTCATTAACATGTATTTATGTTGCAGGTGTGATCATTCCCCTCTGATTCTAGTATATCTTATAGCCAGACATGGAGTCCCTGAAGAGGACAGTTGCTTACCGGTTGCATTTGCCAGAAATAAGTTCATTGCTGGGATTAGTTGCTCTAGCAGATGAGAGAGTGAGGGCTGAGTTCAGAGTATCCTATGGGAGATTGCTTAGTTTGTTGTATAAACCTTCAGCATTTGAGACGACTCGGGTGTATACTTTGATGCAATTTTATGAGCCGCAGCTGAGATGTTTCTTATTTCCCGACTATATTCTGGCACCCACTTTGGAGGAGTAGTCTGCTATGTTGGGAGTTCCCGTGTTAGACCAGATGCCCTTTATACATGTTGATGCTGAGCCTGAGTTAGCTACACTCGCTGAGATTGTCAGTTTAGATGTTGCTGGGTTCCCCGGAGGTTTGGTCAAGCTGAACGGAGCTTATGGTTTTCACTTAGCCGTCCTGGTTGAGAAGGCTACACAGTGCGCGAAGAGTGGATGTTGGGTTGCCTTCAGTTCCATTCTAGCTGTCTGCATCTACGGGATTGTCTTGTTTCCTAATGTGCCAGATTTTGTCGACTCAGATGCCTTCCTGATCCTTGCCTCGAAGAATCCAGTTCCTACTCTCTTGGGCGATGTTTATCATTCTATTCACTACAAGAATGAGAAACGTCGTGGCAAGAATATTTCCTGCTGTCTTCCTCTCTTGTACAGGTGGTTCCAGGGGCATCTTCCGAAGACAGGACCTTTTGTTGATGTTGTTGATACTTTGGATTGGTCTTCCCGGTTGATGGGGCTGTCTGCTGAGAACATCATTTGGTTTGATCGGAGCATGCTGGGCACTGATATTATATATAGTTGTAGTGGCTTTTCGAATGTCCCCCTGATTGGACGGAAAGGCTGTATCAACTATAACCCTTCATTGCTGGTAAGACAGTTCGGTTATGCTTTGAGGGACGCTCCTATTGAGAAGGAGATACAGGAATCTCTGTATCTCATAGGCTTATTAGACACGGCTGTTTTGATCAGATTGAGACATGCATGGGCTAACATCCATATGAGAGGGAAAACTTTGCTTGGTAAGAGCAACAACAAAGCTTATGATCCTTATTTGGCTTGGATCCGCGAGAGATCTAGTACTTCCTTGATGACTTATCCTGCTGCGGAACCTCTGTATCTTTCATTGATTGAGGTACCTACTTCAGAAGAGAGTGAGAAGTATAACAAATTGTTTGCTGAAAACGAAGAATTGAAGAAAGCCAATGATGAGTTAGAGAAAGAGATCTTCCAGTTGTGTCGTGAGAAGAATGAAGCTACCTTCACTGTGAGGGAGCAAACTGAATTGATTAACAGGTTGGGTTCAGAGCTGACGGAAGAGACCAATAAGAAGGAAAAAGTGGGGATAGCCTTGAACGGTGTCAGCAAGGTGCTTACTTCCAAGAAGGAACTTTTAAGCAAAGCTTATTCCCGTCTCAGCAAGTGGGAAGCTTTGTGGAATACCACGCTCGCCAAGCGGAAGGAGCGTGAAGACGAACTGAAGCTGCAGATTGCCACGCTAGAGGCACAGATTAGAGCCCAAGACACAAAGATTGCCGAAGAGACGTCACTTAGGAGCGCTGCTGAGCTTAGAGTAAGTGACCTTGACGAGAAGCCGAGAGGTTATGAAGTGAAGGCCGGTTCCAAGAGGTACAGATTTGACGAGAGCTCTGGCGAAGGAACCTGCCAGGACGACGTCAAAAAGCTGAGATCCACTACCGAGCGGCATGCCTTACTGATACAGGAGCTGATATCCCGGCTAGGGCATTCGGAGACGTTGAGGATATTGGAAGACGTCAGAGCACGCCATTTGGCCTGATTTATCTTTACCTTGCTGTTGATTGTGCTTGTATTTTTGACCATCGCCAGGCTTGTTGGCCGAGGTCTCTTCAGTTGTATCCAGTTGTACTCTTGTACTCAGCCTCTTGGCATTTGCTTATATATGAGGGTTTTTCTGATTTCTTGCTTGCTGGATGGGGACTCCATTGTCGTAATGGCTTTCTCTTCGAAACTAGAATTGGGGGGGGGGGGGGGGAATATAACCTGTAGCATATTTACACAATTGCATCTGCATTCATATTGCATGACCTATAATCTCGAATCTGTATCTTATTTCCTGCACCTTCAGGTTTTTCAGGATTGACGAACAAAGAGTTTACCGCTACTCAACCCGAAACAACTGCAAGAGAATCATGGATCAAGTCCATGTGGAGATGCAGGAAATCCGCGAGAAGCTGAATCTGTTCATGCAGGCCATGGAGAACATTGCTAAGGGCCAGGAGAGCCTCCAGACTTTGGTACAGCCGCTGCTAACGCGGACTAATGGGAATGGCAACAATGACCACAATTCTGCGCATGTTGAAACTATTCCAAAGGATGGGCCCCCTACGCCTGTGGTTCCACCTGTGGTGACCCCACCTGTTGTAGTTGTAAACGAGGGTGCTGGCGCTGGCAACGCAGGGAATGGAAATGAGACTGTTGTTAACAATGTTGGACTTGGGGACGCCAACCAAGGCGGTGTTAACAACAATGGTGGTAATGGTTTTGGCAACAATGGTTTCGGCTACAACGATCACGGATTTGATTACGGCAATCAGGACGGGAAGTTCGGCTTCAACACTCAGGGTTTCGGTTACGACGGTTTTGGTAACGCTAACCAAGGGTATGGTGGATTTGGTAATATGAATGGTAATAGGGTGATTCCTATCAACACTGGGTTCGGACCTGTTAGGGTCAACCAGGGTTTCGGTAATGGGGGACGAGGTCCCATGATCAATCAGCAAGGATTTGGTCGCAACACTGGTTATGACAGATATGGAAATGAAAATGTGAATTGGGGTGAAGACCTCCAAGAGGACGCCTTTTCTAGAAGAGGTGTGGGGTTTGAAGGACCTGTTGATCCTGTGCAGAGGATCAGAATGCTTGAAGAACAAATGAAGGGGGTAGTAAATCAGAACTCCACCGGTTTGGATATGACTACAATGGTCTTGGTACCAGGGCTGAGGGTGCCGTTGAAATTCAAGGCTCCAACGTTTGACAAGTACAAGGGGGACACCTGCCCTAAGGTCCATGTCCGCTCTTACTACAGAAGGATGTCCGCATATTCAGACGATGAAAGGATGCTCATGCATTTCTTTCAGGATAGCCTATCAGGACCTTCACTTGAATGGTATATGGGGCTGGAGCCCACGCAGATCAAAACATGGAAGCAGTTGGCTGATGCCTTCGTGACACATTAGAAATATAACAGTGATCTGGCGCCAAACCGGGTCCAATTGCAGGGTTTGTCACAGAAGAACGGTGAAAGCTTTAAAGAGTATGCGCAAAGGTGGCGCGATATGGCAGCAAGGGTGCATTCGCCTTTAATTGAAAGGGAGATGAATGATATGTTCATTGGGACATTTACGGGGATGTTCTATGAAAATTGTTTAGTGTGTCATTGAGCAGCTTCTCAGATTTGATTCTTATGGGAGAGATGATCGAGAACGGGATTAAAGTTGGAAGGTTCCAAGCAAGTGAGTCTACTTCAACAGGAGGTGCCAGAAAAACATTTGGTGGTAGACGGCAGGGTGATACTAGTGCCGTGTTTGGTGGCAGGGGCAGGGGGAGAGGAAGAAATCAGTATGTTCAGCCGCAGCAGATAGCCAGTGTCACTATCCCGCTTCCTCAACAGAGGCAGCCACAACAACAACAACCACAGCAACAGCAAGGACAAAATCCTGGCCAGAGAAGGGTACAAAATGCGAGAGCGAAAAGAGTGTTCGACGCACCTCCTTCCACGTATGCAGAACTCCTCCAAACCCTGCTAGGGTTGAACTTGGTTGAAAAGAGGACTTTGGCACCACTTACAGGGGCAGTACTTCCTTACGGGTATGATGCCAACAAGCATTGCGAATTCCATTCGGGGGCACCCGGGCATGATATAGAATCTTGTCAGGCATTTAAACACAAAGTTCAGGATTTATTGAATATCAAAGCTATCAACTTTGGACAGGTGGGTCCAAATATAGTACAACAGCCTATGCCCAATCATGAGGAAAACGCCATCCTGAAAGAAGAGAATTTGAATCTAGTGATGGATGTCAATAAGCTGAAGACACCGTTGGGTGAGATTAAAAGCAGGTTGTTAAGAGGGGGGGGGGGGTATTCCCGGGGTGTAATGAATTTTGCTTGGATTGTTGGATACAGCCAGAGGGTTGTAATGAGCTGAGGCAAGGCATTCAGGCTATGATGGATGAAGGGACCTTGCAGTTTGATAGAACCGCGGTTGAAAAGCCTGTAAAGGCGTTGTGTGATGAGCCGAACGATGTTGCGACGATGACGATTCTGAGGAAAACAATAACGATAACGGCGCCTACCAGGCGGCTGACGATCACAATTACTAAAGCAGGACCAATTCCTTTTGAGAGTACTAAAGCAGTGTCGTTGACTTACGAGTTGGAGGTATATTGCGACAGTAAGAAAATTGAAGTCAATGGACAACCAGCTGGGGTTGTAGATAATGTTGTCGGAACAGGGGGTATGACCAGAAGCGAAAGAATCTTCACATCACCCGAGGTAGAAGCGGAAAGATTAGCCAAGGGTAAAGCCAAGGCAACTGAGAGTGGTCCTTCTCAGTCGAGTGAAAAGGAAACGTCACTTAAGGATGTGGAGGAGTTTATGAGGCTCATTCGTAAAAGTGATTACAAAATCGTGGAGCACCTCCAGCAAACGCTGTCAAAAATTTCTATCCTATCATTGCTGTTATGTTCCGAGGCCCATCAGAACGCTTTGCTGAAGATTCTAGACACGTCGTTCGTTCCTCAAGAGGTTTCTGTTAATCAGTTAGAAGGGGTGATGGCGCATGTCAACGCGGGGCACAGTTTGGGCTTCACAGACTTTGATTTGACTCCAAGAGGGCGAGAACACAATATGGCATTGCATGTGTCAGTAGAATGCCGGGGCACGGTCATGTCCCATGTTTTAGTAGACACTGGATCTTCCCTGAATGTGCTACCGAAGAAAGCCATGATGAAGTTCGATATCAGGGGGATTATCTGCACGCCCAGCGATTTAGTGGTAAGAGCCTTCGATGGAACGAGGAGGTCGGTTTTCGGATCAATAACATTACCGTTGCAGGTGGGGCCTGAAATATTTGAAACTGAATTCTATATAATGGACATCCAGCCAGCGTATAGTTGCCTTCTGAGACGCCCATGGATCCATGCTGCCGGGGCAGTCACATCCACGTTGCACCAAAAGCTGAAGTATATGGTTGGGGATAGTGTCGTCACTGTTTGTGGAGAGGAAGATATTCTGGTTAGCCATTTATCTTCGTTCAAATATGTGGAAGTCGACGGCGAAATACATGAAACACCGTGTCAGACCTTCGAGGGGTTGCGAATTAAAGACAAAGCTCAGGGTTCCAGCAAAGTATCAGATGTGGCAGTGTCATCCTACAAAGAGGCTCAGGCTTTAGTGCAGGCAGGAAAAACCAAGGGCTGGGGGCATGTGTTGGAGATTCCTGTGAAGAATGGCAAGTTCGGGCTTGGATATCGTCCTTCGTCAGCAGCATCCTCTTCAGGAGCGCCCAAGTTCAGAGGGCCGATAACCATCACACCAAATGGGGTGAGCTTCGAGACTATCAATGTTGTTTCCGATTCTGAAGAAGGAGATATCGACTATGATATGAACGCGTGGATCAAGCCAAGCGTGCCAGGACAAAGTCTCTGCAATTGGTCTATCCGGGAAACTGTTCCTGTGACAACTAAACAATAATGATTTGTTTTCTTAATTGTTGAATAATCCTGTGTCCTACCCGGGGCATAGTGATTTTGCTTAGGGCCGTTTGGTTATGTACATTACATTGTTTAATCATGAAATAAAGGCGTTTTCATATACAAATATTGTGATCCCTGTTTTTCCTGTTTTTGTTTTTACAATAAAATGGCAATGTGGTTATTTTCTTTGTATGCGTTTTGAAGCATTTAACCATTTCCTTTCCAGGATTACTATTTCAGATGACATCTATGAACCGCCTATGACTCACTTCGACTTCGAGCACCCGGTATTTCAGGCTGAGGAAGAGATTGTTGAAGAGGCCGAAGTACCAGAAGAGTTGACCTGGTTATTGAAACAAGAAGAAAGAATCATTCTGCCTCATGAGGAAGTCATTGAGATTATCAATTTGGGGTCGGAAGAGGTTGTGAGAAACATCTGTATAGGGGCCGCGCTGCAGAACGACGTCAAGCAAAGATTGGTTGAGATGCTCAAAGAGTATAATGATATATTTGCTTGGTCGTACGAGGATATACCTGGGTTGGATACGGATATGGTTGTTCACCGTCTGCCACTGCGAGAGGAATGTCCGCCTATTAAGCAGAAACTCTGAAGAACCCGACCGGACATGGCTGTGAAGATTAAGGAGGAAGTTCAAAAACAGTGGGATGCTGGTTTCCTAGCTGTTACAAAATATCCCTCATGGGTCGCTAATATTGTGCCAGTGCCAAAGAAAGACGGTAAAGTGCGAATGTATGTAGACTACCGTGATTTGAATAGGGCGAGCCCGAAGGACGACTTTCCCCTTCCTCACATCGATGTGCTGGTTGACAAAACTGCTCAGTTCTCCATATTCTCCTTCATGGATGGCTTCTCGGGTTACAATCAGATCAAAATGGCGCCAGAAGACATGGAGAAGACTACTTTCATTACTCCCTGGGGAACATTTTGTTACAAAGTGATGCCCTTCGGATTGAAGAATCCGGGGGCAACATATCAGCGTGCTATGACGACTCTCTTTCACGACATGATGCATAAAGAGATCGAGGTTTATGTTGATGATATAATTGCCAAATCCCAGACAGAGGAGGAGCATTTGGTTAATCTGCTGAAACTGTTCAAGAGGCTTAGGAAGTTCAGGTTGAGACTGAACCCTAACAAGTGCACCTTCAGGGTGAGATCGGGCAAACTACTGGGGTTTATCGTGAGCGAAAAAGGAATAGAGGTTGATCCTGCGAAAATAAAAGCAATACAAGAAATGCCGACGCCTAAAACAGAAAGAGAAGTGCGTGGGTTTTTAGGGAGGTTGAACTATATCTCCCGGTTCATATCTCACTTAACTGCGACATGCGAGCCGTTATTCAAGTTGTTGAAAAAGGACCAGGTTGTGACCTGGAATGAAAATTGTCAAAAGGCGTTCGACAAGATAAAAGAATACTTGTAGGAACCTCCTGTTTTGATACCCCCAGTGGTCGGGAGACCGTTGATTATGTATTTGACGGTTCTTGAGGAAAGTATGGGTTGTGTTCTCGGTCAACACGACGAGACTGGACGCAAAGAGCATGCGATCTACTACTTGAGTAAAAAGTTCACAGACTGTGAGTCCCGTTACTCAATGCTCGAAAAAACATGTTGTGCGCTAGCCTGGGCCGCTAAACGTTTGAGGAAATACATGCTAAATCATACAACCCTGCTAATTTCAAAGATGGATCCAATCAAATACGTGTTTGAGAAGCAAGCACTCTCCGGAAGAATTGCCCGATGGCAGATGGTGTTAACCGAATATGATATCCAATATATCTCGCAAAAGGCTATTAAAGGTAGCATTCTGTCGGAGTACCTTGTGGAGCAGCCTGTTGAGGACTACCAATCGATGAGGTTTGATTTTCCTGACGAGGATATCATGTACCTGAAGATGAAAGATTGTGAAGAACCATTGACGGACGAAGGACCAGAGTTGGGTTCCAAGTGGCAGTTAATATTTGACGGAGCTGTAAACTCTTATGGTAGCGGAATAGGGGCAATTATCACTACTCCTCAGGGGTCGCACATCCCCTTTACTGCCCGATTGACTTTTCCCGTTACCAATAATGAGGCTGAATATGAGGCTTGCATCATGGGTCTGGAAGAAGCTATTGATTTGCGAATCAAACATCTGGATGTATACGGGGACTCAGCTCTAGTGGTGAATCAGATTAAAGGAGAATGGGAGACACGTCAGCCCAATTTGATACCATATATGAATTATGCAAGGAGATTGTTGCCTTTCTTTGACAAGGTGGAGTTGCATCATGTGCCGCGAGCAGAAAATCAAATGGTTGACGCCCTTGCAACACTGTCTTCCATGTATAAAGTTAACTTCTGGAACGAGGCTCCCCGGATTGTTATCTCTCGGCTCGATAGGCCTGCCTTCATATTTGCCATCGACGAGGCTCCCGATGGTCAACCCTGGTACTTTGACATCCAGAATTTCCTGAAGAACAAGGAGTATCCGGCTGAGGCATCCAGTCGAGATCAGAAGACTCTCAGGAGATTGGCTGGAAATTTCTATCTGAATCCTGACGGTGTCCTATACAAAAGAAACCACGATTTGGTGTTGCTACGCTGTGTAGATGAGAAAGAAGCCAAGTTGCTCATGGAAGAGATACATGAGGGTACATTTGGTACACATGCTGGTGGGCATGCTATGACAAGAAAACTGCTGCGGGCAGGTTATTACTGGCTAACTATGGAAACAGACTGTTTCAAGTTTGCAAAGAGGTGTCATAAATGCCAAATTTATGCGGACAAGGTCCATGTACCTCCAAGTCCTCTGAATGTGATGTCATCACCGTGGCCGTTCTCAATGTGGGGAATTGATATGATTGGCAAGATCGAGCCTACGGCATCAAACGGACACCGGTTCATCTTGGTGGCAATTGATTACTTCACCAAATGGGTGGAAGCAGCATCATATGCCAATGTCACCAAACAAGTGGTCGCCAGATTTATCAAACGAGATATTATCTGCAGATATGGAATCCCTGAGCGGATTATCACAGACAACGGTTCAAATTTGAATAACAAGATGATGAAAGAGCTGTGCCATAATTTCAAGATTGAACATCACAACTCTTCTCCTTACCGACCCAAGATGAATGGCGTTGTTGAAGCGGCCAATAAGAACATAAAGAAGATTGTTTATAAGATGGTTGTGACATACAAGGACTGGCACGAGATGCTACCTTTCGCTTTGCACGGTTATCGTACGACGGTACGCACATCAACCGGGGCAACCCATTTCTCATTGGTATATGGAATGGAGGCAGTGTTACCGTTGGAGGTTGAGATTTCTTCCTTGTGGGTTTTACGTGATGTCCAACTTGACGAGGCAGAATGGGTTAAGGATAGACTGAATCAGCTCAGCTTAATGGATGAGAAGAGGCTAGCTTCTCTAGCATACGGTTGGTTGTATCAGAGCCGGATGAAGAAAGCTTATGATAAGAAGATACACCCTCGAAGCTTTCAGACAGGCGACCTTGTGCTGAAGAGGATTCTCCCGCCACAAACAGATCACAGGGGAAAGTGGACGCCTAATTACGAAGGTCCCTACGTTGTCCGAAAAGTCATCTCCGGAGGAGCTTTGTTGCTATCTACCATGGATGGTGAAGACTTTACGTCTCCTGTGAATTCGGACGTAATTAAAAAAATACTTTGCTTGAAAGTGATCCGCTGGACAGTAAAAAGAGAGTCCAGGCAAAAATGGGGCATCCTGGCGAACCGAAAAAATGAATAAAAGGTTCGGGCAAAAGTTAGGGATAAAATTGAAAAAGATGTACACCCGTGAAGTCGAAAACCTGCAAAGGGCGACTTCCGCAAAAAAGGGTATCCCGGTGAATTGAAAACCCGCAAAGGGCGATTCACGCAAAAGTTAGGGATTGAAAAAGCAAATGACTGCGGTCCGGATCTGATACTACAGTGCTTAGTGGTTTGGGAGTACTTGAGGGTTCGTTCATCCAATACAGTCTCTTCCGAAAGTTTAATACCAGGGAAGCGCCAGAGTCAGGCGAGTCATAGGAGGATCAGCTCATGATGTTTGTCTGCACCACGTTGCCGACATGTATACAAATATTGTTCTGTATATGTATGCTTTTGTGCATATATGTATGTGTGTGTGCGTAACTTCCTCTTTTCAGGAGTTGTATCCGATGTACAAAACCTTGCCTATTCAGAGGCCTGTTATTAATAAAACATGTTATTCAGTATTTGATGTTTGTGCTTTACTGTTTTGTATGTGGAAAACGCCAATGTTCCGATGAACTTGCATGTGCATAACTTTGCTGGCCCTTGCCAATAATTTCTAAGACTTCGAATTGACTGAAGTAATGTCACGGACGCTAACCCGAATAGATTTGGTTGTATAGATTTGTGTTGTCTCGTTTGTGTTTTGCAGGGTTCTCACCTTTGAAGCGAACGATCAGAAAATTGTGGCCCCAGCAGGAGGCTCGTGGTGAAAGACTTGACTTTGTTTGATGCTGATCCCCACGCAGGTCGCGCCTCACCCCCAGACATTGAGACGATGATTATCCCTTACCGAAGGAAGGATTAGTTTCCCCAGAGGAGTATCCTCATGGAAGTTGTCCACAGGACATCCCCAGCAAGTCGAGATCAGTATCCCATGCAGAGGGTATCCTCCCCAGAGAGTTGAAGATGTGCGCTCAATTCCCAGCTGGGAGGATTTCCATGGAGCATAACCAAGGTAGTAAGTTCAGAAGGGTTATCCCCACCGAGGATGGTCTTTTTTCTCCCCAAAGGTTGTCATGCCTTCGTCAGGATGATTATCCCCAACGAAGTGGTAGTTTCGAGTTTGTAAACTGTACCCAGACAGTTGTCCCCCAGCTAAGTCTGTTCACCAGCAGGGTGTTATTCTTTCCTCCAGTGGAAATCGATGTGTAATCTCTCCCCGGCAGAGTTGGTTGTATTTCCGGCATTTATTTTTCCAGAATACTTTATGATACCTGTTCATCCCCAACAGGGTGGTATTTGCTCAACAACCGTGTTGAAGAAAGCTTGTCAGAGCTTCCCCCAACAGCCTGAACCTGCATTTGCATTTGCATACATTATCATGTTTGCATCTACCCAAAAACGCGTAGCATTTCCATGTCGTATGGAGCATTACGCCATTGCCAAACATACGCATTTTGAAACATAAATCGGGTGTCTTTCTAAACAGGAGTATGGGGTTCTATCTTAGATCTATTTCCAGGTATTCGAAGTCTCGCTGTGAGACATGTGATGATGCAGTCCTCGTTATTATTCCCCACAGAGTTACTGGTTGAAGTTTCTCTTATCCGACCAGCGGAGTGTTTTTCTTCAGGTTTGCTGTCGCGGCAGCATTTCAGGGTTTCATAAGTCAAAATTTCAGAAGTGGTCACTTGTTGTCGAAACGGGTGTCGGGCCATTATTTTCAGAATATCCCAGTGGGGTTAGCTACTACCGTGAACAGGCTAGGAAGCTATATCCAATGTTATATTTTCCCGTATGAATCAGGCGGAAGAACTTTCCTGTAAGTATCAGGCAGATGTGTTATATTTTCCCGTAAGAATCAGGCGGAAGAACTTTCCTGTAAGTATCAGGCAGATGTGTTATATTTTCCCGTAAGAATCAGGTGGAAGAACTTTCCTGTATGTATCAGGCAAATGTGTTATATTTTCCCATAAGAATCAGGCGGAAGAACTTTCCTGTATGTATCAGGCAGATGTGTTATATTTTCCCGTAAGAATCAGGCGGAAGAACTTTCCTGTATGTATCAGGCAGATGTGTTATATTTTCCCGTAAGAATCAGGCGGAAGAACTTTCCTGTATGTATCAGGCAGATGTGTTATATTTTCCCGTAAGAATCAGGCGGAAGAACTTTCCTGTATGTATCAGGCAGATGTGTTATATTTTCCCGTAAGAATCAGGCGGAAGAACTTTCCTGTATGAACCAGGCAGATGTGTTATCTTTTCCCGTAAGGATCAGGCGGAAGAACTTTCCTGTATGTACCAGGCAGATGTGTTATCTTTTCCCGTAAGAATCAGGTGGAAGAACTTTCCTGTATGAACCAGGCAGATGTGTTATCTTTTCCCGTAAGAATCAGGCGGAAGAACTTTCCTGTATGAACCAGGCAGATGTGTTAGGTTTTCCCATAAGAATCAGGCGGAAGAACTTTCCTGTATGAATCAGGCAGATGTGTTTCCTGGTATGAATCAGGAAGATGGAGTTTCCCGTATGTAGCAGGCGGATGAACCTTCCCGGTACCCAGATAGATGACTTTCCCGTGATAGACAGAGTATGTGAGTTTTGTTCCGATATTTGACAAAAGTATTTTCCCAAGGAAGTCGCCGTGATTTCCTCATGTTAGGCGGATAAGTCCCTTGTGATTAGACAGAAATGTTTCCCCAGCAAAGTCGTCGGGATGTTGCTGTGTTGACAGAATATAACATCCTAACGTGGACAAAGTTCTATCCTCATGATGATAGAGTTTTTTTCCGGGCTAATGAAAATAATCCCCAGCACGATCGTTAATTGATTAGTTTGTTGCCGTAACAACCGGATCCAGTTAGCGGATGTTGTTTTCCAAGCAGTTTGTGCAGTTTATTTCTGCGGTTGGCAAATTTCCGGGTTCTTGGTATTCAACCGTCTCGTACCTCGATTGTTTGAAGGCCGTTCGCTCTTCACCCGGTCGGGTCCAAGCCGTTTGAATAGGGGCAACTGTTGCACCCTAAAATTTGCTCAACCTATTTCACCTGGTTTATGTTTTAATTGCATTGTCATTTACATAGATACATCATGTACATAATCTAATCATTTGTATAACATAACATAGCAAGTCATCTAACAAGGGATCAAGTGTCATTCTTATCTAAAGAAGCACATCAAGGGGGCCTTATTCAAGCTTAAGACCATCCAAGTTATCAAAGAAATGTTTGAAGCTTTGAGAAGTTTGAGGGTCAACCAGTGGACTTCTCTCCTAGTTTGAGGTGTATTGAGGGTCATCAATGGGGGTATGAGCTATGAATTGAGGGTATGGAAGCTGTAAAAAGCTTATGAAATGCCTAGAGGGTCATATTGAGGATGAGACAAGTCATTGATTCAAGTACAAGAGCCACAGTTGAAGTGCAGTCAACTAGGGTTTCATCTGGGTCAACCCTAGGTCAACTGAGTGATTGAAAAGCATCAAGGCTTAATTGGAGGATGGGGGATTCATGAATTGATATGTTGATACATGTGGGGTGTTGTGCCAAGGATAAATCAAAGAGAATCAAGAGTAGGAGGAGTTGCCAAATTAGGGTTTCAGTGTAAAATCCCCTAATTTAGGCCTATCTTCCAAGCCAGATAAGTCAAAATTCAAGTTCCAAATGGATTCCTGGCCAACATGCAACTTGTAGAGCTTCTCAGTAGATTTAATTTGAGTACTATAAGTCTTCAAGAAGATTTGTGGAACTCAAGTTATGGTTCTTGCAAGTTATGGGTCCCCAGAGGACACTGAAATTTATCTATGAAAGTCACTTGATTTCCAAGCAACCTTTGACCCTCAAGGAGTTGTCAAATGGATTCTTGGCCAACATAAGAGTTGTAGATCATGATCTTATCTTTCCATAGAGTACTAGAAGTCCTCAAGAGGATTTGTAGAACTCAAGTTATGATCTTGGCAACCCAGGGGTATTTTGGGTATTGATGATTATAGGTCATTTTTCAACATAGGTCAAAATCTCTATCTTCCACTCCTCAAATGGAAAAATGTTCAACATGTGATGTGCTTAGAATGGTGTTTTTGGGCTAGGTAAGAGGTCATGGGTGATTGGAAGGGCTTGTATCACAAAATTTGCAAAAATGGCCTAAAATAAGGGTGAATTTTAAATGAACCAAGGATGAAAATTGGAATTTTTGATATATAAGTCCAAACCAAGCCATATGATATACCAAATTGATTGGAAAAAATATTTTGAAAACAATGGCATTGTCACATTTTTGAATTGAGGGATGATTCCATGACTTCCTTTGTAAAATGGTTACTTACATCATAAGTCACATATGCAAAACCTCGTTTTAGAGCATGACCAAGGCCTTAACCCTTGCCAATCCTTTCAATATGTCATCTAAGGAGACATTGGGTCAGAATGAGGTGCAAATGCAAGCTTAGAATTCAACTTCCATGTATGAACTTCTCATGACATTTTCAAATGCAAGAGATGTGGAACTTCTCATTGGATCATTCCTGAAGTTTCTAGAGCCTTCCTACAAGTTCTATATAAGATTTGTGATTGATCCAAGGCATTGGTTGGTGGAGATTGAGGGAGAATTGAGAGATTGCATTCTGAATTTTCATCTTGCAAAACAGAATCGGTTACAATAATTTGATCCATTTCAATCCATTCTTTTGTGTTCAATAGCTTCCATTGGTGTTGGTGAGTGATTCCAGATACAATTCAAGGCAAGATTGGTGGAAAATCGTGAGAGAGAATTTTGGATTCATCTCTTGCAAGTCAGAATTGGATTCAAGGATTCAAGAGGTTTCAATCCAATTTGTTGCATACAGAAGCTTGGTAATTGATCATAGAACGTGTCTGGAAGATCTTGGAGCTTGATTTAGAGGTTTTACCACTCTGTTCATCCAAGATTTGTAGGTATGTAAACTTCTTTCTATGGCTTGATTCATGTAGAATTATTAGGTTTTAGATAGTTAGATGTGATGTAGAACATGGCTAGGTGGATTCTAGTAACAATTGGGACGCTTTAGAGACAAAATTAGGTTGAACACATTTTTTGGTGAGGCATCCAGTCGAGATCAGAAGACTCTCAGGAGATTGGCTGGCAATTTCTATCTGAATCCTAACGGTGTCCTATACAAAAGAAACCACGATTTGGTGTTGCTACGCTGTGTAGATGAGAAAGAAGCCAAGTTGCTCATGGAAGAGATACATGAGGGTACATTTGGTACACATGCTGGTGGGCATGCTATGACAAGAAAACTGTTGCGGGCAGGTTATTACTGGCTAACTATGGAAACAGACTGTTTCAAGTTTGCAAAGAGGTGTCATAAATGCCAAATTTATGCGGACAAGGTCCATGTACCTCCAAGTCCTCTGAATGTGATGTCATCACCGTGGCCGTTCTCAATGTGGGGAATTGATATGATTGGCAAGATCGAGCCTACGGCATCAAACGGACACCGGTTCATCTTGGTGGCAATTGATTACTTCACCAAATGGGTGGAAGCAGCATCATATGCCAATGTCACCAAACAAGTGGTCGCCAGATTTATCAAACGAGATATTATCTGCAGATATGGAATCCCTGAGCGGATTATCACAGACAACGGTTCAAATTTGAATAACAAGATGATGAAAGAGCTGTGCCAGAATTTCAAGATTGAACATCACAACTCTTCTCCTTACTGACCCAAGATGAATGGCGCTGTTGAAGCGGCCAATAAGAACATAAAGAAGATTGTTCAGAAGATGGTTGTGACATACAAGGACTGGCACGAGATGCTACCTTTCGCTTTGCATGGTTATCGTACGACGGTACGCACATCAACCGGGGCAACCCATTTCTCATTGGTATATGGAATGGAGGCAGTGTTACCGTTGGAGGTTGAGATTTCTTCCTTGAGGGTTTTACGTGATGTCCAACTTGACGAGGCAGAATGGGTTAAGGATAGACTGAATCAGCTCAGCTTAATGGATGAGAAGAGGCTAGCTTCTCTAGCATACGGTTGGTTGTATCAGAGCCGGATGAAGAAAGCTTATGATAAGAAGATACACCCTCGAAGCTTTCAGACGGGCGACCTTGTGCTGAAGAGGATTCTCCCGCCACAAACAGATCACAGGGGAAAGTGGACGCCTAATTATGAAGGTCCCTACGTTGTCCGAAAAGTCTTCTCCGGAGGAGCTTTGTTGCTATCTACCATGGATGGTGAAGACTTTACGTCTCCTGTGAATTTGGACGCAATTAAAAAAATACTTTGCTTGAAAGTGATCCGCTGGACAGTAAAAAGAGAGTCCAGGCAAAAATGGGGCATCCTGGCGAACCGAAAAAATGAATAAAAGGTTCGGGCAAAAGTTAGGGATAAAATTGAAAAAGATGTACACCCGCGAAGTCGAAAACCTGCAAAGGGAGACTTCGGCAAAAAAGGGTATCCCGGTGAATTGAAAACCCGTAAAGGGCGATTCACGCAAAAGTTAGGGATTGAAAAAGCAAATGACTGCGGTCCGGATCTGATACTACAGTGCTTAGTGGTTTGGGAGTACCTGAGGGTTCGTTCATCCAACACAGTCTCTTCCGAAAGTTGAATACCAGGAAAGCGCCAGAGTCAGGCGAGTCATAGGAGGATCAGCTCATGATGTTTGTCTGCACCACGTTGCCGACATGTATACAAATATTGTTCTGTATTTGTATGCTTTTGTGCATATATGTATGTGTGTGTGCGTAACTTCCTCTTTTCAGGAGTTGCATCCGATGTACAAAACCTTGCCTATTCAGAGGCCTGTTATTAATAAAACATGTTATTCAGTATTTGATGTTTGTGCTTTACTGTTTTGTATGTGGAAAACGCCAATGTTCCGATGAACTTGCATGTGCATAACTTTGCTGGCCCTTGCCAATAATTTCTAAAACTTCGAATTGACTGAAGTAATGTCACGGACGCTAACCCGAATAGATTTGGTTGTATATATTTGTGTTGTCTCGTTTGTGTTTTGCAGGGTTCTCACCTTTGAAGCGAACGATCAGAAAATTGTGGCCCCAGCAGGAGGCTCGTGGTGAAAGACTTGACTTTGTTTGACGCTGATCCCCACGCGGGTCGCGCCTCACCCCCAGACATTGAGACGATGATTATCCCTTACCGAAGGAAGGATTAGTTTCCCCAGAGGAGTATCCTCATGGAAGTTGTCCACAGGACATCCCCAGCAAGTCGAGATCAGTATCCCATGCAGAGGGTATACTCCCCAGAGAGTTGAAGATGTGCGCTCAATTCCCAGCTGGGAGGATTTCCATGGAGCATAACCAAGGTAGTAAGTTCAGAAGGGTTATCCCCACCGAGGATGGTCTGTTTTCTCCCCAAAGGTTGTCATGCCTTCGTCAGGATGATTATCCCCAACGAAGTGGTAGTTTCGAGTTTGTAAACTGTACCCAGACAGTTGTCCCCCAGCTAAGTCTGTTCACCAGCAGGGTGTTATTCTTTCCTCCAGTGGAAATCGATGTGTAATCTCTCCCCGGCAGAGTTGGTTGTATTTCCGACATTTATTTTGCCAGAATACTTTATGATACCTGTTCATCCCCAACAGGGTGGTATTTGCTCAACAGCCGTGTTGAAGAAAGCTTGTCAGAGCTTCCCCCATCAGCCTGAACCTGCATTTGCATTTGCATACATTATCATGTTTGCATATACCCAAAAACGCGTAGCATTTCCATGTCGTATGGAGCATTACGCCATTGCCAAACATACGCATTTTGAAACATAAATCGGGTGTCTTTTTTAACAGGAGTATGGGGTTCTATCTTAGATCTATTTCCAGGTATTCGAAGTCTCGCTGTGAGACATGTGATGATGCAGTCCTCTTTATTATTCCCCACAGAGTTACTGGTTGAAGTTTCTCTTATCCGACCAGCGGAGTGTTTTTCTTAAGGTTTGCTGTCGCCGCAACATTTCAGGGTTTCATAAGTCAAAATTTCAGAAGTGGTCACTTGTTGTCGAAACGGGTGTCGGGCCATTATTTTCAGAATATCCCAGTGGAGTTAGCTACTACCGTGAACAGGATAGGAAGCTATATCCAATGTTATATTTTCCCGTATGAATCAGGCGGAAGAACTTTCCTGTAAGTATCAGGCAGATGTGTTATATTTTCCCGTAAGAATCAGGCGGAAGAACTTTCCTGTAAGTATCAGGCAGATGTGTTATATTTTCCCGTAAGAATCAGGCGGAAGAACTTTCCTGTATGTATCAGGCAAATGTGTTATATTTTCCCATAAGAATCAGGCGGAAGAACTTTCCTGTATGTATCAGGCAGATGTGTTATATTTTCCCGTAAGAATCAGGCAGAAGAACTTTCCTGTATGTATCAGGCAGATGTGTTATATTTTCCCGTAAGAATCAGGCGGAAGAACTTTCCTGTATGTATCAGGAAGATGTGTTATATTTTCCCGTAAGAATCAGGCGGAAGAACTTTCCTGTATGTATCAGGCAGATGTGTTATATTTTCCTGTAAGAATCAGGCGGAAGAACTTTCCTGTATGAACCAGGCAGATGTGTTATCTTTTCCCGTAAGGATCAGGCGGAAGAACTTTCCTGTATGTACCAGGCAGATGTGTTATCTTTTCCCGTAAGAATCAGGCGGAAGAACTTTCCTGTATGAACCAGGAAGATGTGTTATCTTTTCCCGTAAGAATCAGGCGGAAGAACTTTCCTGTATGAACCAGGCAGATGTGTTAGGTTTTCCCATAAGAATCAGGCGGAAGAACTTTCCTGTATGAATCAGGCAGATGTGTTTCCCGGTATGAATCAGGAAGATGGAGTTTCCCGTATGAAGCAGGTGGATGAACCTTCCCGGTACCCAGATAGATGACTTTCCCGTGATAGACAGAGTATGTGAGTTTTGTTCCGATATTTGACAAAAGTATTTTCCCAAGGAAGTCGCCGTGATTTCCTCGTGTTAGGCGGATAAGTCCCTTGTGATTAGACATAAATGTTTCCCCAACAAATTCGTCGGGATGTTGCTGTGTTGACAGAATATAGCATCCTAACATGGACAAAGTTCTATCCTCGCGATGATAGAGTCTTTTTCCGGGCTAATGAAAATAATCCCCAGCACGATCGTTAATTGATCAGTTTGTTGCCGTAATCACCGGATCCAGTCAGCGGATGTTGTTTTCCAAGCAGTTTGTGCAGTTTATTTCTGCGGTTGGCAAATTTCCGGGTTCTTGGTATTCAACCGTCTCGTACCTCGATTGTTTGAAGGCCGTTCGCTCTTCACCCGGTCGGGTCCAAGCCGTTTGAATAGGGGCAACTGTTGCACCCTAAAATTTGCTCAACCAATTTCACCTGGTTTATGTTTCAATTGCATTGTCATTTGCATAGATACATCATGTACATAATCTAATCATTTGCATAACATAACATAGCAAGTCATCTAACAAGGGATCAAGTGTCATTCCTATCTAAAGAAGCACATCAAGGGGGCCTTATTCAAGCTTAAGACCATCCAAGTCATCAAAGAAATGTTTGAAGCTTTGAGAAGTTTGAGGGTCAACCAGTGGACTTCTCTCCTAGTTTGAGGTGTATTGAGGGTCATCAATGGGGGTATGAGCTATGAATTGAGGGTATGGAAGCTGTAAAAAGCTTATGAAATGCCTAGAGGGTCATATTAAGGATGAGACAAGTCATTGATTCAAGTACAAGAGCCACAGTTGAAGTGCAGTCAACTAGGGTTTCATCTGGGTCAACCCTAGGTCAACTGAGTGATTGAAAAGCATCAAGGCTTAATTGGAGGATGGGGGATTCATGAATTGATATGTTGATATATGTGGGGTGTTGTGCCAAGGATAAATCAAAGAGAATCAAGAGTAGGAGGAGTTGCCAAATTAGGGTTTCAGTGTAAAATCCCCTAATTTAGGCCTATCTTCCAAGCCAGATAAGTCAAAATTCGAGTTCCAAATGGATTCCTGGCCAACATGCAACTTGTAGAGCTTCTCAATAGATTTAATTTGAGTACTATAAGTCTTCAAGAAGATTTGTGGAACTCAAGTTATGGTTCTTGCAAGTTATGGGTCCCCAGAGGACACTGAAATTTATCTATGAAAGTCACTTGATTTCCAAGCAACTTTTGACCCTCAAGGAGTTGTCAAATGGATTCTTGGCAAACATAAGAGTTGTAGATCATGATCTTATATTTCCATAGAGTACTAGAATTCCTCAAGAGGATTTGTAGAACTCAAGTTATGATCTTGGCAACCCAGGGGTATTTTGGGTATTGATGATTATAGGTCATTTTTCAACATAGGTCAAAATCTCTATCTTCCACTCCTCAAATGGAAAAATGTTCAACATGAGATGTGCTTAGAATGGTGTTTTTGGGCTAGGTAAGAGGTCATGGGTGATTGGAAGGGCTTGTATCACAAAATTTGCAAAAATGGCCTAAAATAAGGGTGAATTTTAAATGAACCAAGGATGAAAATTGGAATTTTTGATCTATAAGTCCAAACCAAGCCATATGATATACCAAATTGATTGGAAAAAATATTTTGAAAACAATGGCATTGCCACATTTTTGAATTGAGGGATGATTCCATGACTTCCTTTGTAAAATGGTTACTTACATCATAAGTTACATATGCAAAACCTCGTTTTAGAGCATGACCAAGGCCTTAACCCTTGCCAATCCTTTCAATATGTCATCTAAGGAGAAATTGGGTCAGAATGAGGTGCAAATGCAAGCTTAGAACTCAGCTTCCATGTATGAACTTCTCATGACATTTTCAAATGCAAGAGATGTGGAACTTCTCATTGGATCATTCCTGAAGTTTCTAGAGCCTTCCTACAAGTTCTATATAAGATTTGTGATTGATCCAAGGCATTGGTTGGTGGAGATTGAGGGAGAATTGAGAGATTGCATTCTGAATTTTCATCTTGCAAAACAGAATCGGTTACAACAATTTGATCCATTTTAATCCATTCTTTTGTGTTCAATAGCTTCCTTTGGTGTTGGTGAGTGATTCCAGATACAATTCAAGGCAAGATTGGTGGAAAATCGTGAGAGAGAATTTTGGATTCATCTCTTGCAAGTCAGAATTGGATTCAAGGATTCAAGAGGTTTCAATCCAATTTGTTGCATACAGAAGCTTGGTAATTGATCATAGAACGTGTCTGGAAGATCTTGGAGCTTGATTTAGAGGTTTTACCACTCTGTTCATCCAAGATTTGTAGGTATGTAAACTTCTTTCTATGGCTTGATTCATGTAGAATTATTAGGTTTTAGATAGTTAGATGTGATGTAGAACATGGCTAGGTGGATTCTAGTAACAATTGGGACGCTTTAGAGACAAAATTAGGTTGAACACATTTTTTGGTGAGGCTCGTAACTGATGATTCTGGATGATATAAACCTAGTTTGATAGTGGATTTTGCTCAGTGTAGCATGGTGATGATTTTAGGCCTCTCAATTTTAAGTTTGGTGAGAATTGATGTTTGAGCATTTTCTGAACCTCTCTTCGTGTTTTGAGGAAGAAGATGATTCAATGATAATGGAGGTTAGGGTTGAATTCAGTGTGAAAAAGCGAGCCAGATGATGTATTTAGGTTAGGGTTTTGGTGAGGATTAGTGGAGCTGAGGTTTGGAGAAGAAGAAGGTTGCAGCTCTGTTCATCTATGGCGTGTGTTCCCTCCAAGATTCAAAGGTAGAAGAAGGTGTCACCACCATTAGATCTAGATGAGACTTTGACTGAAACCATCATCCAACGGCCACGAGTGAATCTAAAGTTGTGAAGGAATTCTGAGAGGAGGGTGAAACGCACCGTTTCACTTAATGAGTGGTAGTGGGCTTAAGTCCTTCGTTACTAACCACACCCTAGCTTGGAGGCCCAATGAAAAACGCACGTGATTTGCTTGCTATTCACACCAAGATTTTTCCATTTTTATTTGATTTTCCATTAATTTCTGAACTGGAATTGGGCCTAGCGTGCGCTTCTTATACGCACCCCCCTCTGAGCCCATTTGGTGTTTTGAACTGATTCCAATTGCTATTCTACACGCCTCTTTTCCATTTTCTTATATTTTCTTTTTATTTTCACATTATTTTAGGTTAATTGAAAAATTCATAATAAATTGAAAAAATATCATTTTTGGATGGGATTTTTTTCCTTGATTTCCTTAGGGTTTCTAGAATTTAATAAAACAATAAAAACATTATTTCATACATTTTATATTTTTTCGTGTATTTTACAATTTTATTGATTTTATTTTGCATTTTTTGATACCTTATTTTTCTGAATTTAGTATGAGATATTGGTGCATGATTTTTGATTGATTCTTGTGAGGTTGATTAGGTTAGGGAAGCATGTACCCTTATAAAATTTATCACATTTTTGTGATGAAGTTTAGGTTAGTTTTGAATAATGAACTTCAGGGTGTTAGGATTAGGGTTTTACAACACCTAGGTGTAGTTTAGGGCATAGTTTGGAGACTTAGGGTTTGATTTAGGGCTTGGGGTGTATGTGGGGTATAGGGTACATAGTTAGGTTCCCTTAGAAATTAATATAGGATTTTATGATGAGTATTGCTATTTTATTGGATTTTTGCAACTTGTATGATGTTTGTGTGTTCCCCCCTTGGGATGTTGTTTAGCTTGTTGGGTTTTGGGCATTTCCAATTGGATGTTGGGCTTGGGCTTGGCTTGTTGGAGCTAATGAAGACTTGGAGAGGATTGGAGGCAAAGGGTGGAGCTTGGAGCATGAAGATTCTCATCCTTGAAGGTTGCTTTTGAAGACTTAGGAGATAGGAGATATAGGGAGAGCTTTAGATTAGACTGATTTCTTCTTTCAAACATAGAGAGCTTCTTGTGCCTCTATTCCATCCTATGACACAAGGTCCCCCAAAGAAGTTCCATCTCTCCTTAGGAGGGATGTAGAGCAAGCTTTGGTTGGGTAGAACCTTGAGGATACCTTCTACTTGCTATGCTAAGACCTTGGTGATTTCCCTGGGTTATCATTAAGCTTCTTAACATTTCAACTCCATCTATCATTAGTTGATCTTCTTCTGAGTGGTGGCATTGGAAAATGGAACTTATTGGAGAATGAAGTGTATTGAAGAGTGGTGAGGATGAAGTTTGTGCCTATCAAAGCTGGGTATCTGTTGAAGACTAGGGTTTTGCTGTTGTTTGAAGCTGTCTATTTGTTGGGGTTCAGTGCTTGCTAAAGCTGGAGATTTTTGAGGATAAGAGCTTATCTAAAGCTTGAAGATCATTGGAGAGTAAAGATGGGAGCTTGTCTGGAGGTGTTATTGTCAACTTTTTTGCTGTTAATCAACCGTAGCTGTCGGAGCTGGTGCTGTTTGAGCTGCCTACTGTAGGAGCTGGTGGTGCTGTCAGAGCTGGGGTTGGGTTTTATTTCTTTTCCCGTATTGTCTGTTGGCTTGTTCAGCTTGCCCCCTTAGGTTTAAAGTGAAGTTGTTTCGCTTTGCCTATTGTTTTCCCAGGTTCGAGGTTGAGTGAGACTCCCTTGCCTCGCTTGTACTGCTGCATCTCATGCATATTTACTGTTTACTGTATAGCTGCTGTTTCTTTTCCGTTTATCCCCTAGGATCTCTGATTTCCTCTGTGCAGGAGGGAATTATGACAAACATTAGGATTCTAACCCATGCATGACAACATTAGGGTAGTTTTGATTCCCATTTCAAACCCTAGGTTTTTAGAGTTCTTTCTCTTCTATCTCAAAACAATTCAAAACACAGTAATAAGGATAATCGATGTCGTACGCTACGAGCCTTAAGCTATTTGAGAGAGGGTTGTTGGAGGGTCACTCTTCAGTAATCTGATTGCTTAGTGAGTTACCCTTAGGGTGGCATACAACGTAGTCACTCTCAAATCATAGTCTCTAGTGCGTCAGAGATTGCAAACATCATAAACAAACAGTTCTTGCGTAAAAGACTGAAAACAAACATCAAAGTGTCATTTTTGTCCGCCTGGACCCGTAATCAGGAGAAAAACCTTTTCAGAAAGATAAAAAACAGTCAGACAAATCTGTGTCTTCCGTGGCCCGAACTACGTTTGCTCTGATCTTTCATGCTGTATGAAAGTACGTAGGCATAGGATGCCGTATCCTAGCGAGCAACCTTCCCCTCTTTTCCCGTAGGTAGGCGAACTACGTTGACTCTGATTTCTCTTTCTAGACGGGAATACGTAGGCATAAAGTGCGATACTTTGCCGAGTCATTTTCTTTTCTTTTAACCCCAGACCTTTAGAGTAGATAGAATAACAATCCGTACTAGAAAACAAGCGTGGATCCCGTTGAGTACAAAGGACGTGAGGGGTGTTAATACCTTCCCCTTGCGTAACCGACTCCCGAATCCAGGATTTGGTTGCGATGACCATTCCTTTCCCATTTTGCGTTAGGTTTACTTCGAGCTTTTCCTTTCCATCCTTTGGGATAAATAACGCACGTTGGCGACTCTTCTGTTTAGCCGGCGCCGATTTTCGCAGTAGCGAAAATGGGTAACAACTTCAAAGGTATAATCATGAAGCTTTCAATGTCGATGTAACAGCCATCCAAGGAAGACTCTACTGGGGAATTGCTGACATTAACCGCCAGACATTTACCTTGACGACAAGTTAAGACTTCAACGGTTTAAAACACTGACGTAACAACAATCCGAGGAAAACTCCGCTGGGGAGGAAGAGAAACTTAACCAAGCAACTCTGATGAGGGAACACATGATAGGACGAACGCGATCATCACATATCTCATGTCAAGAATTTGAATATCCGAAACCATCCTGAACAAGAATTCCAAACCTGCAAGGAAACATCTGAAACAAATAGGTAACCATCCTGGCTTATGTTTCAAAATGCATATGTTTGACAATGGTGTAATGCTCCCTACGAAATGGAATGCTACGTATTTGGGTAGATGCAAATATGATGATATATGCAAATGCAAGGAGGTGCTCCAGCAAAATAAATGTTGTAGACAAAGCCAAATCCGCTGGGGATAACCGGGTATCACAGAATTATTCCAGCAGAATAAATGCTGAAAAAAGGGTAAGCCGGCTCCACTGGGGAAAGAAACAATCCTGCTGGGGAACTAGCTTAACAAATCCGTAGCTACGAACTCTGCTGAGGATGATCAACCTATTGGAGGAAAGATAACCTGCTGGAGAGCAGAAAGAACAATCATGTGCGGGGATGAACTTTCCAACCACTGACAACCTGGTTGTGCCCTGTGAGGACCTCACTAGGGATTAAATGTACACACAACCACTGCTGGGGATGCACCTTACTGCCTGACCGCTGGCTAGCTTGCATCAGACTCTTGTAGGGATAAAGATGCAACTTCCATCTGCTGGGGAGGGATAGAATCACATAAAGCCTGCTCCTACGTTAAAGGACTCCGACTAGGGGAACACGATCCCTAGGCCATCTGCTGCGGCGAAGGTAACGACCCTGCAAAAAATGAGCAACAACAAGATATCCCATACAAAAGGAAATATCCAGGTCAATAGCCGTAACAATCACTCATTCAATTCAAAGTCTTAATAATTATTGGCCTAGGCCTGCAAGTTTATGCATGTGCAAGTTTATCAAAAACATCGGTGTTTTCCACAAACAAAACAGTAAAAGTTAAAACAAGAAACAACATCAAGTACTGAATAGTATGCATTTTATTGATAACGGGCCTGTAAATAGGAAAAGTTTTGTACAATGGATGCAACTCCTGAAAAGAGGAAGCTACAAGATAAATACAGATATGTACAGAGGTACAAAGAAATTTGTATACATGTCGGCAACGTGGTACAGACAAACACCATGTGCTGATCCTCCTATGACTCGCCTGACTCCAATGCTTTCCCGATGCTCCATCCTCGGAAGAGATTGACTTGGATAATCGACCCTCAGGTACTCCCCAAACCACTAAGCAATGCAGTATCAACCTCGGACCGCAGTCATTTGCTTTTTTAATCCCTAACTTTTTCCTGAATCGCTCTTTGCGGGTTTTCAATTCACCGGGATACCCCTTTTTGCCGAAGTCACCTTTTCAGATTTTCGACTTCGCGGGTGTACATCTTTTCAATTTTATCCCTAATTTTTGCCCGAACCTTTTTCTTTCTTTCCTTTTTGGTTTGCCAGGATGCCCCCTTTTTGCCTGGACTCTCTTTTTTCTATCCAGCGGGTCTCTTTTAAGCAAAGTATTTTTTAACTGCGTCCGAGTTCACAGGGGATGAAAAATCCTCGCTATCCATGGTGGACAACAGTAAGGCTCCTCCGGAGAAGACCTTTTGCACAATGTATGGACCTTCATAGTTGGGAGTCCATTTGCCCTTGTTCAGATCCTGATAGTCAATGCACATCCGTACCTTACCATCTTTCTTTGGTACAGGTACTATATTGGTGACCCAAGGAGGGTAAGTTGTAACTGCTAGGAAACCAGGATCCCACTGTTTCTGTACTTCCTCTTTAATCTTTACGGCCATATCTGGTTTAGTTCTCTTGAGCTTCTACTTGACCTGCGGACAGTCTTCACGCAATGGCAAGCGGTGGACCCCAATATCAGTATCTAGCCCAAGCATATCCTTATAAGACCAAGCAAAGATGTCATTATACTCTCGAAGCATCTCGACAAGTCTCTGCTTGATATCACCTTGCAGCGCAGCCCCTATACGGACATTCCTGACAATCCCTTCTGAACCCAAATTAATGACCTCGATATCCTCCTGATGAGGCAGAATGATTCTCTCTTCTTGTTTCAACAAACGAGTCAGCTCTTCTGGTAAGTCGTCATCCTCAACAATCTCTTCTTCGGCTTGAAATATCGGGTGCTTAAAGTCGAAGCGAGTAATAGGGAGATTTTGATCGGTGTCATCTGTAATATGGATCCTGCAAGAGAAAGGGTTAAATGCTTCAAATGATATGCAAACGAAACATACAACCACATTGCCATTTTACTGTAAAAACAAAACAGAAAAACAGGGATCACAAAATTTGCATGAGGAAAACGCCTTTATTTGATGATTAAAACAAAGCATACACATAAGCAAGTAGGCCCTGAAATAAAATCACTATGCCCCGGATAGGGCATAGGATTGTACAATAATCGAAAAACAAGGCATTATTGTTTCGACGTCACTTGAACAAAGTCCTGGATAGACCAGTTGCATAGGCTTCGTCCTGGCTTGCTAGGCTTGATCCACGAATCCACGTCACAGTCGCTATCGCCTTCTTCATTGTCAGACACAGCGTTGATCTGCTCAAAACTGACTCCTCCTGGAGTGAACACAATCGGCCCTTTGAACTTTGGCTTGCTCTGTGATGAAGCTGACGACGACGGGCGATACCCTAAGCCGAACTTGTCCTATTTAACAGGAATCTCCAGAACCTGACCCCAACCTTTGGTCTCCCCAGCCTGAACTACCGCCTGGGCTTCTTTGTACGATGACATAGCCACTTCTGGCCCCCTGCTTATGACAGGAGATTTATCTCTGGTTTGCACTCCTTCGAAGGCTTGGCATAATGTCTCATGAATATCCTCATCCACTTCGACATATTTAAACGATGACAGGTGACTAACCAGAATGTCTTCTTCCCCACATATGGTGACAATGCTACCACCGACCGCATACTTAAGCTTTTAGTGCAATGTCGAAGTTACAGCCCCTGCAGCATGGATCCACGATCGTCCAAGCAAACAGCTATAAGTTGGTTGTATGTCCATGATATAGAACACGGTATCAAACACTTCTGGACCGACCTGGATTGGCAAAGTCAATTCTCCGAATACAGACCTTCTCGTTCCGTCAAATGCCCTCACCACTAAGTCACTTGGTGTGCAGATTACACCTCGGGTATCTAGCTTCAGCAATGCTTTCTTGGGCAAGACGTTTAGGGATGAACCGGTATCGACCAGGACATGAGACATAATAGTGCCCCTACACTCAACCGAGATATGCAACGCACTGTTATGGTTGCGGCCCTTGGGCGTCAAATCAAAATTAGTAAAGCCAAGACCATGCCCCGCATTCACGTGCGCAATCACTCCTTCGAGCTGATTCACGAATATCTCCTGAGGTACATAGGCAGCGTCCAAGGCTTTCAACAATGCGTTCCGGTGAGCCTCGAAACAAAGCAACAATGACAAGATTGATATTTTAGAAGGTGTCTGTTGCAGATGATCGACAATTTTGTAATCGCTCTTCCGAATTCATCTCATGAATTCTTCTACGTCTTTGGTCAAAGCCTCTTTTTCTTTCTCTTGCGATGGTCCTTCTTCATCCACTTTACCTTTTCCTCTGGCAGCTCTCTCAGCCTCTACCCCTGGTGACACAAAGATTCTACCACTGCGGGTTACGCCCCCTGCCCCCACAAGATTATCAACGGACCCTACAGGCGGGCTTGGCAGGCTGATCTTATCTCCGTTGCAATAAATTTCCGCCCCATAATTCCAGGGGATGGCTTTAGTACTTTCATACGGAATAAGTCCAGCTTTGGTGATTGTGATAGTCGGCCTCTTGGGAGGTGCCGATATCGTGACAGTCTTGAATGATATCGTAATCGTTGCAACTTCCCCCTGCTTCTCAGCTTTTGCCTCAACCGACTTTTCTTCAGCAGTGCGATCAAATTGTAGCGTACCTTCGTCGATCATCCTTTGAATACCTCTTCTCAAGTTATTACAACCCTCAGGCTGGGCCAAACAGTCAATGCAATCAGCATCACAACCAGGGAACCCCCCCCCCTTTCAGCAATCTGCTCTTGACATAACCCAAAGGCGTTTTCAATTCGTCCACATCCATAACCAGATTCAAACTAGCATCTTCCAACACAACACCTACCTTTGCAGTTCCATGAGGTGGCATCAAATTCTTCTCAATATTGGGCGCTTCGTTACCAAAGTTTATAGCCTTGCTATCTATCAAATCTTGCACCTTGTGTTTGAATGCTTGGCAATTCTCGATGGTATGACCAGGTGTCCTGGAGTGGAAATCGCAATGTGCATTAACGTCATACCAGTAAGGAGGCGTTCCCTTTGGCGGAGCTAGCATCCTTTTCTCAACCAGTTGCAACTGTAACAGAGTTGGAAGAAGCTGAGCATACGGTAGCGGAGGTGCATCAAAAACTCTTTTCACAGCCCTATCCCTACCTTGATATCTCTGTGGAGCAGCGTTATGTCGTCCTTGTTGCTGTTGTGGCTGTTGTTGTTGTTGTTGTTGCGGTACATGAATTGTTACACTGGCTATAATACCCAAATTTTTACCCCTAAGATCCCACATTTCATTGGCATATCATTCCACAAACAAGGTCATATTTTTAGCTTTCGCACCCTTATGGGTTGCTTACTTTCTTTTTGTTTGTTTCTGTTTACTAACATCTAATCAAAATACCAAAAAATATTTTTTGTTTCTTTTTTTTCTCTGTGTGTTTAGAGCTTTCCAGGGAGCTGGACAAAAGGCTGGACTTGAAATATGGCGTATTGAGAATTTTAATCCAATATCTGTCCCAAAGTCCTCCTATGGCAAATTTTTCACTGGGGATTCCTATGTGATCTTAAAGACAACCGCGTCAAAAAGTGGAGCTCTGCGTCATGACATCCATTACTGGATTGGTAAAGACACTAGTCAGGATGAAGCTGGTGTTGCAGCCATCAAGACGGTTGAGCTGGATGCAGCTCTTGGAAGACGTGCTGTTCAGTATCGGGAAGTACAGGGCCATGAAACTGAAAAGTTCCTGTCTTATTTCAAACCTTGTATTATACCTCTAGAAGGTGGAGTTTCTTCTAGTTTTAAACATGCCGAGGCTGAAAAACATAAGGTTATTTGTATGCAGAGGGAAACATGTTGTGCATGTCAAAGAGGTTCCATTTGCTCGATCTTCACTCAACCATGACGATATTTTTGTTCTCGACACTGAGTCAAAAATCTTCCAATTTAATGGTTCCAATTCATCTATTCAAGAAAGGGCTAAAGCTTTGGAAGTTGTACAGTATATTAAGGATACCTACCACGAGGGAAAGTGCGAGATAGCTTCCATTGAAGATGGAAAGTTAATGGCTGATCCTGAAACTGGGGAATTCTGGGGTTTCTTTGGCAGATTTGCTCCTCTTCCACGAAAAGCAGCCAGTGAGGATGGTAAATCTGCTGATTCTCGTTCTCCAAAACTGCTTTGTGTTGAAAAAGGACAAATCGAACCCGTTGAGGCTGATTCTTTCAAAAGGGAGTTTCTAAACACAAATAAATGTTTTATTCTGGATTGTGGGTTGGAAATATTTGTCTGGATGGGAAGAAACACCTTTCTTGATGACAGAAAAAGTGTCAGTGGTGTTGCTGATGAGTTAGTCAGTGGCATCGATCAACTTAAACCCCAAATAATTCGAGTAATTGAAGGAATCCTACAGTGTTGCAGTAAGATTAAATCAACTTCAAAGAGAAGAGTTAGGGCTGATTGAACAAGCTTATGACAATCCACATGAGGCATTATCGAGAATCAAGCGACACCTCCTCACCCAACGTGCCTTCAAAGAAGTTGGAATAGAGTTTATGGATTTGTATAGCTACTTGATTCCTGTGTATGAAATAGAGCCTCTTGAGAAGATTACAGATGCATATCTTGATCAATATCTGTGGTATGAAGAAGAAACGGCATCTCTTTCCCAACTGGATCAAGCCAGCAGATTCAGAGCCATCGCCTCTTTTGGTTTACAAATGGTGTCAAGGTATCAACAATTTGCAAGGCATCTGGGACACTGGTGATGGTCAGTGTGTTGTGATACTGCAGACCAAGTTTGAGAAATTTTTTCGAGAAGATTGATTTAACAATGTTAAATAGGCTTCTCCGTTTGGTTCTAGACCACAACATTGCTGATTATGTCACTGCCAAAAATAATGTTGTCTTGTCATATAAGGATATGAGCCACACAAATTCATATGGTCTTATACGTGGACTACAGTTTGCATCCTTTGTTGTTCAATATTATGGTCTGGTATTGGATCTTTTGCTCCTTGGATTGACTCGAGCAAGTGAGATTGATGGACCACCGCAGATGCCTAACGAGTTCATTACTTATTGGGACACCAAAGTTGAGACAAGGCATCCAATTAGGCTGTATTCTTGGTACATTGACCGAGTTCACATATTATTTCGCTTCACACATGAGGAGGCTCGTGATCTCATTCAGCGATATCTCACTGAGCACCCTGATCCTAACAATGAAAACATGGTGGGGTACAATAATAAGAAGTGTTGGCCAAGAGATGCAAGAATGAGGCTCATGAAACATGATGTCAATCTTGGGAGGAGTGTCTTTTGGGATATGAAAAACCGTCTTCCTCGAAGCATCACCACTCTGGAATGGGAAAACAACTTTGTTTCTGTTTACAGCAAAAATAATCCGAACTTGCTATTTAGCATGTGTGGATTTGAAGTGAGGATACTTCCTAAAATTAGAATGACTCAATAAGCATTCAGTAATACAAGAGACGGTGTGTGGAATCTCCAGAATGAACAAACAAAAGAAAGAGCAGCTGCTGCTTTCTTAAAAGTTGACGATAAACACATGAAAGTTTTTGAGAACCGTATGAGGCAGATTCTTATGTCTTCGGGTTCTACTACATTCACAAAAATTGTCAATAAGTGGAATACAGCTTTAATAGGTCTCATGACTTGCCTCTGAAGATATTGCAAGGGACATATTTTCTGTCGGTTGTTTCTTGGCAGAACTTCATCTTTGCAGGCCACTCTTTGATTCTGTCTCATTGGAAATATACTTGCCTGGATGGAATGTTTGCAGCCAGTGGGTACAAAGTCGGTGTATGGGAAAGATTTTAATGCTTTTTCATACAAATATATTGCTGTTCTTGTAGCCAGTTTTGCACTAGCAAGAAATATGCAACGGTCTGAGGTTGACCGGCGCGCTTATGTGAATATAGTTACTCGACATCGAATCAGGACTGGAGTCCATGCATGGCGCAAACTTATTCACTAATTAATAGAGATGAGAAGTCTGTTTGGGCCTTTTGCAGATAATTTATACAGCCCGCCTCAGTTTTTTTGGAAACTAGATTTAATGGAAAGTTCTTCCACGATGAGAAGATGTATGAGGAGGAATTATCGAGGATCTGATCATTTAGGTTCTGCAGCTGATTATGAGGAATACTCAGGAGAGAAAAATGACCAGAGCACTCCAGTTTTGTCTGCCGAAGCAATCTCATTGGAGGCAGTCAATGAAGATGAAGAACAGGTGGATGCGGAGAATTTGGTTGCTAGGACTGATGAAATTCAAAATAAAGGAGACAATCAGCCTATATTTTCTGAATCAGCAGAGCAATCTGTTCGGGCCATCATTTGCAATCATGAATTTCGTTAAGAGTTGCTTGGATGTATTGCTCACATTTGGGTCATACAAAACTGCAAGGGGCATGGCTGTTTCAAAGCTAGTAATAAGGTTTTTTTGGGGTGGCTTGACTTCTGCGTTTGTGACATATGTTTACCTGAAGGTTTTACAGGAGAGGCATAGTAATAACTCCGACAATTCATTCTATTTCCGGATATACCTGCTTGTATTGGGTGTTTATGCAGCTATACGCCTATTCTTTGCATTGCTGCTCAAAATTCCAGCCCGTCATGCACTTTCTGAGATGTCTGACCAATCATTCTTTCAGTTCAAGTGGATATATCAAGAACGGTACTATGTTGGACGAGGTCTTTATGAGAAAATGAGTGACTACTGCAGGTGTGTGGTCTATTGGTTGATCGTACTTGCTTGCAAATTTACTTTTGCATACTTTCTCCAGATAAAACCTCTTGTTAAACCTACCAATATCATTATGGATCTTCACATTTGGTACACTGTCATGTCAACAAACTTTCTGGACAGATTCCTATTGGTTTGGCAAATGTTACTACACTCACTTCATTTAATGTGTCTTTCAATAATTTATCTGGATACTTGCCATCAAATAGTACCTTGTTCAAATACAACAGTGCTGTTGGAAACCCATTTCTAAGTTCCTGCCGTGGCGTTTCTCTAACTGTTCCATCAGCAAATCAACCAGGACAGTTTGATGACAATTCTTCCAATACATCACAAACTCCAAGCAAAAATAGTGATAATGGTTTCAATGCTATTGAGATAGCAGCAATAACGTCTGTTTCAGCCATTGTTTCGGTTCTTATAGCACTTATTGTTCTGTTTTTCTTCACGCAAAAGTGGAAGCCAAGGTCTAGGGTTGGCGGTTGTGTCAAAAGAGAAGTTACCGTGTTTACTGATATTGGTGTGCCATTGACATTTGAAAACGTTGTCCAAGCCACAGGAAATTTTAATGCAAGTAACTGTATTGGGAGTGGAGGATTTGGTGCAACTTATAAGGCAGTGATATCACAAGGAATCTTGGTGGCAGTGAAACAACAATTTTATGCAGAGATTAAGACCCTTGGAAGGCTTCATCATCCAAACCTTGTCACTCTTATTGGTTACCATGCGTGTGAAACAGAGATGTTTCTGATATACAATTATCTTTCAGGCGGTAATCTAGAAAAGTTACACCAGGAGAATCAGGAGTTAGAATTTGTTCTGGATATGTATGGCAGGGAGGATTATCAGAAAAGCTTGCCAGAAATTAGAGAATCTGAAAATAAAGCTCGCTCTCAAGCTAAAATGCTTAAAAATGCTTTAGATGAACATGGTCGTTATTTGACTGCTTCAGCAATGTTCTGTGGTAAGATGAGCACTAAGGAGGTAGATGAAACAGAGTGAAAGCGGCTCGAAATTGAGGTTGAGCTGAGGAAACAATTCATCACTTATATAAGCCATATTGCAAGCCATGTGAATATAATCTCAGCCATGTTGCACTCCAAGCTGACCCCACAAGCCTTCCACGTCACTTAAGTGAGCTGAAAGAAGAAAAAGCAAAACGACATGAATATTTTGTTCAGCAAAAGCTCACGCGTAAACACCCACTTCAAAACGGCAGAAAATTATCACAAACGGCAAATCATTTTTCACTTATTCTCATCTATAAATAGAATTCATCCCTCACTCTATTCTTCAAGCTTTTCAAGCCAAAAAATCTCTGCTGATTTTCTTCCTCAATTCCTCAATACAAAACCTTTTGCTCACATTCTCTTCTCATACTTCCTTCCACCAAATTAACTTCAAATCAACCTCAAACACAGATCAATTCAACCAGAGATTCGTTCAGAAGAAGAAGAGAAGCAAGAAGAAGTTTGGATTGATTTCTTACCTGTGATTTTGAAGGTAGTTCAATGGATTCCGTTTTCTCGATTCGAGTTCGTCATTGTATATTTCCTTGAATTGTTTATACTGTTGTGAAGAGCTTTTAATTCCGATCACAACCGTGTTAATTTTGCATCCCGTCGCTTTGATTTGAGCTTGAATTCATAGCCATGGTGAACGGTGTCGCGTGAAGTTTTGAAGAAGAAGTTGTTTCTGATGTTTTGGTTCCTGCTTCTCTTTTTCCTTTTCGTTTTTCTTTACTATTTTTAATATATTTTTCTTTATTCCTTTTATTTTGTTATTTCTTTTTTTTACTAGTTAATATTTTAAATAGTTTTTTTTAAAAGAGCTCTTAAAAAATTTATTTAAAAACTTTTGCTTTGAGCTAATTGTTGGTTGTTTTGGATTTTAAATTTTGATAAGATCTCATCAATATCAATGGACTTTGGGTGTCGATTTTATCCACCAAAAGAGGTGATTGATATTGATGATGATTTAATCGATTTAAGATCCAAATTGTGGTTTCTTTTCATTTTAGTTCTTCTTCTTATTTTTCTTTTGATCGATGAAATCTATGGATCATAGATTGTTGATTATCAAGGTTGATTAATCTTCATTATTTCAAAACTATGGACGAATAATCATTGAGATAATTCTCCTTACTTTGGAATAGTGATAGATTACCTTTGATTAATTGATGAAAAATCTTGATTATGATGAGATCACCACATCTTTTCTTTTTGTGTGGCATGTTTTAGGAGAGTGATTTATATATCATTTCTCTAACATGTATTAACACTAACATTTTATTGACCGGCCTCAGATAGTCGTGGTTTCTACATAAACCCGATTACGATTGCTTAACATAGCGCTAAAGTGTCCCTTAATCGGAAAATGATCATTCGTGACTCAAACTTACGTTTAAAAGTCCAAGTATGTTTAGTTGCTTGTCTTAACTCCAATACCTATGAAAATCATTGTTAGGAGGCTTTGATTCTATCAATCCTCTAATGAATTTTCATTAATCTTGGTCTAAGTGCAAGAATTAATCATCATTGATCATATGTTCTAACCACTAACCACTAATTCACTAACAATATCCTTGTTTAATTTTGTTTATATTCTCTTCTTACTCCTTATTTTTCTACTTTTATGCTTCCATTTTATCATTTCATACCATATCTTTGTTTATGTTTATGTCATTTTCTCTTTGTCCACTTGGACCATACTTTGTTCAAAACATTAATAAAGGATAAAACATCTAAAAAAATTTGGTGCTATTAACTTTGTGGTTATGCTCTTGGATCATTCTTAGACCTTGGACTTCATGGACATTTTGGACTTAGAATTAGGACTTTCATTCCTATGCTTGGAGTATTGTGGATCTTAGCCTTTATTTGGCTCGCTCATTAGCTTATGTTTTAAATCGGATGGAATTCTTTTTGCTTGCTTTGGAGTGTGCTACAAGTCGGTTACATCTTTCTTACCCCTAGCTCTTATTTTGTTTTTTTTAGGATAGTCACTTCATCTCCTCCCCTTCTTAAATTTTCAAAACTTTCTCCCTCTTTCAAAATTTTCTTGGTTTCAAACTTCAAAACCGCTTTCGCAATAAAACCTTGACTTTCGTCAAGTGATTTTTAAACTTTGTTTTTCTTAATAAAAGTCAATCAATGTTAATCATGCTTTGACCAATTTCAAAAGACATAAAAAATACAAAAACTCATCAACTCTTTTTGTGCCTTTATGCACTTTTTCACTTTAAAACTTTTCATAAAGTTTAGACATGATTCATTTCTATAGTTGAGATGTAAATCTCCTATTCCCCATATTATTAAGACTTTGACATTTTCCACGTTGATGTTGAGTGATAGTCTTGTTGATAATCCAAGCAAATCCTCCATCTTTATGTGACGCAGATGTTGTCTTAATACTCGTGGGTGGATAGTCGCAGTTTTCTCCTTGAAATGACGACTTGTCTTTACATCTAAAATCAATCAAAACCAACAAATTTTTGTCATTTGTACCACGAACTACGGGGTTTTGATTCCATATTGCACTTTATGGGTACGTAGGCATGAGACGATAAGTCTCTCCAAACACAAAAATATAAAAAAAATATTCTCTTCTCATCTCCCCAATCTCTTTTCAAACAAACCACTTTCAAACCAAAAAGCGTAAATATTTCAAAGGGCTCCTATAGAGTACTATAGACGTTTTGGGTGCTAACACCTTCCCATTGCGTAACCAACCCCCTTACCCCGATCTCTGTCTCGTGTTCTTATTTTAGAACTCTTTGGTTTTGTTCGCTCTTTTTCCTTTCCTTTATTTGGATAAAATAAAAGTGCGGTGGAGACTCTTGTTTTCTTTGAGTTAAGTTAGTCAATAACTTATACTCACGATTTTTACCGCTACAGAAAAGTGGCGACTCTGCTGGGGACTCCAACGGTTCCTAGTGGGTTTCGCCTACTTTGATTTATTTATCGCTTTCTGTTTGACTTGTTTGTTATTGATTGTTCTGTTTTTGTGCCTGGTAATTTGTGTGGTGAGATAAGTCCTAACCCGGACTTGAGTGCACTTATGATAGGAGGGTGGTATAGTCTTGTTGGCTTACGTGGAGTAGTCCTTACTAAGCTAACTTGAGATCCCCCGCTCGGTGGAGGCCCCTTTGGAAATTACTGATGTCTTACGAGTAGTCGTAATTGATATTACTTTTTCCGACTGGGAGCCTGAGAAGCTGAGGACCTTAGAACCCTTTAACCCATCTTGGCCTTATTAGGACGTGGTGCGGTGGCTGTTCAGCTGTAGACTTGAATTGGTCGTTACGCGATACCACACTCAGATGAGTTTCTCTTGAGAATATTGTTGGCCGACGAGTAGTCGTTTAAGCCGATAATATCCAAAAGATGGAATTATGATTCTGGGAACTTTTTAGAACCTTGTTCTACAGGTGATGATATAACCATAGTACATACCATTGTGGGTTGGTTGATTCTTACCTTTGGCTCCATGCTCGTGTCGAACCTTTGAACCTGTGTGCTTTGTATGTCTTGTTTGTGGGTGTTGCATCTTGCACTCATGCATTCATGAGCATTGTGTTTCAGCTGGTTTTTAAGGATCTCAGAGATTTTCTTTTGCAAACATCGCAGATATTGTTGATTATGGATATTGGAAGGAGAAACACTCAGAAGTACGGTTTTCGGGCTCCTGATCTTACAGAGTTGAGAAAGCTAGTGTCCTTGGTAGATGATCGTTCAGGCTTCTTATCTCGTTATGGGAGACTTTTATTTGTTCTTTCTACCAATATTGAAGACGGAATTCTGAATACCCTTATGCAGTTCTATGATCCTATTTACCGATGCTTCACATTTCCCGATTATCAGCTCATGCCGACCTTGGAAGAATATGCTTATTTGTTGGGTGTACCGGTTTCTGATAAGGTCCCGTATACTGGTTTGGAGGAAGCTCTTAAGCCTCAAGATATCGCTGAAGCTACCCATTTGACGAAGTCGGATATTGATGCAAATCTAAAGACTAAGGGAGGCCTCAAGGGTTTAACTGCTAAGTTCTTGATTGAGAAGGCTACTTTATTTGCTGACATTGGTCGCACATTGGCGTTTGAGGCTATATTGGCTTTACTCATCTATGGACTAGTCTTGTTTCCTAATATTGATAATTTTGTGGACATTAATGCTATTAGGATTTTCTTGATTGGGAACCCTGTTCCAACTTTGCTTGGTGATACTTATTTCTCCATCCATAGTAGGACTTCTAAGGGAAACGGTACCATTGTTTGCTGTCTACCTCTGCTGTATAATTGGTTCGTTTCACACTTACCTCAGACATCTGCTTTTAGGAAAAACAAGGATTGCTTAAGGTGGTCTCAAAGGATTATGTCTCTTACGCATACTGATATCACTTGGTCTTCTTCGGTTTACGATAATGTCCAGATTATTGATAGTTGTGGAGAATTCGCCAATGTTCCTCTTCTTGGAATACAAGGCGGAATTAACTACAACCCGAGTCTAGCTCGCCGTCAGCTGGGTTATATGCTGAAGGATAGGCCTAAGAATATTTTATTAGAGGGTTTATTCTTTCAAGGAGGGGATGATTCTCTTGGTTTGAGAAGAAAAATGGCTCATGCCTGGACTAAGATTCACAGGTTGGGTAGAGGGGAGCTTGGAAGACAAGTTTGCATTGCTTTAGAACCTTACACGCTTTGGGTGAAGAAGAGGGCTATGGAGCTTAAGATGCCTTACCCTATTGAGAAACCTCTGACTACTGTGATCTCTACGCCACTCCCTACGGCAATCCCTGTTTCTTCTGATGATGTGAAGACACTTCAAGATGCTTTGGCTAAGATGAAGGAAGAGAAAGAGATGTGGGAAAGTAAGTTTCAAGCTTCTGACAAAGAGAAGATGGAATTGCAAAAACAGATGAAGGAGAAAGATGACTTGATAGAGTTACTTGAGCGGCGCGCTGTGAAGAGGCATGCAGAGGATTTATTTTCCTCTACTACTCCATCATCACATCCTCCTACTTCTGGTGCTTGGAAGGGTATTGTGGATCAGCTTGTGCTAGAGAAGATCACCATGAAGCACAACTATGAGAAAGAGATTAAGAGACTCCGAAGGAAGTATCAGCTTGGATCGTCATCAGATGTTCCTTAGGACCTAGCTTTTTCTTATTTTGATATTATTGTACTTTGTACTTCCAAGTGTAACTCTTTCCAATATTCAATAAAATGAGATGTTTATCAGTATTTCAAGAAGTGTTTTTTTTCTTTATGATGTTTGTAATTGCTTTATATCTTAAAGATCCTTGAAAACTGGTTGAAACACCTGCATTTTGCATTCGCATCATCGTGCATTGTGTGTTGCCTTTTCCAGATGTCTTATTTGTTTCTTTTGGCCTTCCTTCAGTCAAGCTGTCGCATCACTACAACACCCGGGCTAACTCTAAGAAAAAGATGGATCAGTTGCAACAAGAGAACCGCGAGCTCCGTGAAGAGGTATCAACTCTGAAAGATGGTTTGGAGAGACTGACTGCCGCAATGGAAGCTCTGGTGGCTGCTCAGAATCAGCCACCACTACCTCCTCCTTCTCCTGTCCAAGGAACTGTGATTTCTGAAATCGGATCAACGCCCATTTCTGTGGCCCCGATTAATACTTCTCAATATCAAATGCCTGTTGGTTTCCCTTGGGGCATGCCTAACAATTATGTGCCAGAGGGATATCGACCTCCTGTTCCCGAAGGTTCTAGACTCCCTGCTGTCATGGCTGTACCACCTCCTGTGGTTAATGTTGTTCCTAATGCTGAAGTTCCGGTTGTTCCTACTGTCATACCTGTGCCACCGCCTGTAACTCACGCTATGCCTTATACTGAAGAACAAATTTTCCATACTGCTCCGAGCGAGAGTTTAGATGTTATGGATCGAATAGATGACTTTCAAGATCAGTTTGCTGAAATGCAAAGAGAAATCAGGGCTTTAAGGGGAAAGGAGTTATTTGGAAAGAATGCTCATGAGCTTTGCCTTGTTCCAAATGTGAAGATTCCCGCTAAGTTCAAAGTTCCGGAATTTGAAAAATACAAAGGGAACACTTGTTCGCAAAGTCATTTGATTATGTATGCTAGAAAGATGTCTACCTATACTGACAACCATCAGTTGTTGATCCACTATTTTCAAGATAGTCTTACTGGTGCTGCGCTGAAGTGGTATATGGGACTCGACAGTACACAAATCAAGACATTCAATGATCTTTGTGAAGCTTTTGTTCGTCAGTATAAGTATAATCTTGATATGGCGCCAGACCGTGATCAGCTTCGCGCAATGTCTCAAAAAGAGAAAGAAACTTTTAAAGAATATGCGCAAAGATGGCGTGAGATTGCAGCTCAGATAAGCCCTCCGCTTGAAGAGAAAGAAATGACCAAGATTTTTCTGAAGACTCTGGGTTCATTTTACTATGAAAGGATGGTTGCGAGCGCTCCTAGTGATTTCACGGAAATGGTTAATATGGGGATGAGATTAGAGGAAGCTGTCCGTGAGGGACGTCTGATAAAAGAAGGAAATTCTGGAAGTACAAAAAAGCCTGGTGTTGTGTTCCCTAAGAAAAAAGAGGGAGAAACTAATGCTATATCTCAGGAAAGGTCTAGAAGACGCAGAGTTGTGAACAACAATGGTAGTCGTCGTCAGCCACAAGTAGCATCTGTTACGCCTGTTATCAGTAACACCCCTACCGCTCAAGCTACTGCAAGTTATCAACCACGTTTCCAAGAAAAGACAACTCAACAAGGCCGTACACAGAGGAAAACACAATTTGATCCCATTCCAATGACGTATACTGAGTTATTTCCGGCTTTAATAAAGAATAATTTGGTTCAACCTCGTGATCCGCCGGCTGTTCCAACTGAAATTCCATGGTGGTATAAGCCAGATGCTCATTGCGCATTTCATCAAGGTGCCCCGGGACACGATATCGAAAATTGCTATCCTCTGAAGCATGAAGTTGCAAAGCTCGTAAAAAGCGGTATTTTGTCTTTTGAAGATACCAACCCTAATGTGCAATCAAATCCGTTTCCTAAACATGGTAATGCAACTGTTAATATGGTATATGGTTGTCCTGGTACATACCGTATTTTCGACATTCGCTGGATTCGGAGATCGCTTGTTGAAATGCATGCTACTTTGAGTGAGTTCCATGATATTGAGCATGATTATGCCGCTTGTTGTATTTGTTCTGTGAACCCTCGAGGGTGTGTGATTGTAAAAAGGGACTTACAAAAGACGATGGATGAGAATTTGATTCAGGTTACTGCAAACAGAAATGAAGTGGAGAACGAGGTGAATGTCATAGTCCCACGTTTCAATATTCCTGAGCGGGTTGTAATTTCTTACAACAGTCAGAAATCTGCTGTGACGCCTTTGGTTATCCGTTTGCCTGGCCCGACGCCGTATGAATCCGATAAAGCTGTTCCCTACAAATACAATGCTACTATGTTGGAGGATGGAAAAGAGGTTCCCATTCCTTCTCTTCCCTCAGTTGTGACTATTGCTGATGTCGGACGTGTAACCAGAAGTGGTCGAGTATTTGATAATGTGCCTTCAAAGACAAGTGAAGATACTGGGAGTAAGCAAATTCAGTTGAGGACTACTGTGGAGTCTGGTCAATCAAGTGACGTAAATCAGAAGTCAGATGATGATGAGGTATTGAAATTGATCAAGAAGAGTGAATATAATGTGGTGGATCAATTGTTACATACACCGTCAAAAATATCTGTTTTATCTCTGTTAATGAGCTCTGAGGCTCATCGTGAATCGTTGCAAAAAGTATTGGAACAAGCTTATGTAGATCATGATGTGACTGTTAATCAGTTTGATAGCATTGTTGCCAATATCACTGCGTGTAATAATCTGAGTTTTTGTGATGAAGAGTTGACCGATCATGGAAGAAATCATAATTTGGCTCTCCATATTTCCATGAATTGCCAGGAAGACGCTCTATCCAATGTGCTGGTTGATACTGGGTCATCGTTGAATGTGATGCCAAAATCTACTTTGTCCAGATTATCTTATCAAGGTACTCCTATGAGGTTCAGTGGGGTCATTGTGAAAGCCTTTGATGGATCGAGGAAAACCGTGATTGGAGAGGTTGATCTCCCTATCAAGATTGGTCCGTGTTTTTTCCAGATCACTTTTCAAGTCATGGATATTCGTCCTGCTTACAGTTGTCTTCTAGGACGCCCATGGATCCATGAAGCTGGAGCTGTTACTTCGACACTGCATCAAAAATTAAAATTCGTGCAGAATGGTAAACTTGTCGTTGTTGGTGGAGAACAGGCTATGTTGGTAAGCAGTTTGTCGTCTTTTTCTTATATCGATGCGGAAGAAGATGTTGGAACTCCGTTTCAGGCTCTTTCTATGGTTGATAAAGCTGTTAAGAAGGATGGGGTGTCCATGTCTTCTTTAAAAGATGCACAACATGTAGTGGATAATGGCCAAGCTCATGGATGGGGCCGAATCATTGAAGTTGCTGAGAAAAAAGATAGAGCTGGTTTGGGTTTTACATCTGGTTCAACCCAAAAAGAGCTGAAGAGTATTCATGAAGTCTTTCGAAGTGCTGGGTTCATCCATTGCAAAGATCATTCTACAGCTGCAATTCTTGAAGATGACCAAGAGGAAGAAATGCCCAACTTTGTGACACGTGGATTGATATGCCAGAATTGGATCGCTGTTGATGTTCCTACTGTTGTTCATGTTTCAAAGTAATTTGTTTTTGTTTCTTTCAAAAATCTTTTCACTCTGCCCAAGGTGAAAGTGAATTTGTGAGGGCTTTGTTTCAACTTTTATCATCATCAATAAAATGTTTTTCTGTTTATCCATATGTTGTTTTCTTTTTTTTGCTTTACTTCTGAAAAATGGTAACATAAAAAACCGAAAAAAGTATAATAATGTTATAATCACTCTTATCTGCATAATATTTTCATTTTTTTTGTTCATATTCTAAAATCAAACATAAAATCATTGTGCAGATTGATTGTTAAACCCATTGGAAACAATGACCATATGCCCTCTCCCAACTTTGAGTTCCCTGTGTTTGAAGCGGAAGAGGAGGATATCGAAGAAATTCCTGATGAGATTTCTCGATTGCTTGAGCACGAGGAGAAGGCCATTCAGCCTCATGAAGAGCCGGTGGAATTGGTTAATCTGGGTTCCGATGATGATAAAAAAGAAGTCAAGATTGGGGCACTGCTTCAGTCAGATGTTAAGAAGAGGATGGTAGAGCTTCTTAGAGAATATGTTGACGTGTTTGCTTGGTCCTATCAAGACATGCCTGGTCTTGATACTGGTATTGTGGAGCACCATTTGCCATTAAAGCCTGAATGTTCACCCGTGAAGCAGAAATTGAGAAGAACTCATCCTGACATGGCAGTGAAGATTAAAGAAGAGGTTCAAAAGCAGATTGATGCTGGTTTTCTTGTGACCGTCGAATATCCTCAATGGGTGGCCAATATCGTGCCTGTTCCAAAGAAAGACGGAAAAGTCCGAATGTGTGTTGACTATAGAGATTTGAATAAAGCAAGTCCAAAAGATGATTTTCCACTACCACACATTGATTTGTTGGTAGATAATACTGCTAAGTTCAATATCTTTTCATTTATGGATGGATTTTCCGGTTATAATCAAATAAAGATGGCACCTGAGGATATGGAAAAAACAACATTCATTACACCCTGGGGAACATTCTGTTACAAAGTGATGCCCTTCGGTTTAAAAAATGCTGGTGCAACGTACCAGAGAGCTATGACCACTCTGTTCCATGATATGATGCATAAAGAAATTGAGGTCTATGTGGATGATATGATTTGTAAGTCGAAGACTGAAGAAGATCATATTAAAAATTTATTGAAGTTGTTTCAACGTTTGAGAAAGTTTAAGCTTCGTCTGAATCCTAATAAATGCACTTTTGGTGTTCGTTCTGGAAAATTGTTAGGCTTTATTGTCAGTCAGAAAGGCATTGAAGTTGATCCTGGTAAAGTTAAAGCTATCCAGGAGATGCCTGCACCCAGAACAGAAAAACAAGTAAGAGGATTCTTGGGACGTTTGAACTATATCTCTCGATTTATATCCAATATGACTGCCACATGTGCACCGATTTTCAAACTTCTCCGCAAAGACCAGGGTTGTGTCTGGACAGAAGATTGTCAGAAAGCTTTCGAAAGAATTAAAGAATATCTGCTTGAACCTCCTATTTTGTCTCCTCCCGTAGAAGGAAGACCTTTGATCATGTATTTGACCGTGCTAGAAGAGTCTATGGGTTGTGTTCTGGGTCAACAAGATGAATCCGGGAGAAAAGAATTTGCCATTTATTATTTGAGCAAGAAATTCACTGATTGTGAGTCTCGATACACGATGCTTGAAAAGACATGTTGTGCTCTAGCTTGAGCTGCCAAGCGCCTCCGTTAGTATATGTTGAATTGTACAACTTGGTTGATATCTAAAATGGATCCAATCAAGTATATCTTTGAAAAGCCTGCTTTAACTGGGAGGATTGCTCGTTGGCAAATGTTGTTATCAGAATATGATATCGAGTACCGAACTCAAAAGGCGATAAAAGGCAGTGTTTTGGCTGATCATTTGGCACACCAGCCAATTGATGATTATCAACCTATTCAGTTTGACTTTCCTGATGAGGATGTGATGTATCTAAAGGTTAAAGATTGTGAGGAGCCATTACATGAAGAAGGACCTGAGTCAGGATCCCGTTGGGGTTTGATTTTTGATGGGGCGGTTAATGAATATGGCAGAGGTATTGGTGCAATTATTGTTACTCCTCATGGTTCTCATATTCCTTTCACTGCAAGGTTGGTTTTCAATTGCACAAATAATGCGGCTGAGTATGAAGCGTGTATTATGGGCTTGGAAGAAGCTATCGATTTAAGAATCAAGATTCTTGATGTGTATGGAGATTCAGCTTTAGTGATTAATCAGATTAAAGGGAAGTGGGAGACACGTCAACCTGATTTGATTCCTTATCGTGATTATGCAAGAAGATTGTCAACTTTCTTCAATAAAGTTGAGTTTCACCATATACCAAGAGCAGAGAATCAAATGGCAGATGCTTTAGTGACTTTATCCTCCATGATTATGGTAAATCATTGGAATGATGTGCCAAAGATTAATGTGATGCGTCTTGATAGACCAGCTCATGTGTTTGTAGTTGAAGAGGTTGTTGATGATAAACCATGGTATTATGATATTAAATGCTTTCTTCAGAATCAAGAGTACCCACTTGGGGCATCCAAGAAGGATAGGAAAACTTTGAGAAGATTGGCTGGTAGTTTCTTCTTGAATGACGATGTGATGTATAAGAGAAATTATGACATGATCTTGCTCAGATGCGTGGATAGACACGAAGCAGATATGTTGATGAAAGAAATCCATGAAGGATCCTTTGGCACCCATGCCAATGGACACGCGATGGCTAAGAAGATGTTAAGGGCAGGTTACTATTGGTTGACAATGGAATCTGACTGTTGTAAATATGTGAAAAAGTGCCATAAATGCCAGATTTATGCTGACAAGATTCATGTGCCTCCAACTCCTCTCAATGTTATCTCTTCTCCATGGCCTTTTTCAATGTGGGGCATTGATATGATTGGAATGATTGAGCCTAAAGCGTCGAACGGACACCGTTTCATATTGGTGGCTATTGACTATTTTACCAAATGGGTTGAAGCGGCATCATATGCAAATGTGACTAAGCAAGTAGTGGTCAGATTTATCAAGAATCAAATCATTTGTCGGTATGGTGTTCCGAGCAAGATCATCACTGATAATGGGTCGAATTTAAATAACAAGATGATGAAGGAATTATGCGATGAGTTTAAGATTGAGCATCATAATTCTTCTCCTTATAGGCCCAAGATGAATGGGGCTGTTGAAGCTGCTAATAAGAACATTAAGAAAATTATTCAAAAGATGGTTGTTACATACAAGGATTGGCATGATATGCTTCCTTTCGCTCTGCATGGGTATCGTACATCCGTTCGCACTTCAACAGGGGCAACCCCTTTTTCTCTTGTTTATGGCATGGAAGCAGTGCTCCCGATAGAGGTTGAAATCCCTTCTATGAGAGTTTTGATGGAAACTGAATTGGCTGAGGCTGAATGGTGTCAAAGTAGATACGACCAGTTGAATCTGATTGAAGAGAAAAGAATGACGACTTTGTGTCATGGCCAATTATATCAACAAAGAATGAAGAAAGCATTTGATAAGAAGGTTCGACCCCGTGTGTTCAGATAAGGTGACCTCGTGCTCAAAAAGATCTCGACTTTTACTACTGATTCTAGGGGCAAGTGGACTCCTAATTATGAAGGCCCATATGTTGTTAAGAGAGCCTTCTCTGGCGGTGCATTAATTCTTACAACCATGGATGGAGAAGAGTTCACTCGCCCTGTGAATGCCGATGCAGTCAAGAAATACTTCGCCTAAAAAATAAAAGAACAGCTCGCTAAGTTGAAAACCTGAAAGGGCGGCTTAGGCAAAAATGAGCGTCTCGGTGGATTGAAAACCCGAAAGGGCGGTCCAGGCAAAAATTAGAGACAAAACAGAAATAATCATCCCGGTAGATTGAAAACCCGAGAGGGCAATCTAGGCAAAAGTTAGGGATCATGGCAAGTAACTGCATCTGGCCAGTCTTGATCGTTTGAAGCAACATTTCCTATCAAAGGTTTTACTTCAAATATTCTCCGCTGAAGTCTCAAGCACAATTGGAATTCAAAGTTGTTAGGGAGAATAATGGTCATTGTATTTCAATGTAGAACTTTCCATTGTACTTACCATTTTTCAAACTTTGTAATGATCCATGGAGTTACGCCATTTGCGGACTACCATTCTATCAATAGAATTTGGGCCTTTGTCCCTTTGTTTGCAATTCTTATTTTGTTTCTGTTTACAGAATTTCATTTTATTTTTGATGATGATTTTTTGAAACAAATGTGAATAATTGATTTAAATTTTGAAAATTATAAAAACATTTTTCTTTGATTTGTGAAAATAAAAGAAAGAATGTCAACAGTAATCCCAAGAATGGTAGAATCTTGAAGCAAAAAGCGTAAGTGTTCTCTTCAGCAGGGTTCTTTCTTGCCTCTCTGATAGAATTTATTAGCAGCTCCCCAGTAGAGTTGTGTTGATGTTTCCTCATTTGAGCTATATTGAGGTCTCTTCAGTGGAGTTTGCTGATATTCCCTTAGCAGAGTTTTGTTTCTTTAGATAAACCAGACGAGTGTAGAACGGTTTTTCACAGCGAAGTCTTGATTCAAATGATCGGACAGTTGAGAAATTTGAAGAAGACCACTTTTCCTTGATGATTTTGCCCAGGCGGAGTTTTGTCTTTGATGATTCCTAGCAGAGGTTATGCCTATTTACTTTGGATTATCCCCCAAGTAGAGAACAAGGTTGAGAAGTGTTGACATAGCAGTCACCTGTCGGGTGTTCTCTCACCTTGTGATTGGGTGTTGATTTAAAATCCCCCACAATTTGACTTTTTGCTATGATGTTAACTTCTTATTCCCCTGGCGGGGTTGGAAGATTTTGTTGTTATGTTTTCTCCAACAGTTTTTTTTTCTCAAAGCGGAGTTCATATTGTTGTTCCCTTTTGATTGAATTATTGATGGTTGAAGATTGATCTTTGGGGTCTTTTCCCAAGCAATATCTCCATTTATTCAGCGAGATTTAAGCCTTGTAGTAGGATTTATTTTCCTTTGATGGCTCTTGTGTATCTCTTGCAGATTTTCTGTTGCTGATCCCCAGCACGATTTCCAATGATATCTCTAACTTGCAGAGATTAGCCGAGTATTTCAGTGGTGTTGTGGTGTTTTGCTCACCCTCTGTTTGCCATTTTTGTCTAATTTATCAGCATATTCATACTCATTGCATGCGCATTCATTTTGGTTGAGCATAGCATGTCTTTGTTGCATTGTGCATCCTGCATTTTTTGTTGGTATTTCCCTTTTCCCGATGTTGTTATCTCGCAGAATGTGTGTGTCCTCTCTTCATTAGAGTGTCGACCCCTAAGCAGAAAATACCTATCATTTTTAATTCCCCACTGAGTTTATGCCTCGTGGAAGATGCTTTGTTTAGCTTTCCTCCCCAGTTTTTTATCTGGATGGAATTGTTCCCTAGTTGAGTTATTTCCTCATTGGGTCGAGTCCTGTTTGACCGTTTCTTTCCAGTTTGTTCCTGGATTGAACTTTGGTCTGTTGCAGCAGTTACTTTAGTTTTCCCTGGGCTGTGGAACCGGGATGACGAGAAGGTGGTTTTGAGGATTTATTTTCCTCAGCAGAATCTGTTATTGATCCCCATCAGAAGATGAAGATTTGATTTTCCCAGTAGTGTTTTGATAACACTCTCTTGGTAATTACTTATGCCACATCATGTGGAAGCCTCTTTATTTGAGCAGCTTGTGTAATCTCCAGAAATTTACCTTCTCAATAAATAACATTTCTCTGGCTCATCCTCAACAGAGAAGTTTATTGTGAAGTGATGGATCCTTATCTGATCAGCTTTTCTGTCAATTGGAATTTCTGTGGAATATCTCCCGATAAGAATTCTATTGCATGGTTCAACCTGCTTGTATCTCTTTTAAAGATCCTCGCCAGAGTTGTTAATATCTTTTTCCAACAAATGGTTGTCTCTTTATTTGAGAAGTTTGTTGTGTGTTTGGAGCTGCTCAGTAACAAGTAGCTGATGATATATCTCTTTCTCCTACCCAGTGACAGGTAGTCGAGTATGTTTGTCCTACCCAGTGTCAGGTAGTTGACCTTTTATCTTTTTCTCCTACCCAGTAACAGGTAGTCGAGTCCGTCCTACCCAGTACCAGGTAGTTGACATGTTGTTTACCCTATCCAGTAACCGATAGTTGGTAACCCCTTTCATTCAAGTTTATTAATCTCGCTAAACTACTCAGTAACCAGTAGTTGACGTTGCTTCTTTTCCTACCCAGTAACAGGTAGTTGATTATATCTCAACGAGTGGATTACTTTTTATCCAGTAACTGGTAATAAGTAATACATTTCTTTGTTTTCTACCCAGTAACTGGTAGATAACAATTCTCTTGTGTTTTTGCACTTATTTTCTACTCAGTAACCGGTAGAAAGTATTTTACCTATTCTCTTCGGTTCGAATATCTTCGCCCAGTAACTGGCAGTTGGTATCTCTTTCCCCATTGAGTCGTTTCCTTTCCCTTATCGGAATAGGATCTTGCTCTTTTGTTTTCTCATGTGGAGTCTCTCTTTTTCTCCCGAGCTTTTGTTTGTCTCTTGTGGCATTATTTCCCCACAGAAGTCTTATGTTCGCATATCATTAGCATAATCATATCATTTTGTGGTCTCTTAGGGTTAAAAATTGGGTTTATTGTTATATTTAAGTCTCTTCTATCTGGTCGAGACAAAGATGTCAATCTTCACGTCTCCCTATAGAAGAATCTTAAATAGGGGCAGCTGTAATACCCAAATTTTTACCCCTAAGATCCCACATTTCATTGGCATATCATTCCACAAACAAGGTCATATTTTTAGCTTTCGCACCCTTATGGGTTGCTTACTTTCTTTTTGTTTGTTTCTGTTTACTAACATCTAATCAAAATACCAAAAAATATTTTTTGTTTCTTTTTTTTCTCTGTGTGTTTAGAGCTTTCCAGGGAGCTGGACAAAAGGCTGGACTTGAAATATGGCGTATTGAGAATTTTAATCCAATATCTGTCCCAAAGTCCTCCTATGGCAAATTTTTCACTGGGGATTCCTATGTGATCTTAAAGACAACCGCGTCAAAAAGTGGAGCTCTGCGTCATGACATCCATTACTGGATTGGTAAAGACACTAGTCAGGATGAAGCTGGTGTTGCAGCCATCAAGACGGTTGAGCTGGATGCAGCTCTTGGAAGACGTGATGTTCAGTATCGGGAAGTACAGGGCCATGAAACTGAAAAGTTCCTGTCTTATTTCAAACCTTGTATTATACCTCTAGAAGGTGGAGTTTCTTCTGGTTTTAAACATGCCGAGGCTGAAAAACATAAGGTTATTTGTATGCAGAGGGAAACATGTTGTGCATGTCAAAGAGGTTCCATTTGCTCGATCTTCACTCAACCATGACGATATTTTTGTTCTCGACACTGAGTCAAAAATCTTCCAATTTAATGGTTCCAATTCATCTATTCAAGAAAGGGCTAAAGCTTTGGAAGTTGTACAGTATATTAAGGATACCTACCACGAGGGAAAGTGCGAGATAGCTGCCATTGAAGATGGAAAGTTAATGGCTGATCCTGAAACTGGGGAATTCTGGGGTTTCTTTGGCAGATTTGCTCCTCTTCCACGAAAAGCAGCCAGTGAGGATGGTAAATCTGCTGATTCTCGTTCTCCAAAACTGCTTTGTGTTGAAAAAGGACAAACCGAACCCGTTGAGGCTGATTCTTTCAAAAGGGAGTTTCTAAACACAAATAAATGTTTTATTCTGGATTGTGGGTTGGAAATATTTGTCTGGATGGGAAGAAACACCTTTCTTGATGACAGAAAAAGTGTCAGTGGTGTTGCTGATGAGTTAGTCAGTGGCATCGATCAACTTAAACCCCAAATAATTCGAGTAATTGAAGGAATCCTACAGTGTTGCAGTAAGATTAAATCAACATCAAAGAGAAGAGTTAGGGCTGATTGAACAAGCTTATGACAATCCACATGAGGCATTATCGAGAATCAAGCGACACCTCCTCACCCAACGTGCCTTCAAAGAAGTTGGAATAGAGTTTATGGATTTGTATAGCTACTTGATTCCTGTGTATGAAATAGAGCCTCTTGAGAAGATTACAGATGCATATCTTGATCAATATCTGTGGTATGAAGAAGAAACGGCATCTCTTTCCCAACTGGATCAAGCCAGCAGATTCAGAGCCATCGCCTCTTTTGGTTTACAAATGGTGTCAAGGTATCAACAATTTGCAAGGCATCTGGGACACTGGTGATGGTCAGTGTGTTGTGATACTGCAGACCAAGTTTGAGAAATTTTTTCGAGAAGATTGATTTAACAATGTTAAATAGGCTTCTCCGTTTGGTTCTAGACCACAACATTGCTGATTATGTCACTGCCAAAAATAATGTTGTCTTTTCATATAAGGATATGAGCCACACAAATTCATATGGTCTTATACGTGGACTACAGTTTGCATCCTTTGTTGTTCAATATTATGGTCTGGTATTGGATCTTTTGCTCCTTGGATTGACTCGAGCAAGTGAGATTGATGGACCACCGCAGATGCCTAACGAGTTCATTACTTATTGGGACACCAAAGTTGAGACAAGGCATCCAATTAGGCTGTATTCTTGGTACATTGACCGAGTTCACATATTATTTCGCTTCACACATGAGGAGGCTCGTGATCTCATTCAGCGATATCTCACTGAGCACCCTGATCCTAACAATGAAAACATGGTGGGGTACAATAATAAGAAGTGTTGGCCAAGAGATGCAAGAATGAGGCTCATGAAACATGATGTCAATCTTGGGAGGAGTGTCTTTTGGGATATGAAAAACCGTCTTCCTCGAAGCATCACCACTCTGGAATGGGAAAACAACTTTGTTTCTGTTTACAGCAAAAATAATCCGAACTTGCTATTTAGCATGTGTGGATTTGAAGTGAGGATACTTCCTAAAATTAGAATGACTCAATAAGCATTCAGTAATACAAGAGGCGGTGTGTGGAATCTCCAGAATGAACAAACAAAAGAAAGAGCAGCTGCTGCTTTCTTAAAAGTTGACGATAAACACATGAAAGTTTTTGAGAACCGTATGAGGCAGATTCTTATGTCTTCGGGTTCTACTACATTCACAAAAATTGTCAATAAGTGGAATACAGCTTTAATAGGTCTCATGACTTTCCTCTGAAGATATTGCAAGGGACATATTTTCTGTCGGTTGTTTCTTGGCAGAACTTCATCTTTGCAGGCCACTCTTTGATTCTGTCTCATTGGAAATATACTTGCCTGGATGGAATGTTTGCAGCCAGTGGGTACAAAGTCGGTGTATGGGAAAGATTTTAATGCTTTTTCATACAAATATATTGCTGTTCTTGTAGCCAGTTTTGCACTAGCAAGAAATATGCAACGGTCTGAGGTTGACCGGCGCGCTTATGTGAATATAGTTACTCGACATCGAATCAGGACTGGAGTCCATGCATGGCGCAAACTTATTCACTAATTAATAGAGATGAGAAGTCTGTTTGGGCCTTTTGCAGATAATTTATACAGCCCGCCTCAGTTTTTTTGGAAACTAGATTTAATGGAAAGTTCTTCCACGATGAGAAGATGTATGAGGAGGAATTATCGAGGATCTGATCATTTAGGTTCTGCAGTTGATTATGAGGAATACTCAGGAGAGAAAAATGACCAGAGCACTCCAGTTTTGTCTGCCGAAGCAATCTCATTGGAGGCAGTCAATGAAGATGAAGAACAGGTGGATGTGGAGAATTTGGTTGCTAGGACTGATGAAATTCAAAATAAAGGAGACAATCAGCCTATATTTTCTGAATCAGCAGAGCAATCTGTTCGGGCCATCATTTGCAATCATGAATTTCGTTAAGAGTTGCTTGGATGTATTGCTCACATTTGGGTCATACAAAACTGCAAGGGGCATGGCTGTTTCAAAGCTAGTAATAAGGTTTTTTTGGGGTGGCTTGACTTCTGCGTTTGTGACATATGTTTACCTGAAGGTTTTACAGGAGAGGCATAGTAATAACTCCGACAATTCATTCTATTTCCGGATATACCTGCTTGTATTGGGTGTTTATGCAGCTATACGCCTATTCTTTGCATTGCTGCTCAAAATTCCAGCCTGTCATGCACTTTCTGAGATGTCTGACCAATCATTCTTTCAGTTCAAGTGGATATATCAAGAACGGTACTATGTTGGACGAGGTCTTTATGAGAAAATGAGTGACTACTGCAGGTATGTGGTCTATTGGTTGATCGTACTTGCTTGCAAATTTACTTTTGCATACTTTCTCCAGATAAAACCTCTTGTTAAACCTACCAATATCATTATGGATCTTCACATTTGGTACACTGTCATGTCAACAAACTTTCTGGACAGATTCCTATTGGTTTGGCAAATGTTACTACACTCACTTCATTTAATGTGTCTTTCAATAATTTATCTGGATACTTGCCATCAAATAGTACCTTGTTCAAATACAACAGTGCTGTTGGAAACCCATTTCTAAGTTCCTGCCGTGGCGTTTCTCTAACTGTTCCATCAGCAAATCAACCAGGACAGTTTGATGACAATTCTTCCAATACATCACAAACTCCAAGCAAAAATAGTGATAATGGTTTCAATGCTATTGAGATAGCAGCAATAACGTCTGTTTCAGCCATTGTTTCGGTTCTTATAGCACTTATTGTTCTGTTTTTCTTCACGCAAAAGTGGAAGCCAAGGTCTAGGGTTGGCGGTTGTGTCAAAAGAGAAGTTACCGTGTTTACTGATATTGGTGTGCCATTGACATTTGAAAACGTTGTCCAAGCCACAGGAAATTTTAATGCAAGTAACTGTATTGGGAGTGGAGGATTTGGTGCAACTTATAAGGCAGTGATATCACAAGGAATCTTGGTGGCAGTGAAACAACAATTTTATGCAGAGATTAAGACCCTTGGAAGGCTTCATCATCCAAACCTTGTCACTCTTATTGGTTACCATGCGTGTGAAACAGAGATGTTTCTGATATACAATTATCTTTCAGGCGGTAATCTAGAAAAGTTACACCAGGAGAATCAGGAGTTAGAATTTGTTCTGGATATGTATGGCAGGGAGGATTATCAGAAAAGCTTGCCAGAAATTAGAGAATCTGAAAATAAAGCTCGCTCTCAAGCTAAAATGCTTAAAAATGCTTTAGATGAACATGGTCGTTATTTGACTGCTTCAGCAATGTTCTGTGGTAAGATGAGCACTAAGGAGGTAGATGAAACAGAGTGAAAGCGGCTCGAAATTGAGGTTGAGCTGAGGAAACAATTCATCACTTATATAAGCCATATTGCAAGCCATGTGAATATAATCTCAGCCATGTTGCACTCCAAGCTGACCCCACAAGCCTTCCACGTCACTTAAGTGAGCTGAAAGAAGAAAAAGCAAAACGACATGAATATTTTGTTCAGCAAAAGCTCACGCGTAAACACCCACTTCAAAACGGCAGAAAATTATCACAAACGGCAAATCATTTTTCACTCATTCTCATCTATAAATAGAATTCATCCCTCACTCTATTCTTCAAGCTTTTCAAGCCAAAAAATCTCTGCTGATTTTCTTCCTCAATTCCTCAATACAAAACCTTTTGCTCACATTCTCTTCTCATACTTCCTTCCACCAAATTAACTTCAAATCAACCTCAAACACAGATCAATTCAACCAGAGATTCGTTCAGAAGAAGAAGAGAAGCAAGAAGAAGTTTGGATTGATTTCTTACCTGTGATTTTGAAGGTAGTTCAATGGATTCCGTTTTCTCGATTCGAGTTCGTCATTGTATATTTCCTTGAATTGTTTATACTGTTGTGAAGAGCTTTTAATTCCGATCACAACCGTGTTAATTTTGCATCCCGTCGCTTTGATTTGAGCTTGAATTCATAGCCATGGTGAACGGTGTCGCGTGAAGTTTTGAAGAAGAAGTTGTTTCTGATGTTTTGGTTCCTGCTTCTCTTTTTCCTTTTCGTTTTTCTTTACTATTTTTAATATATTTTTCTTTATTCCTTTTATTTTGTTATTTCTTTTTTTTACTAGTTAATATTTTAAATAGTTTTTTTTAAAAGAGCTCTTAAAAAATTTATTTAAAAACTTTTGTTTTGAGCTAATTGTTGGTTGTTTTGGATTTTAAATTTTGATAAGATCTCATCAATATCAATGGACTTTGGGTGTCGATTTTATCCACCAAAAGAGGTGATTGATATTGATGATGATTTAATCGATTTAAGATCCAAATTATGGTTTCTTTTCATTTTAGTTCTTCTTCTTATTTTTCTTTTGATCGATGAAATCTATGGATCATAGATTGTTGATTATCAAGGTTGATTAATCTTCATTATTTCAAAACTATGGACGAATAATCATTGAGATAATTCTCCTTACTTTGGAATAGTGATAGATTACCTTTGATTAATTGATGAAAAATCTTGATTATGATGAGATCACCACATCTTTTCTTTTTGTGTGGCATGTTTTAGGAGAGTGATTTATATATCATTTCTCTAACATGTATTAACACTAACATTTTATTGACCGGTCTCAGATAGTCGTGGTTTCTACATAAACCCGATTACGATTGCTTAACATAGCGCTAAAGTGTCCCTTAATCGGAAAATGATCATTCGTGACTCAAACTTACGTTTAAAAGTCCAAGTATGTTTAGTTGCTTGTCTTAACTCCAATACCTATGAAAATCATTGTTAGGAGGCTTTGATTCTATCAATCCTCTAATGAATTTTCATTAATCTTGGTCTAAGTGCAAGAATTAATCATCATTGATCATATGTTCTAACCACTAACCACTAATTCACTAACAATATCCTTGTTTAATTTTGTTTATATTCTCTTCTTACTCCTTATTTTTCTACTTTTATGCTTCCATTTTATCATTTCATACCATATCTTTGTTTATGTTTATGTCATTTTCTCTTTGTCCACTTGGACCATACTTTGTTCAAAACATTAATAAAGGATAAAACATCTAAAAAAATTTGGTGCTATTAACTTTGTGGTTATGCTCTTGGATCATTCTTAGACCTTGGACTTCATGGACATTTTGGACTTAGAATTAGGACTTTCATTCCTATGCTTGGAGTATTGTGGATCTTAGCCTTTATTTGGCTCGCTCATTAGCTTATGTTTTAAATCGGATGGAATTCTTTTTGCTTGCTTTAGAGTGTGCTACAAGTCGGTTAGATCTTTCTTACCCCTAGCTCTTATTTTGTTTTTTTTAGGATAGTCACTTCATCTCCTCCCCTTCTTAAATTTTCAAAACTTTCTCCCTCTTTCAAAATTTTCTTGGTTTCAAACTTCAAAACCGCTTTCGCAATAAAACCTTGACTTTCGTCAAGTGATTTTTAAAATTTGTTTTTCTTAATAAAAGTCAATCAATGTTAATCATGCTTTGACCAATTTCAAAAGACATAAAAAATACAAAAACTCATCAACTCTTTTTGTGCCTTTATGCACTTTTTCACTTTAAAACTTTTCATAAAGTTTAGACATGATTCATTTCTATAGTTGAGATGTAAATCTCCTATTCCCCATATTATTAAGACTTTGACATTTTCCACGTTGATGTTGAGTGATAGTCTTGTTGATAATCCAAGCAAATCCTCCATCTTTATGTGACGCAGATGTTGTCTTAATACTCGTGGGTGGATAGTCGCAGTTTTCTCCTTGAAATGACGACTTGTCTTTACATCTAAAATCAATCAAAACCAACAAATTTTTGTCATTTGTACCACGAACTACGGGGTTTTGATTCCATATTGCACTTTATGGGTACGTAGGCATGAGACGATAAGTCTCTCCAAACACAAAAATATAAAAAAAATATTCTCTTCTCATCTCCCCAATCTCTTTTCAAACAAACCACTTTCAAACCAAAAAGCGTAAATATTTCAAAGGGCTCCTATAGAGTACTATAGACGTTTTGGGTGCTAACACCTTCCCATTGCGTAACCAACCCCCTTACCCCGATCTCTGACTCGTGTTCTTATTTTAGAACTCTTTGGTTTTGTTCGCTCTTTTTCCTTTCCTTTATTTGGATAAAATAAAAGTGCGGTGGCGACTCTTGTTTTCTTTGAGTTAAGTTAGTCAATAACTTATACTCACGATTTTTACCGCTACACTGGCGACCTGCTGCCTGTGCCAATTCCAACTTCTATCCCTTCTCCGATCACTACATACTGCATTGGTATCACCCTGTCTCTTGTTCCCAAAAGCTTTCTTACCACCTCCAACTAAGGTTCACTCAACCGCTTGAATCTTACCAATCTTAACGCCATTCTCGATACGTTCCCCCAAGAGTATCAGCTCGGAAAAATTAGCCGTTGTACAATTGATCAGCCTGTCATAGTACAACCAGAGAAAGTGCCCACAAACATGTCCATCAACTCACGCTCAACCATGGGCGGGAGCACCCTGGCAGCCAACTCACGCCATCTCTGGGCATATTCTTTGAAACTCTCGTTATTCTTCTGAGAGAGATTTTGGAGCTGGACCCTGTTCGGCGCAAGGTTGTTGTTGTATTGGTAATGCTTGACAAAAGCCTCTTCTAATTCCTTCCAACTACCGATTTGAGCAGGCTCTAACCCCATGTACCATTCCAATGACGGTCCCGACAAGTTGTCCTAGAAAAAATGCATCAGCATCTTTTCATCATCAGAGTAGGCGGACATTCTCCGGTAGTAAGATCGCACGTGAACTCTCAGGCATGTATCCCTCTTATACTTGTCAAACGTGGGTGCTTTGAATTTGATTGGTACCCTCAAGCTAGGGAACAATCCCATGTTAGCCACGTCCAGCCCCATGGAGTTCTGATTAGCAAGATTCCTCATCTGTTCTTCCAACAACCTGAACCTTCTATCATTGTCAGCGGGCATGCCTGGAGGAGGGAAAGCATCTTCCTGGCGATCTTCGCCCCAGTGAGAATCCTCAATACCATACTCAGCATAATCAGTATGAGGACCAAAACCAGCCTGATTGATCCTAGGATCGTATCCCATATTACCAAAACCTTGATTTCCGGTGCCTGGCCCAAAACCAACATTGTGAACTGATCGCGACTTTCTATGTCTAGTACAACCTACCTGCAAGTGCACAGTCTATCGCGTAGTAATAATAGATATCGATCCCACAGGGACTCGTAATCAAACTAGTGTTCTCGGGAGTTACTATGTTTAGCTAGGTAGAATATGTTTTAGGAAATAAGATTGTCACTAAAAGGGAACTAAGAATGCTACTTAGTTTATAATTGATTTAATCGATATGCAGTAATTGTGTTCTTCAGGGATTTGACAAGTTACCGGTGTATGAAATAATTTTCAGAGTTTATTTAAGCAGAAAATGGTGATTTAAAGACTCTCGCCTCACGATGGTTATTGACGTTAATCATTATTCTAAGGGCCAAACGTACACTTTCGTATCCCATTCGGGGTTAAAATTATTTTTTGGAAATCTCTAAGTTCTAATTCATTTTAAAGTGCTTTCGCTGTTATTAAAATGAATGACTAGTGTTTACTATCTGATCTTACCGCAACTTTCGCTTGTTGGTTCGTATCTTAATTAATTTCCCACTTTCGTGGCAAAACTACTTTTAAATAAGTTCTCGCTTTCGCGACGAAGTTTATTCAGTAAATCCATTTTAAACACTCAAACCATAAATTACTCTTGAAAAGAAAGTTTTTCAACCGGTTATTATCAAATCCCATTCGAATTATTACCACATATCGATTACTTAAATTTAGCTAGACATGGATTTGGGAAAGATGAAACATAAATAAAAACAATAAATAATAATATGCATTATAATAAAACTGGAATTACGATTGAAATGAGAAACCTGTAAATATTCCAATTGGCCTTTGGGCAGATCCTCCACAGATGTTGGCAGGATTCTGGTCTTTATGCCAATTTGATCGTACAATAGAAGTAGAAATTACAGAAGAATGAAAGGAATGTAGAAAAAGTAAAGAGAAATAAATAAGAATATTAAACTGGAAAGGTTGCTCTGGAAATAAATATGGCAGCACTTCGTTGTATGAATGCGGCTCCCTTTCTGAGGTCCCCTTCTTCCCCTTTTATAGAAATGGAATTCTAACGTTATAATTGGAGAGGGTGGACTTTGAGGCAGAAAAATCAGGGAGTAGTGGTCCACTATTTGGGACTTCGAACTGCTTCTTTAACGTGCAATTGAAGTGGGGCGTTTTTGCCTGCATGACGATCGTCACAAGGTGTGACGGTCGTCACCCGTGTGACGGTCGTCATGGAGCTGTGACGGTCGTCACAGCAACAAAATCAGCATTTTGCGCTTTTCATGATGTTTTCATCCTTTTTTTCGTCCATATTTCATCTGAGATTGCTTCTTTTCTTCATATTGCCTTGTTTAGACATGATCATCAAATACCTGCAAAACATCAGACAAATAACACGGAAATAACTGAAATCGGATCGAAAACAGTTAAACTTTAGTTGAATTATGCATCAAAATATAAATACGATTTCGTGTTATCATGAACGCCCATTCCAATACCATTGTGGCTTGCATTGCCGAAACCTGCGTTACCGAAGCCCTGATTGTCGTAACCTTGATTTCTGTAACCCTGATTTTCATAACCCTGATTGCCATAGCCTTGATTACCACCAAAACCAACATTGCCAATACCAATACCCATACCAGTATTCCCAGCACCTAGACCAGCATTGCCAGTTCCAACATTGAAACCAGCATTCCCCGTCACATCCACATTCTCAGCTCTGTTATCATTCTCAGTCATATTGAGGACAACCACCGGCACCGTGTCATCTGCTCGAGGAGTCCCGACTCGAGAAGGATGATTAGCAAATCTGCCATGTAGCACTCCCTGACTATCAACCCTAGCAATATGAGGCTGCACCAGAGTTTGCAGCTGCTCCTGGCCCTTAGCCACAGTCTCCATCACCTACATGAACTGCGCCATCCTATCGCGCATCTCTTGCATCTCGGTCTGCATCTGATCCTTGGCTTTCTTACAGTTGCTTCTGGTAGAATAGCGATGAATTCGTTGATCGGCAAACCTGGAACCTGCATCAACAGAGGGTTTGGAGAACAATACAAGGTACCTGCTATGCGAATGATTTATGCAAATGCAAATGTGTGTCTGTGCGTTAGGGAGACTTTCCCCCGATTCGAGTGCCAGAGTGCAAGTGCTGATAACAAGAAGTCCGGATCTAGTCACTGGAATAACATCTCATATATAAATGGGCCAACAAGGCAGTAGTACAAGGTCAATGAATACAACGAGAATCAATAGCATGACCTCAACCAACAGGCCTGGTGATGGTCAGCCTACAGCAAGATCATAAAAATACAAAGAGCTACAAAGATAATCAAGTGCGACAGCGGGCACGAAACTCCTCTAGCAACTCTCTGGTCTCGGGGTGATCAGGACGAGCGAGTAACCCTTCAACAAGCAACTCTCTCTGCATAATAGTACACTGGAGACCCTCAACTGAATCTTCCCACGCTCCATGGCCAAAGAAATCTTCTAACTTTCGCTTCTTGGACTCAAACCTTTGCTTGCGATCTTTCAAGTTAGCGAGAGCTTTGTTCAGCAGGTCTTCAGCGGCGTATCTGCGAGCAGTTTCCTCATCAAACCACTTCTCACTAGCTTTCACCTAAGCCTTTAATTTGGAGATTTGCTGTTTCAGTTTGTCCTCCCTTTCTTTGTTGTTGGCTATAGGGGCATTCCACTGCTGATTAAACTTGGATATTCTTCGGTATGCTTCGTCCAAGTGCTGCTTCTTAGTAGCCAATACATCATTAACAGATTTGAAGTCCAGACCCAAGCACTCGCGATCAGCTATCTGCTTAGTCAAGTTCGTGCCTAATCTGTTCACCAACTTTGTTTGCCTCTTGAAGGAGTGGACGACTTCACTTCTCTCGCCTCTGATCTGTGCCAACTCTTTCTCTAACTCTTCATTTGCCTTCTTCAGCTCTTCTCTCTCAGCTAATACCTGATTATACTGCTAAATAGGCATGGTAGTAGGCTCTTCCACCACTGGAGGGCACTCCTGCTTAGCAGGTGGAAAAGGCATCCTTATAATCTCTGCTCTGGCTCTGATCCAGGTCACATACGGAGCGTAAGCTTGGCTATTACTTTTCCCCAACAATGACTTCCCTCATCTAATGATATCATTCCAGGCCCGCTGAAGCTTAGATAACATATCTCCCTCTAGAAGACCGGTGAGGTACAGAGATTCCTGCACCTCTTCATCCTTAGGCGGAGCTCTCAAAGCATAAGCAAACTGTCGGACAAGTAGAGATTGATTATAGTTGATACAGCCCTTTCTTCCAATCAAAGGCACATTTGGAAACCCACTACAACTGAATATAACCTCAGTACCTAACATTTCTCTATCAAACCAAACAACACTCTCTGCTGATAAACCAATCAATCGCTCAGACCACTCAGCTGTGGCTGCAGATGAAGCAAAGAGACCCTTCTTGGGTAGGTGACTATCAAACCATCTATAGAGTAAGGGCACACAGCATGATACATTCTTACCCCTTCTGTCCTCGTTCTTGTAGTGGACAGAATGATACACATTGCCAATCAAGGTAGGAACTAGATTCCCTGATGCAAAAATATGAAAGGCGTCCAAGTCTACAAAATCAGGCATGTTAGGAAACAAAATGATACCATATATGCAGAGAGCAAGAATGGCGTTGAACACAATCCAACAACCGTCTTTGGCACACTGTTGGGCTTTCCCAACTAAGAACTGCAAAGAGAAACCAGGAACCCCGTTCCAACTGGACAAGATCAACTCAGAGGCATCCAGATGAAGAGAAAGAGCTAGATTAGCCAGATTAGGCTCAGCATCCATATGAACAAATGACATCTGACTCCTGATAGGCACACCCAATAAATCAGCATACTCCTCTAATGTAGGTGCAAGAATGAAGTTTGGGAAAGTGAAACATCTCAAAGGAGGATCATAGAACTGTAGCAAGGTGTACAACCCATTCAACTCTTGCACAGAAGGCTTATGGACCAAACTGAGTAGCTTCCCATAAGACTTTCTGAATTCACCTCTCACAGTATCATTTGCCAAAGCAAACAGACTGGACAACTGAGCAACCTCCAGAGTGGGGAGTTTGTAGGTTACAGTCTTCCTTAGAGAACCCATAATAACACAACAGAAGGCAAGAAAACCTGAATCGGGGGATAAGGTACCTGCAACACAGACACACGTTAATGATATGCAAATGAGTATGCAAAATGCAAAATGCAAACATGCAACAGAGGATCAAGATGGCTGCTGAGAAGACCAAAGCTCTGATCCAACACAATCACAACACTGCTCTGATAGCACAACCCTGGAGAGAACCAATAAATACACACTGTCGAGAACAACCACATCTCTGATGATCAAAACCCTCTGAAACCAACAACTCTGATTCATTGTCAAGAAAACCAGGTAGTCTGAAGGTTAAGGTTTCCTGCAATAACCCGACCCCGCTCACATGTATAGACCTAAATCACAGACAAGGTATGGCATCCTATGCGTTTCCCAGCGTCACAGACTTTCAAGAGCGATGATACGATACCCAGAAGGTGTGGCATCATCATCCCTTGAAGTGGCCTCACTCTGCTGAGTCACAAATGATCGGTCCCCAGAGTCGACAATCCTTCAAACCAACAACCCCTCAAGCCCAAAGGGCTGGAAAAGAAGTCAACCGGGAGAACCTCGTCTGAGCGTGGATTTCATGAGACACTAGTGCCTGCAAAGCAAGCACGCGCCCACTAATTTCCCCAATTAATGCTAAGTACACTCAAGCCTGGGTCTGGCTTCTCACTCATCAGAACCCCCTCCCACAACATCACAATAATAATATCATACTGAAAATAAAATGTGGAAAGCAAATGCAAAAAATAAAACCCAACAGGTAAACACACAAGCGCTAGGATTGACTCGCATAGGGAACCAGATGTCCCCAGCAGAGTCGCCAACTGTTGCTACTGCGAAAACGAGGTTGGCAAGACAGAAGAGTCGCCACCTCAGAACAGGAAAGGAAACGATCGAAAAAAACCTAACGCAAAGGTATAAGACAAGGTCATCACAACCATTGTCTGGATTCGGGAGTCGGTTACGCAAGGGGAAGGTATTAGCACCCCTCATGTCCATCGTACTCGATGGGATCCATGCTTGTTGTGTATATCTGACGGGTTTGTTAAGTCTATCTACGCTAAAAGGTCTGGTCTGAAAAGAAAAGAAAATGACTCGGCAAAGCGTCGCACTTTATGCCTACGTATTCCTGTCTGGAACGAGAAATCAGAGTCAACATAGTTCGCCTAACTACGAGGGAAGGTTGCTCGCCGAGATATCGCATCTCATGCCTACGTACTTTCACACAGCATGAAAGATCAGAGCAAACGTAGTTCGGGACACGAGGGACACAGGTTTGTCTTTTTTATCCGAGTAGGGTTAACAAACGGTTCCAGCAGTTGGTGTATGCAGCTCGACCATTGGAGACTTAGGCGTTTACCGTTTGCGGTAGAACTGGGAGTTAACAGAAATCTCCTTCTGAAAAAGGTTTCCATGGATTAAAGGTCTAAGAGGACAAAAAGAGTTTGATCTTTGTTTTCTGTTTTTTAGAGAAGTGTCTTTTATGAATGTTTGCAACCGATATCGCACTAGAGACTATGACCTGAGCGTGAATGTGTCGCATGTCACCCAAAGGGTACCATACTAAACATCCAGACTGTTGAAAAGAAACTCTCCAACAATCCTTTCTCAGATAGCTTAAGGCTCGTAGCGTACGACGTCAATTAACCTTTATTACTGTATTTTGATTTTGTTTGAAGACGAGAAGAGAAAAGAAGCACTAAAGGGGAACTGATCCAATCCTAAAGTTGTCATGCAAAATGGACCTATGGTTGAGGTTAGAAGGGAACTACCTAATGTTATCATGCATGGTTAGAACCCTAAGGTCTGTCATAACTTCTCTTGAACAAGAGAAGTCAGAGTTCCTTGGGGAACATGGCAAAGGAAAACAACAACAAAAGAAATAACTGTAACTAAATTACTGTAAATAAAATGCATGCAATGCAACAAACAAGCAGAATGAGTCGCACTTAACTTCTAAACAATCAAGGCACAAAGGCCACACACCACACAGGAAAGGGAGCAGAGCTCAACCAAATAACAGCAAGCAAAGCCACACGGTAAAAATACAAGCAGAGGGAGAGACTCAACCTCTAATGCAGACAAGCAAAGGGAGCTATTCGCAACCTTTAGGATGCTCCTAGGCCTATAATCATTTATATGAAACCTACTTCTAATGCAACACACAGTCAATCAGTCACACAAGCAAAGCAGAGCATGTTAGAACACAGATTGGTTCTTAATAATAACTCTTTGTTTTGATGATAAATGTTAGGAAATTTATATTTAAGAATTATATACTCTAAAATTTGTTTGAGAGTTTTACTGCAGATTGAAACGAAATTAACTCTCTAGAAGCAAATCTGTTTTGGATACAAGAAGTTATTCTGACTCTGAAGCGCCAGATGCATCTTACAGAAGAATCTAATTGCTCCTTACAGAAGATCCTGAGCGTAGTCTCCAGAAAGATCTGAAGCAAGAAGCTCCAGAACATTCTGAATCAGAAGCATCTGAAGATAGTCAGAAGCATCTGAAGCTGAAGCATCTGAAGCATAGAAGAATATTGATTGAAGAGTTTCTCAAAGCATAATTCTACAAATGTTTCTGAAAGTACCAACGCTGCCAAGTACAGAAGTTCTGTGTCAAATATGCTCTAATGATCAACACGCTGAAAGCACACATGCTGTAGAAGACTCTGATACAGCAAAGTTCTGATTATCATTAGAAGACTCTGATCCATTCAGACTCTGAAGAACTTGCTGAAAACTGAAGAAGAAATATTCAAGAATATATCCGTTGGAATTATTCAACGTCTCTTTCCTCATTTGTGCTAGACACACTTACACATACAAAAAGGATTTTTCTGTGCCATCTACTTCTAGGAAAGGTCACTTGATGTGAAGACAAAAAGGCTCAGACCTTTTTGGGACTCTCTTTTCAACGCTCAGCTTCCTTGGATCAGCTGCCTATAAAAGGAGAACTTCACCACTTTCTTCAGTTACACAATTTGCTGAAAAGAAATCATTATTTTCTAAGCTCTCATTCATTCTTATTCTTCTTAGAATTTATTGTACTTAAACTTAAGAGAAAAATCACTGTTGTGATAAAAGCTTTATAGAAGCATTAATACTCTTGTATTTAATTTACATTGATTGTAAAGGTTATTCCTTAAGAGGATTCAGTTGGAATCAGTAGCTCTTGAGAAGACTAAGAACTGTTGTTCTTAGGTGTTACTATTGTAATCAGTTTGATTTAATAGTGGATTAAGTCCTTGTTGAGAAAGGCAAATCACTCTAGGAAGGGTGAACTGGCGTAGTTGTTTAAATGAACCAGGATACAAATAATTGTGTGATTATTTTTCAAGTCTTAATCTTTCATACTTATTCAACCCCCCTTCTAGGTATTATCTCACCTTCAGTTGGCATCAGAGCTCCGGTTCTGAGTGTGCTACCACTTAACAGTGTCAGTAAAGATCCAGAGAGAAATACTTTGATATATATTTATTTGTTATCATGGCTGATAATTCAATGTCAAATATTAACAATAAATATGAAGAGAGGGATAGGATCAACACCAAACCCCCAATGTTTGATGGGGAGAAATTTGACTACTGGAAAGACAGAATTGAGAGTTTTTTCCTAGGATATGATGCTGATCTATGGGATCTAGTCATAGATGGATATGTACATCCCACAGATGGGGATGGCAAAAAGATTGACAGAAAATCTATGACAGATGCTCAGAAGAAAGATTTCAGAAATCACCACAAAGCCAGGACTATATTACTGAATGCTATTTCACATACAGAGTATGAGAAAATTACAAACAGGGAGACTGCTTTTGATATGTTTGAATCCCTAAAAATGACTCATGAGGGAAATTCTCAAGTTAAGGAGACAAAAGCTCTGGCTCTGATCCAGAAGTATGAGGCTTTCAAAATGGAAGACTCTGAATCTGTTGAAGCCATGTTCTCCAGATTTCAGATACTCACTGCTGGGCTGAAAGTTCTGGACAAGGGATATTCTACATCAGATCATGTAAAGAAAATCATCAGAAGTTTGCCTACCAGATGGAGACCAATGGTGACTGCCTTGAAGATGGCTAAAGATCTGAACAAGATCTCTCTAGAAGAACTCATCAGCTCACTGAGGAGCCATGAGATTGAGCTTGAGGAAGATGAACCTCAGAAGAAAGAAAAAGGTAAATCTGTTGCATTAAAATCTAACAAAACTGCTAAAGCTTTGCAGGTCATTCAAGAAAGCTCTGAAGAATCTTCTTCTGAAGAAGAAGATGAGTTATCCATGCTGTCCAGAAGGATTAACAAACTCTGGAAGCACAAGGGAAATAAGTTCAACAACTTCAGAAGATCTGATAACAGAAAGGAATCTTCTGGTCATAGAAGATCTGCCAAGAAAGAAGTTGTGTGCTATGAGTGCAAAGAACCTGGGCACTACAAGAATGATTGCCCCAAACTTCAGAAAGAAAAACCCAAAAAGAAGTTTAACAAAAAGAAGAAGGTTCTGATGGCAACATGGGACGACATAGATGAATGTGAATCATCTTCTGAATCAGAAGAAGAATGTGCAAATGTTGCACTGATGGCCAGCACAGAGGATCAAGAGGAAGGTACCTCAGGATATGAATCAGAATCAGAATCTGATGATGATGCAGAAGAGGTAATGGCTAAACTTACCAAAGAAGAACTCATTAAAGTTTTAACAGAAGTTCTTAAAAGTTATAACAATATCAAACTCAAATACAAGAAGCTGAAAAGCAATCTTGAATCTGAGATTGATCTTCTGAAAACAGAACTTGTTGAGCAAAAAGAAATAAATCTGAAAATCAAAAATGACTTTGAAATAACTCAACAAGAATCTGAATCTGAGACTAAGTCATGTGAAAATATTTTAGAAAAATATGACTCTAGCTTTCAGAGATTTCTCACTAAGAGCATAGACAGAAGCAAGATGGCTTCTATGATCTATGGTGTTAGTGGAAACAACAGAAGAGGTATTGGATATGAATCTTCTTCTGGAAGCAATCCAAAACCTGTTGACAAACTTTTCATCAAGAAGACACCTCTGTATTCTCAATTCAAATTTGGTCACTTGAATGACATTAAACACACAAGCTCTGAGAAGAATACTTATGTGTTTAAACCCAAGGCAAGTCAGAATAAACATTATGTTGTAAAACAGAAGTTTAAACAAACCTACAAACCAACTAACCCCAAAGGATCCAAGAAGATCTGGGTACCTAAAAACAAAATAATTCCTGTTGCAGATGTTCTTAGCAGCAAGGTCAGGACACCAATCATGGTACCTGGACTCTGGATGCTCACGACACATGACAGGAGAAAAGTCTATGTTCCAAAGCCTGGAACTTAGATCTGGAGGTGACCTGAAGTTTGGAGGGAACCAGAAGGGCAAGATCATTGGATCTGGCACTATTGGAAATGGTAAACTTCCCTCTATTACTAATGTTTTACTTGTTGAAGGGTTAAAGCATAACTTATTGTCCATAAGTCAATTAAGTGACAATGGTTATGATATTACCTTTAATCAAAAATGTTGTAAAGCTATTAGTCAGAAGGATGGCTCTATCCTATTTAGTGGTAAGAGGAAAAACAACATTTATAAAATAAATCTTTCAGAACTTAAAGTTCAAAATGTTAAATGCCTCTTGTCTGTTAATGAAGAGCAATGGGTCTGGCACAGAAGATTGGGCCATATTAATATGAGACGTATATCTCAGATTAATAAACTTAATCCTTTCAGAGGACTCCCTAATCTGAAGTTCACTTCAGATGCTCTTTGTGAAGCATGCCAGAAAGGGAAGTTTTCAAAAACATCTTTCAAATCAAAAAATGTTGTTTCTACTTCTAAACCATTAGAACTACTTCATATTGATCTGTTTGGACCAGTGAAAACTGCATCCCTCAGAGGCAAGAAGTATGGATTGGTCATTGTTGATGACTTTAGCAGATGGACATGGGTAAAGTTCTTAAAACACAAGGATGAGTCACATTCTGTGTTCTTTGACTTCTGCAAGCAAGTCCAGAATGAAAAGAATTTCAAAATTATAAAAGTCAGAAGTGATCAGGTGGTGAATTTGAAAATAAATATTTTGAAAAATATTTTTCTGAAAATGGCATTGCTCATGATTTTTCCTGTCCTAGAACTCCACAACAGAATGGGGTTGTAGAGAGGAAAAACAGAACTTTGCAAGAAATGGCCAGAACCATGATCAATGAGACAAATCTGGCAAAACATTTTTGGGCAGAAGCAGTCAATACAGCATGCTACATTCAGAACAGAGTGTCTGTTAGACCTCTTCTGAAAAAGACTCCTTATGAATTGTGGAAGAAAAAAAAGCCCAACATTTCATATTTTCATCCTTTTGGATGTATTTGTTATATGTTAAACACTAAGGAAAATCTGAGCAAGTTTGATTCCAAAGCACAGAAGTGTTTCATGCTTGGATATTCTGAACGCTCTAAAGGCTACAGAGTATACAACACTGAGACACAGATTGTGGAAGAATCCATTCATGTTAGATTTGATGATAAGCTTGGCTCTGAAAAGCCAAAGCAGGTTGATAACTCTGCAGATAGGGAAGTAGTTTTTATTGACTCTGAAGTTCCAGAAGCAGACAAACTTCAAGTGAAGGAACCAGAAGCAACTCCAGATGCTACTCCCTTAACTTCTCAGATGAATAATCTAAACATTTCTGGAGAGTCAACTATCAGAGGATCATCATCCAGAATTAAAGCTTCTCATCCAGAGGATGTCATTATTGGAAAGAAGGATGATCCCATCAGAACAAGATCCTTTCTAAGATCATCTGAAGCATCACTATTTGGACTAGTGTCAGAAATTGAACCATCTTTTGTAGAAGAAGCTCTGCAAGACAATGATTGGATTATTGCCATGCAAGAAGAGCTAAACCAATTCAGCAGAAATGATGTATGGGATCTAGTTCAAAGACCTCAAGGATTCAATATTATTGGTACAAAATGGGTCTTCAGAAATAAGCTAAATGAGAAAGGAGAAGTTGAGAGGAATAAGGCAAGGCTGGTTGCTCAAGGGTACAGTCAGCAAGAAGGTATTAATTACACTGAGACATATGCTCCAGTGGCAAGGAGTTTGCTACATGTATGCAGGCAGAATTTGAAATGAGCATGATGGGAGAACTCAAATTCTTTCTAGGAATCCAAGTAAATCAAACTCCAGAGTGCACCTACGTACATCAGACAAAGTATGTTAAAGAACTTCTGAAGAAATTCAACATGTCTGACAGCAAGCTGGAAAAGACTCCAATGCATCCTACTAGCTCACTTGGCAAAGAAGAGGTAAGTAAGAAAGTAGACCAGAAGCTCTACAGAGGTATGATTGGCTCTCTTCTTTATCTTACTGCTTCTATACCTGACATATTGTTCAGTGTTTGTCTGTGTGCTAGATTCCAATCAGATCCTAGAGAATCACACGTGACAGCTGTCAATAGGATTCTAAGGTATCTAAAAGGTACTTCTAATGTGGGTTTGTGTTACAGAAAATCTGATGATTTCAAATTAGTTGGATTCTGTGATGCTGACTACGCTGGAGACAGAGTGGAAAGAAAAAGTACTTCTGGAAGTTGTCAAATTCTAGGAAGAAATTTAATCTCCTGGTACAGCAAGAAGCAACCCACAATTGCACTTTCAACCACAGAGGCTGAATATATTGCTGCTACTGGATGTAGCACGCAGATGCTCTGGATGAAGAGTCAACTAGAAGATTATCAAAATTTTGAGAGTAACATTTCTATCTTTTGTGATAATACTTCTGCTATATGTTTGTCCAAGAATCCCATTTTACATTCTAAGGCAAAACATATAGAAATTAAGCATCATTTCATCAGAGACTATGTTCAGAAGGGAATCATAAATTTAGCCTTTATTGATACAGATCATCAATGGGCAGATATTTTTACAAAACCCCTTGTTGAAGATAGATTCAATTTTATTCTGAAAAATATTAGTATGGATTTCTGTCCAGAATGATATTTATCAGAAGCAAATTGTTGCAGATGCAAAAATGTTTAAATACTCTGAAGTATTTCTTCTGTCTGTTTATTCTATTCTAATCAATCTTTCTGTTGTGAAACTCTAAACTAACCATCTTTAGAAGATCTGAACGTTGGCTAACGTTTCATTTCTTGAGAGAATTCAGAACAGCATGCAAGTAAACACGTGTCACACAAAATCTGAAGAGGTGGCGTGTACATAACTGAAGAGACGTTTGAGGTGAAGTTTGAATAGTAAGAATCTTGGTTTTCCCCCAAATTGTCAGAAGCATTTAATGTTTTGAAATGATTTTATTCTCTTCATTTAATGCTTGCTCAAACGTGTGTTTTTCTGACTTTTGATGTGCCTAAGTGTTTAGTATAAATACTTGTCTTGTATTCACTTTCACACTTTTCACTCTTAGAATTTACATGCGTTTTCATCTCCTATTTTCTCTGCATAAAAACCCAAAACCTAAGTGTTTGAAAAAGCATTCTTCAATGGCGTCTTCTTCATCAACAACTGCTCAGTTCCAATCTACAATGGCTGCTGTGACTTCAGATAACTTAGGTGCTGCTCCATATTCTCCTCCCAAGAGAACACTCCTAACACCTGTTGATAAACTAGGAGTTCTGTGTGAATCTATGGTTGAGTTTGACTCTCTGGCTGATAATGGGTTTGATTTTCGCTCCATTGTTAGAGCTCAAGGATGGGTTAAGTACTTTGATAGGTTGTTTGGACCACTTTACCCTCTCCTTGTGAAAGAATTCTGGATTCATGCATCTGTTTATCCCAAGTTTATTTTATCATCTGTGCTGGGAAAAGAGATTATCATCACAGATGATCTGATAAGAAGATTGATAGGTTATGAAGAAACAGATGGTGTTTCCCACTTGCCAGCTGGGCGTGTGGACATGGAAGAGGTTTATGAGGAAGTTATGACTGCTGGTCAAGCTTATAACAGATTCAAAGATCTGAAGCCTGATTACAAGATCTGGGCCAAGATCTTCATGGGATGCATCCACCACAGAAAATCAACCAATTCTCCAGATTATGTCAACAATGAACAGATCTATTCATGTAATGCCTTAGTCAGAGCACCAAGGTAGATCTTCCTTACATTCTGTTCATGCATCTGTGGAATCATATCAATGCATCTAGAGAATCTGTAAAAGAAAAAGGCCAGAAGATCAGGACTTGGATCCCATTTGGAAGGTTGATCTCAAATCTTCTCACTGAAAATGGTTTAGTGACTGCTCTGTACGCTGCTGGGGTTACAGAGGAATTAGAGTTTATTATGGGAAAGCCTCTGAACGCTAAAAGTCTTCTGAGACTCAAAATTGTAGATGAACTCACTACTGCTCCAAAAAGGCTGAATATGTCTGATTTGAATAAGAGGGTTCTAGTAGCTGACTTTCCTCTATTCTTTGCTGAAGAACCCAGACATATAGTGCTGATGTATATAGAGGAATGCAAGAGGGAAGGAATACCTGTTCCAGCTAATGTGTTTCAGCTTGTCAAACAACCACTACCAGATGCAGGAGAAGAAGAAGAAGTACCACTTCAGAGGAAAAGGACTCAGCTGCAGAAGAATCTGAACCTGTCCAGAAGAAGGCTAAGATTGCTGAGAAGCCCAAAAATCTCTTAAAGAGAAAGGATTCTGAAGAAGCTGCCTCTGCATCTGCCAAGAGGATTAAAGTAAAAGGTACTAAGACTTCTGTAATTTCTAAAAATATTGTTATTAATGATTCAACTATTAAGTCTGTTCCAAAACCACCTGTTACTCAAACAACTTTTGTTACTGCACCTAGTTCTGTCTCACCTCAAAAACAACACACTGCTTCTGTATCAAAATCATCTCAACCCAAAATACACATCAAACACTTTGTTCCACGTCCATCACCATCAGAATCACAACCAACAGAACCACAACCATCAAAACAACAACAATAATCTGAAAAATAAAACTCTGATCAACCACAAACTTCTGAACATCCAGAAAACCAACCCAAAGAAGTTCAACCAGAAAAAGCCTTTGACATTCCACCATCATATATTCCACCTTCTGAACCTGTTGCACCTGTTACTTCTGAACCCACAAAAGTAACTTCTGCTCCTGTTTCATCAGAACCACCATCCAAACAATCTGATACTCCTTCAGAACCTACTCATATCCCTGAGACAGAAGTTCTTGATATCACTCCATTAAAAACAGTGTTTCAAGTATCTTCTACCTCTTGTACACCTACAATATCCTCCAATTCATCTGAATCAGAAATCCATCCAGATTTTCTTGTCTCTCCATCCAAATACTCTGAGATGAATCAACCTGAACCCGAACCTGAATCAACCATACCTGCTAAAACTCCTATTCTAGATCCTATGCCTCCACCTGCACCATCATTTGAGATGATTGTTCCCACTTCCAATCCATCATCATCTGGTATATCTTGTGCCCAAGTTTCTTCTCTTTATCATAATCTATCTTATGGTTTCAAACTGAAAGATTTTTATGATAGAGTTGAACCTTCTAAACCCCTGAACCCTCTGAAACCAAAACTCAGACAGGCTCTTCCATCTGTAATCCTTTCATATATTCAATCAATGAACAATGTAGGATCTTTAGCAACAATATCTGCTACATCTGGTAAAGCTGTTGTTTCATCTCTGCAACCTGCATCTGATAACACAGTTGCATCTGTTTAACCATCAACCTCTGCTTTCATACCATACTCTAATGAACCCTTTGATGATGTTTGCCCACGCACAAGACCAAAACCTCATCTGCTTAATGCTTTAAACAGATCCTTACCTCAAAAACCAGAAATTCCCTTCATTCCATATTATCCCCCTCCTCTGATTTCCATCCCGAAATCACTCTTACCACCAACTCCCAAACCTAAACATATGACTCTGGAAACCTTGCTTAAACCACAGCCCATACTTAATAGTGATCATTTATTTCAAACATTTTTGCAAGAAATACAGATGTCTTTAGGTACTGTTCAGAAGAGATGCTCTGAAACTATGGATGCAAATGAATCTGACATCATCTGGAAAGGATTCATCAATAGATTCAACACTGTAGCTTCAAATCTGAAGAAAGTCTGTTCTGATGATGCAAAGCTCAGAGCTGAAAGGACTTTATTCTGGACTGTCAACAAAACTGAACCTCTGCTTCGCTTAGATGCTCCTCCACCTCCAACAGAATCTACTGCCAATACATTGACTATGACTCTGGTAGAACCCTCTTCAGGATCTACAGAACCAATGGCAATTAACTCTGTTCAGGCTGCAGAACCTCCAGCTTCTTCATCTGAGATAAAGTCAGAACATCTAGACTTTGAAGACAAGATTGCTGCTCTGGAGGCTGGACAGTCTGAGATAAAATCTTAGATGGCAAAGCAAGATAAGAAATCTGAGGATATGACAGAGTGGATGTCAAAACAAGATGAGAAGAATGAGACCATGACTAAGTGGATGTCAAAGCAAGAGCAATCATCATCTGAGATTACAGATCTATTGAAGATGCTTTTGTCAAAACACTCTTAGATTTTTTTCTCATTCTAATGTTTGTTCATCTGTTGTTTGCATCTGAATTTTATTGTTATATCTTCTGATGTTTACCTATGTACTCTTGCTCTGTTATTTTGAATGAATCAGTTTTCTCCATTGAATTATCTTATTTATTGTTCCTTTTATTTGTCCTTTTAAAAGTTTTTACTTTTTGCTTATGACAAAAAAGGGGGAGAAAATAAAGATCTGAACTGTTTAATATAACTTCACTAGAGTGAATCTTCAGACATATCTATTCTATCTAATATTTAAATTGACTATTTCAGAACATTTGATAAGAACACTCTATAAAAGAATCTCTAAGTCTCTCAGATCATTTGTCTTTTATCAAACTCTGAATCTTATATCTGCAAGACATTCTGATCCTAAAGTGTTATAAGAACAAACAAGATCTAACTCTGAAGATTACTCAAGACAAAAGGGAAGTTTCTATTCCTTTTTCATATTTAACTCAGGGGGAGATTCATCATCTCAGGGGGAGTTATAATTCTTTATGTTCAGTTAAATAAAATTTCTGATACTTTTTGTCATCATCAAAAAGGGGGAGATTGTTAGAACACAGATTGGTTCTTAATAATAACTCTTTGTTTTGATGATAACTGTTAGGAAATTTATATTTAAGAATTATATACTCTAAAATTTGTTTGAGAGTTTTACTGCAGATTGAAACGAAATTAACTCTCTAGAAGCAAATCTGTTTTGGATACAAGAAGTTATTCTGACTCTGAAGCGCCAGATGCATCTTACAGAAGAATCTGATTGCTCCTTACAGAAGATCCTGAGCGTAGTCTCCAGAAGGATCTGAAGCAAGAAGCTCCAGAACATTCTGAATCAGAAGCATCTGAAGATAGTCAGAAGCATCTGAAGCTGAAGCATCTGAAGCATAGAAGAATATTGATTGAAGAGTTTCTCAAAGCATAATTCTACAGAAGTTTCTGAAAGTACCAACGCTGCCAAGTACAGAAGTTCTGTGTCAAATATGCTCTAATGATCAACACGCTGAAAGCACACATGCTGTAGAAGACTCTGATACAGCAAAGTTCTGATTATCATTAGAAGACTCTGATCCATTCAGACTCTGAAGAACTTGCTGAAAACTGAAGAAGAAATATTCAAGAATATATCCGTTGGAATTATTCAACGTCTCTTTCCTCATTTGTGCTAGACACACTTACACATACAAAAAGGATTTTTCTGTGCCATCTACTTCTAGGAAAGGTCACTTGATGTGAAGACAAAAAGGCTCAGACCTTTTTGGGACTCTCTTTTCAACGCTCAGCTTCCTTGGATCAGCTGCCTATAAAAGGAGAACTTCACCACTTTCTTCAGTTACACAATTTGCTGAAAAGAAATCATTATTTTCTAAGCTCTCATTCATTCTTATTCTTCTTAGAATTTATTGTACTTAAACTTAAGAGAAAAATCACTGTTGTGATAAAAGCTTTATAGAAGCATTAATACTCTTGTATTTAATTTACATTGATTGTAAAGGTTATTCCTTAAGAGGATTCAGTTGGAATCAGTAGCTCTTGAGAAGACTAAGAACTGTTGTTCTTAGGTGTTACTATTGTAATCAGTTTGATTTAATAGTGGATTAAGTCCTTGTTGAGAAAGGCAAATCACTCTAGGAAGGGTGGACTGGAGTAGTTGTTTAAACGAACCAGGATAAAAATAATTGTGTGATTATTTTTCAAGTCTTAATCTTTCATACGTATTCAACCCCCCCTTCTAAGTATTATCTCACCTTCAGAGCAGTCAGGAAAAACAGCAGGCAAAACAGCTCAACAGCAAAGCAGATATACAGCAAACAGACAAACAGCTGCAAGCAAACAACTTCAAGCAATCTCCCAGAGGAGTCTTCATCTTCATGCTTCAACCAGCTCCAAAACAAGAGAGGAGAAACAACATCAAGAATATTGGATTGATGATGGGAAGCAGGAAGAAAACCAAAGGAATCCCTCCTAACACTCAACCAGTCATTTGAGAAAGGCATCCTCAAGGTTCTACCTATTGTAAAATGCCACACATCCTTCCGAAGGAAATATGAAGCTTTCACATAGGGACCTTTAATCATAGGATGAGAATGGAAAGCAATCAAAGCAATCCATGTTTGAGTAAGAAAGAAAACTACTTCTAAGCTCTTTCCTAAACCCTAATTCCTATAAGCTACAAGAAAGCTACCAAAAGGAAAAGAAAACTCCAAGCCAAGCCCCACAATCACCTCCACAGAAGCTACCACATGCCCATAACATCATCCAAGCAGAAACGCAAGCTCACCATGCACCAAATGCCACCAAGGAAGGCAATACAAAACAAGCACCAAGTTAGGAGCACCAAATGAACAACCTAATTGTAAGTTCTATTTAAAATAGCAAACTAGATTCTAAAAACCTACAAATTTTCCTAAGGGAACATGCCAGTGTTAAGAACCTATAGTTCAAATATCAGAGCCTAATTCAACTTCTAAGGCAACTAATAAAATCCTAAATTGTAAAGTGTCAAAGGGAAACCATGAAAGGGGAGGTTCTAAAACCCTAATCTAAAACAAAACCTATGTTTATCTAAAAATCAAGAGAAAATTCCTGAGGGAACATACATCTCTAATCCATAATCCAGCAAAAAATCATATCCAAATTCAATACCAATTGGTCAAACAAAAATCAACAAACAGATGTGTCAAATATGCAAAAATAAAGAAATTAATGAAAATGAGAAAAATCAAATTAAATTGCAAAATCATCAAAAAAATAAATCTAACAGCATAGAAAAATCACACATTAAAAGAGGATCATGGGCATATTTTTATTTTATTTTTCTGACAAATAATGAAATTAAAATGAATTAAAGTAAAAAAATGCAATTAAAATAATATGAAAATGAATTAAGAAAATCAAAAAAACTATAAAATAACACATGTGTTGGATCAGTGGACTCAATAATCTAATCTAAATGCTCTCACGCGCTCCACCTCACGCGCCACGTAATTGCTAGCGAGGATTAATGAAACGATGCGTTTCATCCCAAAACTCAAACCCTCAGATCAAGTCCCGACCACACGATGATGATACTTTGTCAATGCTTCAGTCAGATCCAACGAACCACAGCCTTCGTCTTCATTTAGACTCTCAGATGGAGGGAAGTCCAGCACGGCGGCCGGAGATGAACTCCGGTCATCTTCTCCGGTGAGCATATCCTTACAGGTCATGGAAACGCAACAAACCTAACATCATCTCACTCCAAATTTTGTCCTGATCTCAAGTATAACCTTCAATTCCTCTAAATCCTACTAGATTTTAAAACACGAAGAAGATCTCAAAATGCACTTCAATCTGAACTCTCACCAAAATTCAAACTAATGGTATGAATGTAATCCTCATCTAACATTGATCCTCACATGCTATTCCAATTGAATCAAAGCCTCAAGATCAGATCAATTCGCATCCAAACAGAAATTATGTCATCACCTAATTTGTCTATAATCCTCAAATTTCTGATCCAAATTCCATCTATATCTTAAACCAAAGCCTAACCACATACTAATCATGCTTATATCATGTTATAACCAGTGTAAATTTGAAAACTACATACCTAACTTTGAGCTTCAAATTGAGGTATCTAGAACACGATTCTAGCTTCAAAACAATGCAGATCACTTTAATGCTTGATGAGGAACACCTTTGGAACTTTAATTTGCTTGGATCTGGCTTGAAAATGAAAACAAGATTTTCAACTCTCTTCTTCAAGCTCCAACTTCAGTCCTTGGTTCTGGTGCGAAATGATCTCCAAAATGGAGCACAGCCTCTCGCAGAACTTAAATATAATTGGTTTGTGGGCTTTAGGGGTCCAAATAAGGCCCAAAACAGAAAAACCAATTTCCAAATTTCCTTCACAAAACCAACCATGGTGGATGCGTGTTCTGACTTAAAACTTCCCTTGGAAGCTTGCAATCAACTCCTTGTAATCTGGTGAGGGTGTTTGGAGTGATTTGAGTGCTTGAACTTATCACAAAATCAAATTATGAAGTGTAACTTACTTGTGAAGTAACAAACCATATCACCATCAAATTGACCTCAAATGTAAATTCTAAAATTGCCAAAGTGTTTAGAAATGTTTTTCTAATCAAAATAAGTATTCATATGGTCCATTTAGAGCACAAATGAATTGATCATGAATTTTTCAACCAAATACCTTTAAATTCTTCCTTTTGCAAAATTCTTCAAACCAAGTCTCACCTAAATCCAAATAAATTCATCATGAGTATATGGTTGACCTAAAAACATCATTTTGAGCAATTTTTATGTTGAACAAAATTGCATTTGAAGCTTGCAAGATGGAGAAAATGACCTATAATACCAATTGACCTATAATCTTACTTTCCCAAAATACCCCTAACTTGTAAACCTCATAACTTGAGTTCTGCAAATCAGATGGAAGACTTCTAGTAAAATTTGGAAAGCTAAGCTCAATACCTACAACTTTCATGTTATCCAAAAGCTCAAGAGAAACACCCTTCTAGGTAAAAAGTTCCTTGTAAGTTGGTGAACTTTCATAGACAAATTTCACATTCCTCAGATGACCTGTAACTTGTCTGGACCATAACTTGAGTTCTATAAACCCAATGGAGGACTTGTAGTACTCAAATTAAATCTAAGAGCATGCTATACAAGTTTCATGTTGGCCAAAAGTGGAGATGAAACTTGCATCTTGAGATAAGTGGTCTTGAAGTTAAGCACTAAATATGGGATTTTACCCTGAGAACCCTAATTTAGCCACTCCTCACACCTTGAACTTTTCTTGCATAGATCTTGGAGCATTATCTCATGTGCCTCAACACAACTATCCATGATTACAAAGACCTAGAATTGAGCTTTGATCCTCTTTAATTGGTCAGTTGACTTAGGACTACTCAAATGAAAACCCTACTTGCAACACCCTCAACTGTGGCTCTTCACACTTGGCACAATGACTTGATTGAGCTCCACCATGACCCTCAAGGCACTTCAATGAGCTCTACTCACACCCTCTCACCTTGGTCAAGACCTCACAAACCCTTGATGATCTTCAAATGGTCCTCAAATTGGAGGCTAACCCCATACAAACAAATGAACTCCTTAAGAACCCAACCCTCTTCCACAATTGATCCCCTGTTAAATGAACAATGCTATGCTATGCAAATGTTAGATCAATGATATGCTAATGCAATGAAACATAAACCAAGTAAGAAAAGGTTAGGCAAATTTTGGGGTGCAACAATAATGTTTGTGTTTGCTCTCAAGTTTGTTTTTGATTAGCTTGAGGATGCATTTTGTGATTTTCTAATTTGATCGTTTCAACTTGCAAATGTATGGTTTTGATATTGTTTGAAGTTGGTACTTTGCAAGGTACTCGTTTATCGCTTTCTAGAACATAGCATTATTAGGAGACTTTTCATTTGTGCAATTTTCATGTCATTCATTCTTTTTCCATACTTGTTCAGTTTTGAATCACTTTTGAACAAAACCTTTTTGTGAGGAGCTTTCCATTGTTTACTATATGCAGGAGACCAACATTCTTGTTTAACTAGGTTTTATTATGTTTAATCTTGTATTTGTGTTGATTTATATGATAGCACTAAAATGACCAAGGCATTTTGTTCGATTTTGAGCATACCCACTTGACCAAATAGTCAATCTACCTTGTGAGTGGGTGAGAATTTGCTTACCCCCTTTGAGCCTTTGCTAGAACCATGTTGGTGTTAAGTTCATTTTTGTATGGATTCTAATACTTTTTCTTGAACTATAACCATGACTTATTATTTGAGTTTTTTTACCCTTGCCTAATAAGTTTGGGAACATTCATGTCATTATGTGTGGTTGTATTTAAGTTGGGGAGAAGAAGTTGGTTGCTAAGAGGTTGAGAAAAAGAAAAAGTTTGAAAAAGAAAGAAAAGAAAAAAATGAAAAAGAAAAAACAAAGCGAAAAGAATTGAAAAAAAGAAAAAAAAGAAAAGACTAATGTTATGCTAATAAGTTGTGTGGAATAGTGTAACAATTTGGAAAAGATAAAAAGGTGATTGGAATTTGTGAGTGCTTGGGATTGTGAGAAATGATCACTCTCATTTGATTAGGCAAGTTTTTGTTTCTTTTACCTTGAGAAAAAAAAATTTTTGTTACCCAAGCCACATTATAATCCTTAAAGCCCTTATGATTTTTCCTTTTATACTGTTCAATGTGAGTTTTTTATTGATGAATACATAATTTAACTTGTTGTTAGCATGATTGTTGGGTGAGAGTTTAGCCCCTAATGTTTTTTCATTCATTTACCGATAAAGTGTGTGCTAGGTGTGATTCATTTTTGAACATTGTATTGTCTTAGAATTTTTGACATGTGTTTTGTATTTAGGAGTTGTTTCATTTTCATGTTATCTTTGTATTTTAGTGGTATGTTTTGCTTTGCATGTACATTTTTATGTTGAACCATACATTTGTTTTTGTTTTTCGAAACATGTTGAGTCGTGATTGCTTGATTGTTACTTTTGTTTCCTTGAGTTGATCAATTCTTGTTTGAGGACAAACAAGTTTTAGTTGGGGAGAGTTGATAAGTGCTAAATTGTATTGATTTTTAGTGTGAATAATTGGCACTTGTTGGCTTAATTCGTTGGTTTTCCGTTAATAATCCCCAGTTTTTATGTACTTTTTGTATAGTTTACATTATAGATATTGTGTATCATATAAATATGATTGCGTTTAATTGTTTCTCTCTCATTATTTTAGGTATACATGCAAGGGTATTTTCTATTTTTCGTATAGAGCATTGAATAAGCTTTCCAAAGCTTATGACCGCGCGTAAATCTGAGTTACGGTTCAAAAGTTATGGTCGAAACAAGTGTTGGTTTGCTGTCATGTTCGCTAGGCGAATAAAAGTTTGCTAGGCGAACAGAAAGTTCTAAAAAGCGTGGAAAACATTGTTTTGGCAGTAGCTAGGGCTGCATAAGTTCGATGGGCGAACAGGACTCCGCTAGGCGAACACGAAAACCCATTTTTGCATATTTAAGTGATTTTTTAGAATTTTTTTGGTTATGTTGTTTGGAAATTTTTATCCCAACTTCATCAAAAACATTCTTGAGTATATTTAGCTTAGAAACAACACTAGAGTGTGCATCTTGACGATCCGGAGTCGAATCCACTTCAATCGGAGTTGAAATACTGTCAGATTTGTGTTCTTTTTCTCTCTTCTCTTTGTACTCTCTATTTGTTGGGGTTTTGTATGTAAGTTTATCTTGATTGTATGTATATTTATGGATCTTCGTATAAAATCTCTTTTACAACTCTTTATCGATGGTTATCTTGATTTTTTACTTAATGGGTTGGGATTGTTATAGACATATATAGTTCAAACTTGATCTAAGATGAACATCAGTTTGATTCTAAACTCTAAACATAGATTTAGGACTAATATTCACGTGGGTATCGATTCTTAATGCTCTGTGTTGTCGAGTTGCGTAAGACATCACCGATGAGAAGATACAGTTGATCTCTCTACTTTGCGTTGGACATAACCTCTATTGTGAGTGATACGTGATGATATTGACGAGTGATTTAGGTTGCGTGCATTTGATCCATATATATTTTTAGTACATGATGGGTGGAACGAAATACAACTCCTGGCGAGTTTTCTCATTTCTTAAGAATGTATTTATTTTCTTGTTTTATGTTTTTCCTTTTGCATTTTTATCCCAAACCATTCAAACCCAAGCTTAGAGACGTGGAGATTGTCGAATGGTATTCTTTCCCTCACACCGATCCCTGTGGAGACGAAAAAACTGGGTGCTTAATATTTTTGCTTGCTACTTTATCGCTCCAACACCTTTCCTTTCCCCTTATCACTTTTATCAGTATTGGTTTCAGGTGGAGAGAATATCCTCCCACTCCTAGTAATTCCTCCTGCTTCGACTATATTTTCAACCGAAGAACCTCCATATAATGATCCTGTCAATTCCTGTTTCTGCCAATTGCGAAACACCTCTGCCCCATAATTCTAGGGAATGACCTTGGTGCTTTCATATGGTACAGGTCCAGGAGTGGTAATGATGACCGAAGATGGTCTTACGGGCGCTGAAATGTTAATTGTTCGGTAAGGTATTGAAATCGTAGCGACTTCATCCTCCTCAGTATTGAATTTATCATCTACCTCTTCTTCCATAACCCTATCAAACTGCAAACTGCTTTCATTAAACAAACTTTGAATTTTGTTCTTCAAGAAAGTACAACACTCGGGCTGCAAAGCACATTCTGAACATTCTACGAAACACCCTAGAAACACACCTCCCTTTAGCAACTTATCCTTCACAAAGCTCAAAGGGTCTTCAGTTCCTCAACATCCATAATCAAATTCAACCTTTCCCCTTCTATCACAGTATTAGTCTTGCCAACACCATGATTCAACATTGGGTTTTAGTTTACATTCGGGCCTTCATTAGTAAAGTTGATCGCCTTCGAATCAAGTAAATCCTTAACTTTATGCTTAAATGTTTTACAGTTGTCAATATGATGGCAGGAGCTCCTGAGTGGAACTCACACCTATCATTTGCATCGTAACCCGGAGGAGGCGCACTGGTGAGTGGCGACAAGGTTCTTTTTTGAATAAGTTTTAATTGGAACAAATGTTGAAGTAGTTGAAAATAAGGCATTGGCGGTGTCTCGAACTGCCGGTTAGCCATTCTTCCCCTTTCCTGGTAACGGCGAGGCGCATTAACTTGTTGTTGTGGTGTAGCTGGGATGGCTACATTGGCAACTTGTTGGTGATAACGAGGTTGTGCCCGGCCTTTACCTCTGTAAGATGATATTAAACTGGCATCTTCTTCTCTCTTCTTTGGTTTTCCATTGTACAGCTTTTTCATCCCTTCTGATGAGGATCCTGCTCCACTCTGTATCTTCCCTATCTTGATACCATTTTCTACTCTCTCCCTTGCCATAACCAGATCTGAGAAACTCCCAGACATACAACCAACTAATTTTCCATAGTATGTCCCTGGCAATGCAACCATGAACATATCAACCAGCTCCCGCTCCATAATTGGAGGCTGAACTCTAGCTGCTAATTCTCGCCACCTCTGGGCGTACTCCTTAACCCTTCATTGCTTCATTGTGATATGATTTGCAGTTGCACCCTATTTAGCACCAAGTCACTATTATATTGATAGTGGCGAACAACAGCTTCCCCCAACCCCCTCCAACTTCTTATGTGCGTCCTCTCTAACCCTATATACCATTCTAAAAAGGGACCTGATAAACTATCTTGGAAAAAATGCATCAATAAATTTTCATCGTCTGAATACGCATACATCTTTCTAAAATAAGCTCAGAGGTGTACTTTAGGACAAGTTGTCCCTTTGTACTTGTCAAAGTCTGGTACCTTGAACTTCGGGGGAATTCTAATCACTGGTACAAGTCCTAAATCTGACATGTTGAGTCCCAAAAAGTTTTGGTTCTCGTAGGCTCTCATTTTCTCTTTGATTAACTTGAATCTCTTATCAGCTTCTTAGGGAAGAACAACATCCATATTCCTCATCAAAAAGACGTCGTCTTTATTATCTTCTTCCTGTTGGGGACCAACGGTCCCTTGTACAACGCACATACTACCTTCAGCACCTCCTATATGAACTCCACCTTGATGACCTCCGCCCGGAGGGTTAAAAACTGTGGGAATACCATTGCCTTGAGGAATGCTATCATAAACAAGAGGACGAATAGTAGCAGTCCATCCATGTAGAACACTATTACCATCAACCCGTGTTATTAACGGTTGAACCAAAGTTCTTAACTATTCTTGTCCGTTGGCCATGTTCTGCATCATTTCCATGAACTGTGTCATGCAGTCTCTGACGTCCTGGAGCTCATTCTAAACTTGATCCATAACTCTTCATTGATTTCCCCATGTAAAATATCTCTGAAAACCCGAATCCGCAATCCTATCAACTGATATAGAAAACAAAGAAGAGATAAGGATGGAGTCTCCGGGAACACCTGATATGCAAATGAAAATAATAATGCAAAATGCAAACATGTATATGTGTTTCACGGAGATCTCCACCTTTAGTTCTAGTTCCACAAATAATAATAGAACAGTAGAGAGAAATGGAAGGATCAAAATCCTCGCTCATAAATGGAAGGATCACCTTTGGTTACGCAAGGGGAAGGTATTAGCACCCCTCACGTCCGTTGTACTCAATGGAAACCTCTTAGCGTGATTTACGATGGGTGTTATCTAAGCTTTGCTTGTTTTCTTCTCAATGATAAATATGAGTTGGTAAGATAAAATGATAAAGACGCTAAGGGAAAATGGGTGGTTATAGGATGAGGTGCTTGCCAAGGATTGGGGCCCTTGTACTTACGTATACTCATTCAAACAAGAATGAGAAATCAGAGCACTCGTAGTTCGACTACGGGAAAGGATAGGGAAACGGAAGATGGATAGAATGTAGATGGAATAACGAAGAAAGATAGAAGTGTACTCACTAAGATCATCATAATCTTGTGCCCATGTATCTTACACTTAAATGTGAATGAAGAATCAGAGCATCCATAGTTCGTGGAGACGACCACAAAAAGCTGATGGGGTTGAACTAGTGTTGAAGTTTGACTTGGAAACAAAATATTGAATGACAAACAACCTAAGGGGCATGCCTCGAGAGCTGTCACTCAAGAATTCAAGGAATGCGAGATTCCAAGAACTCAGTTCTTTTGAGAGTTGATTAAATATGTTTTGAGAATGGTTGAACATTTTGAAATTGAAAGATTGAATGAATAACAACTCAAGGGGTGTGCCTCAAGAGCCATTCATTCAAAGATTCCAAGAATTCCAGACTCCAAGAATCTCCTTCTTTCATAAGTTTGATTATGAAAATGTTTGAATAGAGATTAGGTGTTTTAAGACGAAAGGGCGAATGAGTGACAACCAAAAGCATGCGCCTCAAGAGCCATTCATTCGAAGATTCAAGGAATGTTATACTTCAAAAATCTTCTTCTTTTGTTATTGTTAAGAAAAGTGTTTGAATAAAGGATTGAATTGAATACATTATGAAAAAAGGTGGGCTGCGAGGCAAAAGGAACTCAACTTACAACTTGGCTAAAACACCGCTTGACGCTGGATCAAAGGTTTGATTTTATATTTGAGTGCAAAGACGTGTTGGAATGGAAGTTGGTTTGAAAACGGCTCGATGACGAGTCGAGGGTTTGATTGAAAATGGAATCAGCTTGATGAAGAATCAAGGGTTATGTTATGAGAAACGATACTAGTCCCTGAGGGTGCCCCCAATATCGAAACTTTGATGAAATGTGAGAGTGTGTGTGATAGGTTGATGGCGAATGCGTATGAGCACTTGACTTACGGGGGTGTTTGAAAATGGCTCGTTGACGAATCGAGAATTACTTTGAAAATGGTTTAGTCTACGCTAGTCCCTAAGGGTGCTCAAAGAATATAAACCATGATCAAAGAAATACGAATGCATACATTAAAATGGGAGAGGGATACATGTAAGTTACACGGGATTGCACAAAATAAAAGGTCTCGTTGTAAGGTAGCCCAAGAAGAAGCCATGTGCGTGCGAAGTGTCCTAAACTATGCCTTGAGCAAAAGTCGAACAAAACTCCAACCTAGGGTTTCTGGAAAAGTCCAATAACCTGTTGCTCAAACAAGTAACCAACAGTCCACCAATTTAGGCTTTTATTGTTTCGATAATTGTTAAGTGTTTTGAAAAGAATGTGAATAAGAGATAAATAAGATGAATATGAATATGGACAATTATGAATAATATGGCAAGATATATAACAATATAATCAATATAATATTCACAATAGTATAATCAACATAAATATTAACAAGTATATGAACAAGATAATATAATCGAGATAATATTGACTGAAAATAAATCAAGAGTATAATAACGTAAAAGTAAAACAAGAATATGTTGACAAAAAGTAAAAGTTAGGCGTTATTTTGATATGTGAATTGAATCGGGACGAAATGTAGTGTTAAACTGTTGTAGTTCGATTTATGATGAAAGTCGAACTATAGGAGGTCGCGTGAGTTGATGTCTATGCTAAAAATAAGATAGAGAAATGATATTGAGGATCATTCTCCAATGTAAACGTGTCACACGGACCAAAAAGGAAAATGATCTCGTCTTAATCACAACCCCGTGTTAATTAATCGAAGGTAACCTATCACGATCCCAAAGTATAGAAAATGATCTCAATGATCATTTTTTACAGATTTGAAATAATGAAGGTTAAACAACCTCAAAAATCAACGTTGATGAATCTAAAGACTTCATGATCGAAAATTGAAATAAAATAGAGATGAACAAAATGGAGAATAAAATGAAAAGAAAATTAAGTGGTGGTCTCATCTAAATCACTATTTTATCGATAAATCGATAATAGTGACATTTGGCTTCTTCATTGACCAAAGATAAAAAAAAAATCAAAATAAAATTGAAGGGAAATCAACATGAAATTAGATAAATAAGATGAACAACTTAAAAATAAATAAAATAAAAACATTAAAGTAATGTACTAAGGATTATTATTAAAAATTTAGAAGAATAATAAAATAAAGCCAAGTTAGAACAATTTGTTAAGAGAAAATAAACTAGAAAAATGAAAAGGGAAGGGGTTCAGGAACGAAAAACAGTGGGAATGACAATATGGAATCATTTAGGCTTATACATAGCCGATCATCCATGGTGCAAAAAAATGGTGCAAAAAAAAGTTGAAAGAGTGTGATAAATGAACATCAAACGACTTAAAAACCCAATAGCAGCATCAAGGGCACGGATCCACTCCTTTCAAAAAGCAACCATTATCATTTTTCTACAATATTTTAGTAAAAAAAGAATTGAGTCAACACATACTTTTTCTTCAACATCTCTCTTAAAATGAACAAAGCATTATCATGTGAGAATACAAGAACAAAGAAGAAGCAAAAGACACAGATGACAAAAAGCAAAGTCAGAAGCAACATCAAAGTTACTCCAACCTTTCACTATGCAATTTCACCCTCTCCGCCTGCTTCTCAATTCGGTCACGTTTCCTCGTCGTCGTTTTGTTTTTTTTAGTTCCATGATTCTATGATATAGAATTGTCCATGGTCCTATGATTGGCTAAATTTTGGTAAAACATGATCATGCACTGATGTTAAGTAGGATGTTATGACATCTCCATCTGCTGTGGTGAAAGAACTGCTGAGGAGTGTTTTAATGTGAATGTCATGCTGAAAGTCGTGACATCCACCACGACATCCATCTGCTGTCATGACAGAACTACTGTCATGTGTGAGAAACAGCAGGAGTAGTGGTGCAGCAGGAGCTGATAAGAGAACTGATGTCATGTGTTGTAAACAGGATGTCATTACCTATGGTGTAGCAGGAGCTAACAAGAGCAGATGACAGAACTAGTGTCATGGATGCATAAGGAGTTGATGACAGAACTACTGTCATGGATGTAGTACTGAATGTCATAACATCATGTCTGGTACAGCAGGGGCTGTTATGTTATATCTCTTGACAGAAGTGTTTTGGTCCTGTTGAATATTCCACATCAGTATGTACATGCCAAAGAGATTTGTTAGAAACAAAGTGCAGATCTAATGGGTGTTCACAAAAAGGATCGTAGATACTTTTTAGGGAACTATAAAACATTTGTTTCTACTGTCATGAAGAAGATTCAGCAGAAGTGTTCAGCAGGGCAAGCTGGTCAGCTAAGGGGAAGTAAAATTGAATGTCATACTGAATGTCATGACATTGATTGTATGACATCAGACGTGCTGGGTTTGTTTTTCTGTTATGATACCTGATATATCTCAGGCTAAATTTCAGGAAACCTGTTAGGGTTCCTTGGTCATCTCAGACGAGATTCTAGGTAGTATCATGACCTAATTTGATAGCACCTAGATTAGTTGGAATTCGGTTTACTTTGCTAAACCTAATGTTTGTTACTTTGGAGCAGCCCAAGCCTAGTCTACATTACTATAAAAGGAGGAGTAGAAGCAGAAGAAATTAAGCACTCACATCAAGATCAACTTGAATGTAAAATAAAGGTCTAGGGTTTGAAAGTCCCTTGTGTGTAAGTCACCCTTTGTATCGTTTGATACATTGTGGTAAACATATTTGTAAGTGATGAACTTGGTTCTTCATGTGTATCTAGGAATCTTAGGATTCCTTGTGTGCCAAGCAATTGTGTGCTGTACAATTGCTTTGGTTATTATGAATGAACTGTTGTGTTCATTGTCTCACTCAAAACTGTTAAGCAAGAGTGTGTGAGTCCTTGATCAAAGCTGTGAAGCAAGATCAAGGTGTTTTGGAGTGACTCTCCACAACTGTTGTGTAATTATGTATTGATATCACTGTGGTGTGATTGAGGGGGAGTGAATAGGAATACTCAGGTCTAGAGTGTCTCTAGGTTGAAGTTTCATTGGGTAGAGATTAAGTGAGAAGTGCAAACTGGTTGTTTGACTTTGTAGTGAATTTCCTCCTTGGCTTGGTAGCCCCCAAATGTAGGTGATGTTGCACTGAACTGGGTAAACAATTACTGTGTTATTTATCTTTCAGCATTTACAATTTTGCACAATTTAAATGTTTAGATAAAATAGTATATAAGTATGTAGATGTCACAACAGAGGTCATGATGTTGGTCATGACATTGGCACAATTTAAAGAAATTTAAATTGTTCATGATCTGTCCTCGTCCTTGTTTTAGCAGAGATCAATGTTCTTGGGACATCTGAAATCTGCATACCAGAATTTCAATTGGTATCAGAGCAGGCACCCTGTCTGTTCTGGATGAGATCTTGGGAGATACTTTCTGGTGTTTTAGTACAAGGAGAAGTTGTAGCTGAGTTGCTGATCTTGCTGAATGTTTGAGCTAATGCTCATGGAGCTAAAGAGAAACTTGTATCTGCTTCTATGCCCTCTGATATAGGAGCTTCTATGACCAGCAGTATGTTCTACCTAAGGAGGTGTGACTACTTTTCTCCTATGACCTGATGAATGATCAGACATCTTGTTTAGGGAATCTTCTTTTGGTGGTTCCGCTGCATAGTTCTCTGATAAAAGAATTATGATGCCCTTGAGAGAAGACTGGCTCATATACAGTTTGATGTATGGATGTGGCAGATTGTTGGAAGCTGTGATAAAGAAGATAGTGGGAGGTGATTTATTTTCACCACTCATAACTTGCAAGGATTCTATCAGCAGAGGAAGTCTTAGGCCGGTTAAGTCAAGGATGTCAACCTTGATGTTTCAAAAGTAAAGATCCTTCAAAGAATACATTTGATATTGCTGATGTGTAAATGGTCTTCTCAATAAGTTGTGTGGATTTAAGATCAGTTGCTATGTGTGGTCTATACACTTATTTAATTGGTTATCCATGAAGTTCAGAGAAGGATTGATTATAAGGATTTAAGATTCATTGCTATTTGATATCTTCACAAATATTTAATGAATTATCCTTAGTCAATGATCAAGATGTCTCATCAGTAGCAGCACAAGCAGAAGGCCCCTGACTTGTTTGATCTACTTTAAGAATCTGATGTTCAACCAGATGTTGAGACATTCCATCAATAGAGATTATGTAGAATTCTATTGATTCAAGGAGTGAATCATAGGTACCATACACATGTGTGGTAGGATCTGACTTTATTCTAGTAAGTTTCCTGGCAAGAAACTAAGACTAGAATGTAATGCTGATGGAAGTGGAGATGAAGATAGTTCTCTTGAATCAGCTTATTGGAGTGTAACAGGTGTGTTCTAGTCTCTACTAGAAGCATATATATAAAGTTTCCTGGCAAGAAACTGGTCTAGAAGATGGTGTTGGTATTTCTGCTTGGGTCAGTTTATTTCTGATCTAAGTGCACATGAGCATGAGATCTGGCTCAGCTTGGAGGTCAAGGATAAGTGGCAGGTATCTCTGACTTTCTAAAGAAGTCTCTACTTAAGGAAAGTGGGAACCCTTGTGTAAAGATTTCTTTTGTGACCCTTCCTCATTAAAGAGTCAAGCCTTGGCATGTTTGGTTTCTCTTAAGAGGAGTTCATGAAGCAAATGCATTTCAAGCAATGTGGTGTGGTCCAATAAAGCAAGATGGAGAAGTCTATAAGCTCTTTCTGATTGAGTGATGAGGTTATTCTAAGTGGCAGAATGAAAGCCTGAACTCTCCAGCTGGATGTCTTAACCAAAGTTGTGACATCAAGCAGAAACTTCAAGGCCTAATTGATGTTGTGGCACATCATTTGAAGATAATCTCCTCAGGTATGAATGGAATTGATACTATCTCATGCAGTTTGCAGGAGCTGTGAGAAGGAGTAGGTGTTATAGGTCCAAGTCTTGGTGTATCTAAGTTGCCTTGGAGCATGTAGGATATAAAGAACAAGCTTGTTAGAAGTCTGAAAGATGTTGAGTAACCAAACAGTGGCATTTGGTTATTTAAGTAGTGAGCCTTTAGAGAATTATTCTTGTGCAGAAGGGTAGTTATTTGAAGACCATAGAAGGTTATGGGACTGTTCATGCTTGGAACTAATTACTCGTGTGTAGAAGGGTAGTTGGTTGAAGGAGGATCCTTCTCTGTTCATACATTGGAGCTTGTGGTAGAAGCCCTAAAGTACGTATGGAAGGTTACCTTCTTTTGGAGAAGTTCTTGATCAAGCTGGTGGAGCTGTGAAGATCTTTAGTTGGATTAGTAGGCAACAGTAAGTCCAGTATGGGCACATAAAGAACCATGGGATGGTGTGTCTATGATATGAACCATCTAATCTGTGAAGATCTCTTGTGGAACTTGTGATTCACTTCTTTACTAATAAGTACTCTATCTTGTCATACGGGAGAATGATGAGGTAAAAGGACTGTCTTGGAGGATGATGTATACAAGATTGGAGTGGATCATTGGCTGATTGCATCCTGATGTGGCATATGGAAGTCATCAAGTCACTAGGCGACTCAGAAGTATTCTAACCCATCATACGGGAGAATGATGAGGTAAAGAATGCCTTGGAGTATATCTTAGGCTCTATAAAGAAGTGGAGTAGTTTGACACACTCTCACTGGATGAGCATGAAGTTGGTCATGAGAGATAATATGGTGATCTTGGAGCATCTTTTGTCAAAGACAGGGGGAGAGCGTTTGGTTGATGGGTGTACTATGTGCTTATGGTGAATGCGTTCAACATGTGTGTTGAACAGAGAATGAGTTATTGAAGACATGAAGATGCATCTTATGTTTTCCATTCATGTGCACTGGTTACCCTTGATATGAGAGCTATACTTCTATCTAGGATGTGTTGCTGCAAAAATGCAGGTATGTACCAAGATTGTTTGTGGTTTCAAACAGTTTGGGATTTTATGAAGATAGAATGTCAGACAAGATGTTTTGACATTGGGTTACTGCTCCAAGCTTATGGTGAACATGACAAGTGTCATCCCTCTGGTTCTGTTCTTAGGATGTCCATGGATCCAGCCATGTTTGTAAACCTCTATCATAGTGTGTCTGGTGAAGATAAAGATCAAGACATCATCAGCTCTCATCCTGTGCAGATGGAAGGACCTTTACCCTGACATCTTGAAGATCTTCCAAATAGTTATTCTGCAACTCTTCTGCTATCTGCTCCAGTATGGTTTGTAGGAATGTAAAGCTGCAGTATGAAGATGTTGAAAAAAGTCTTCATATGTTTAGATTCTCTCTTTTAGGGGGAGTACTGACTATGCATGACAGGGGGAGCTGTGTACATGTACAATTGCATTGCTTGTGTTGGCATTGTGCTGATATAGAGTTGTGTAAAACATTGGGTTGTGTCTGGGAGGAGTAATTTTTGTTAGAACACAGATTGGTTCTTAATAATATCTCTATGTTTTGATGATAACTATTATGAAATTTTGTATTTAAGAACTATATACTCTAAAATTTGCTTGAGAGTTTTTACTGCAGATAGTAAAGGAATTATCACTCTTGAAGCAAATCAGAATTAAACTCAAGAAATTAGCTAGACTCTGTAGCGCCAGATGCATATATTAGAAGATTCTGATTGCTGCCAACAGAAGATTCTGAGCGTAGCCTCCAGAAGGATCTGAAGCAGAAGCTCCAGAAGGATCTGAAGCAGAAGCTCCAGAAGGATCTGAAGCAGAAGCTCCAGAAGGATCTGAAGCAGAATCTCCAGAAGGATCTGAAGCAGAAGCTCCAGAAGAATTTGAAGCAAGTCAGAAGCATCTGAAGCAAAGAAGAATTTTGTATGAAGAGCTTTTCAAAGCATAGTTTCTACAGAAGATTCTGAAAGTACTAAACTGCCAGTACTGAAGTTCTGTCTCAAATATGCTCTGATATTTAACACGCTGAAAGCACACCTACTGTAGAAGACTCTGATTCAGCAAGACTCTAATCATCATCAGAAGACTCTGACCCAATTAGACTCTGATATATTTGCTGAAAACTGAAGAAGAAATATTCAAAGATTATATCCGTTGGAGTAAATCAAACATCTGTTTCCTTATTTATGCTAGACACAAGAACACAGACAAAAAGGATTTTTCTGTGCTTTCTTCTTCTAGGAAAGGTCACTTGATGTGAAGACAAAAAGGCTCAGACCTTTTGGACACTCTTCTCAACGTGCATCTCACCTTGGATCAGTTGCCTATAAAAGCAAGACTTCACCAAATTCTTCAGTTGACGTTTTGTTGAAAAGAAATAAAAAATATTCAAGCTCTCATACTTTCATATTCATTCTAAGAATTTATTTCATTGTACTTAAACTTAAGAGAAATATCACAGTTGTGATAATAGCTTTTTAGAAGCATTCTTACTCTGGTAATAGTTTTACATTGATTGTAAAAGATTTCCTTAAGAGGATTCAGTTGGAATCAGTAGCTCTTGAGAAGACTAAGAACAGTTGTTCTTAGGTGTTACTATTGTAATCTGTTTGATTAAATAGTGGATTAAGTCCTTGATTGAGAAAGGCAAATCACTCTAGGAAGGGTGGACTGGAGTAGTTGAGTTCAACGAACCAGGATAAAAATACTTGTGTTTTAATTCTTAGTTTTAATCTTTCATACTTATTCAACCCCCCTTCTAAGTATTATCTCACCTTCAGTTGGCATCAGAGCTCCAGTTCTGTGTGTGCTACCACTTAACAGTGACAGTAAAGATCCAGAGAGAAATACTTTGATATATATTTGGTTGTTACTATGGCTGATAATACAATATCCAACATTAACAACAAATATGAAGAAAGCGACAGAATCAGCACCAAACCCCCTATGTTTGATGGGGAGAAATTTGATTACTAGAAAGACAGAATTGAAAGTTTTTTCCTTGGATATGATGCTGATTTATGGGATCTAGTCATAGATGGATATGTTCATCCCACAGATGGGAATGGCAAGAAGATAGACAGAAAATCTATGACAGATGCTCAGAAGAAAGATTTTAGAAATCATCACAAGGCCAGAACAATATTGTTGAATGCAATATCTCATACTGAGTATGAAATAATTACAAACAGGGAAACTGCATTTGACATGTTTGAATCCTTAAAGATGACTCATGAGGGAAACTCTCAAGTCAAGGAAACAAAGGCTCTGGCTCTGATCCAGAAGTATGAAGCCTTCAAGATGGAAGACTCTGAATCTGTTGAAGCTATGTTCTCTAGATTTCAGATCCTCACAGCTGGTCTAAAGGTTCTGGACAAGGGATACTCCACATCAGATCACGTAAAGAAAATCATCAGAAGTCTACCTACTAGATAGAGACCAATGGTGACTGCCTTGAAGATGGCTAAAGATCTGAACAAGATCTCTTTAGAAGAACTCATCAGCTCCCTGAGGAGCCATGAAATTGAGCTTGAGGAAGATGAACCTCAGAAGAAAGAAAAAGGTAAATCTATTGCTTTAAAATCTAATAAATCTGCTAAAGCTTTGCAGGTTATTGAAGAAAGCTCTGAAGGATCTTCTTCTGAAGAAGAAGATGAATTATCCATGCTGTCCAGAAGGATCAACAGACTCTGGAAGCACAAGGGAAAGAAGTTCAACAACTTCAGAAAATTTGATCATAGAAAGGAATCTTCTGGGCACAGAAGATCTGGCAAGAAAGAAGTTGTATGGTATGAGTGCAAAGAACCTGGGCATTACAAGAATGATTGCCCCAAACTTCAAAAAGAAAAACCCAAGAAGAAGTTTAACAAAAAGAAGAAGGTTCTGATGGCAACATGGGATGAATCAGATGAATCTGAATCATCTTCTGAATCAGAAGAAGAATGTGCTAATGTTGCACTAATGGCCAGCACAGAAGATCAGGAAGAAGGAACTTCAGGATCTGAATTTGATTCTGAATCTGACGATGATGCTGAAGAGGTAATGGCTAAACTTACCAAAGAAGAACTTGCCAAAGTTTTATCAGAAGTTCTGAAAAGCTATAACAATATCAAACTCAAATACAAGAAGCTGAAAAGCAGTCTTGAATCTGAGATTGATCTTCTGAAGACAGAACTTGTTGAGCAAAAAGAAATTAATCTGAAAATCAAAAATGACTTTGAAATAACTCAACAAGAATCTGAATCTGAGGCTAAGTCATGTGAAAACATTTTAGAAAAATATGACTCTAGCTTTCAGAGATTCCTTACTAAGAGCATAGACAGAAGAAAGATGGCTTCTATAATCTATGGTGTTAGTGGGAACAACAGAAGAGGTATTGGATATGAATCTTCCTCTAGAAGTAATCCAAAACCTGTTGACAAACTCTTCATCAAGAAGACACCTCTGTACTCTCAATTTAAGTTTGGTCACTTAAATGACATTAAACACACAAGCTCTGAGAAGAATACTTATGTGTTTAAACCCAAGGCAAGTCAGAATAAACATTATGTTGAAAAACAGAAGTTTAGACAAACCTACAAACCAACTAACCCTAAAGGACCCAAGAATATCTGGGTACCTAAAAGTAAAATAATTCCTGTTGCAGATGTTCTTAGCAGCAAGGTCAGGACGCCAATCATGGTACCTGGACTCTGGATGCTCACGACACATGACATGAGAAAAGTCTATGTTCCAAAGCCTGGAACTTAGATCTGGAGGTGATGTGAAGTTTGGAGGGAACCAGAAGGGCAAGATCATTGGATCTGGCACCATTGGAAATGGTAAACTTCCCTCTATTACTAATGTTTTACTTGTTGAAGGGTTAAAGCATAACTTATTGTCCATAAGTCAATTAAGTGACAATGGTTATGATATTACCTTTAATCAAAAATGTTGTAAAGCTATTAGTAAAAAGGATGGCTCTATCCTATTTAGTGGTAAGAGGAAAAACAACATTTATAAAATAAATCTTTCAGAACTTAAAGTTCAAAATGTTAAATGCCTCTTGTCTGTTAATGAAGAGCAATGGGTCTGGCACAGAAGATTGGGCCATATTAATATGAGGCGTATATCTCAGATTAATAAACTTAATCTTGTCAGAGGACTCCCTAATCTGAAGTTCAATTCAGATGCTCTTTGTGAAGCATGCCAAAAAGGGAAGTTTTCAAAATCTTCTTTTAAATCAAAAAATGTTGTTTCTACTTCCAAACCACTAGAATTACTTCATATTGATCTGTTTGGACCAGTGAAAACTGCATCCATCAGAGGCAAGAAGTATGGATTAGTCATTGTTGATGACTATAGTAGATGGACATGGGTAAAGTTCTTAAAACACACGGATGAGTCACATTCTGTGTTCTTTGACTTCTGCAAGCAAGTCCAGAATGAAAAAGATTTCAAAATTAAAAAAGTCAGAAGTGATCATGGTGGTGAATTTGAAAATAAATATTTTGAAAAATATTTTTCTGAAAATGGCATTGCTCATGATTTTTCCTGTCCTAGAACTCCACAACAAAATGGAGTTGTAGAAAGGAAAAACAGAACTCTGCAAGAAATGGCCAGAACCATGATCAATGAGACAAATCTGGAAAAACACTTTTGGGAAGAAGCAATCAACACAGCCTGTTACATTCAGAACAGAGTGTCTGTAAGACCTCTTCTGAAAAAGACTCCATATGAACTGTGGAAGAACAGAAAGCCCAACATTTCATATTTTCATCCTTTTGGATGTATTTGCTATATGTTAAATACTAAGGAAAATCTGAACAAGTTTGATTCCAAAGCACAAAAGTGTTTCATGCTTGGATATTCTGAACGCTCTAAAGGCTACAGAGTATACAACACTGAGACACAGATTGTGGAAGAATCCATTCATGTCAGATTTGATGATAAGCTTGGCTCTGAAAAGCCAAAGTAGTCTTCACTGACTCTGAAGTCCCAGAAGCAGACAAAGTTCAAGTGAAGGAACCAGAAGCAACGCCAGATGCTATTCCTTTAACTTCTCAGATGAACAATCTAAACATTTATGAAGAATCAACTATTAGAGGATCATCATCCAGAATTAAAGCTTCTCATCCAGAGAATGTCATTATTGGAAAGAAAGATTATCCCATCAGAACAAGATCCTTTCTAAGATCATCTGAAGCATCACTATTTGGACTGGTGTCAGAAATTGAACCATCTTCTGTAGATGAAGCTCTGTAAGACAATGATTAGATTATTGCCATGCAAGAAGAGCTGTATCAATTCACCAGAAATGATGTATGGGATCTAGTTGAAAGACCACAAGGATTCAATATAATTGGAACAAAATGGGTCTTCACAAATAAGCTGAATGAGAAAGGAGAAGTTGAAAGAAATAAGGCAAGGCTTGTTGCTCAAGGGTACAGTCAACAAGAAGGTATTGATTACATTGAAACTTATGCTCCAGTGGCAAGGCAGAATTTGAAATGAGCATGATGGGAGAACTCAGATTCTTTCTAGGAATCCAAGTCAATCAAACTCCAGAGTGCACTTACATACATCAGACCAAATATGTTAAAGAACTTCTGAACAAATTTAACATGACTGATAGTAAGCTGGCAAAGACTCCCATGCATCCAACTTGCTCACTTGCCAAGGAAGAGGTAAGTAAGAAAGTAGACCAGAAGCTCTACAGAAGTATGATATGATCTCTTCTTTATTTAACTGCTTCTAGACCTGACATATTGTTCAGTGTATGCCTGTGTGCTAGATTCCAATCAGATCCTAGAGAATCACACTTGACAGCTGTCAAGAGGATTCTAAGGTATCTGAAAGGTACTTCTAATGTGGGTTTGTGTTACAAAAAATCTGATGATTTCAAATTAGTTGGATTCTGTGATGCTGACTACGCTGGAGACAGAGTGGAAAGGAAAAGTACTTCTGGAAGTTGTCAATTTCTAGAAAGAAATCTAATCTCTTGGTACAGCAAGAAGCAACCCACAATTGCACTTTCAACCATAGAGGCAGAATATATTGCTACTGCTGGATGTAGCACGCAGATGCTCTGGATGAAAAGTCAGCTAGAAGATTATCAAATTTTTGAAAGTAACATTTTTATCTTTTGTGATAATACTTCTGCTATATGTTTGTCTAAAAACCCCATTTTACACTCTAAGGCAAAACATATAGAAATTAAGCATCATTTCATCAGAGACTATGATCAGAAGGAAATCATAAATTTAGCCTTTGTTGATACAGATCATCAATGGACAGATATTTTTACAAAACCCCTTGTTGAAGATAGATTCAAATTTATTCTGAAAAATATCGGTATGGATTTTTGTCCAGAATGATATTTGTCAGAAGCAAATTTTTTACAGATGCAAATATGCCTAATGCTCTGAAGTATTTCTTCTAATTGCTTATTTATTCTTCTTAATTTTTTTTTGTGAAACTCTGAACTAACAATCCTTAGAGGATCTGAACGTTGGTTAACGTTTCATTTCTCAAGAGAATTTAGAACACATGCAAGCAAACACGTGTCACTCTAATTCTGCAAAGGTGGCGTGTACACTACTGAAGAGACGTTTGAGGTGAAGTTTGAATAGTGAAAATCTTGATTTTCCCCCACATTTGTCAGAAGCAATAAATGCTTGAAATGATTTTTATTCTTTTCATTTAATGCTTTGATTCAAACGTGCAAAATATGACTGTTTGTATGCCTACTTGTTTTAGTATAAATACATGACTTCTCTTCACTTTCACACTTTTCACAATCTCAGAAATTTATGCATTTTCATCTTCTTTTCTCTCTTCATAAAAACCCTAAGCGTGTGACAAAACCATCTTCAATGGCAACTTCATCATCAACTGCTGCACAGTTTCAATCTTCAATGGCTGCAGTTACCTCTGCTAACATGGGTGTTACTCCTTACTCTTCACCAAAAAGAACTTTGCTCACCCCTGTTGAAAAGCTGGAAGTTCTGTGTGAATCAATGGTGGAATTTGATTCAATTGCAGAAAATGGTTTTGAGTTTCGTTCAATCATAGGTGCTCAAGGATTGGTGAAATACTTTGATAGACTGTTTGGACCAGTTTACCCCCTTCTTGTGAAAGAGTTCTGAATACATGCTTCAGTTTACCCTAAGTTTATCCTATCTTCTGTTCTGGGCAAAGAGATTATAATAACAGAAGATCTGATCAGAAAACTTATTGGCTATGAGGAAACAGATGGTGTTTCACACTTGCCAGCTGGGCGTGTGGATATGGATGAAGTGTATGAAGAAGTGATGACTGCTGGTCAAGCTTCTAACAAGTTCAAGGATCTGAAGCCTAACTACAAGATCTGGGCCAAGATCTTCATGGGATGCATTCATCATAGGAAGTCAACAAACTCTCCAGACTATGTCAATAATGAACAGCTCTATTTCATGTATTGCCTCAGTCAAAGCACCAAGGTAGATCTTCCATATATTCTCTTTATGCATCTTTGGAATCATATAAATGCCTCTAGAGAGTTTGTGAAAGAAAAAGGACAGAAGATCAGAACCTGGATTCCTTTTGGAAGGTTAATCTCAGATCTTCTAACTGAGAATGGACTGGTTACTGCTCTGTACGCTGCTGGAGTTACAGAGGAACTGGAATTCATTATGGGAAAGCCTCTGAATGCCAAAAGTCTTCAGAGACTTAAAATAGTGGATGAACTCACAACAGCTCCCAAGAAGCTGAATGTTTCTGAACTGAGTAAGAAGAGAATTCTTATAGATGATTATCCTCTGTTCTATGCTGAAGAACCAAGGCACGTTGTTGTGATGTATATTGATGAGTGCAAGAAATAAGGAAAGCCTGTTCCTGCAAACATTATATAGCTAGCAAGACAACCATTGCCTGAAGCAGAAGAAGAAGAAGAAGAACCACCAAAAAAGAGGACTCAACCAGAAGCAAAAGCTGCATCTGTTCAGAAGAAGGTCAAGATTGCTGAGAAGCCTCAGAAGCTTCTTAAGAGGAAAGAATCTGGAGACACTCCTTCTGTACCTGCTAAAAGAATCAAGATCAAAGGTACTAAATCTTCTGTATCTTCTGCAAATCCTGTTGTTTTAAATGATTCTAATATTAAGTCTATTCCAAAACCTCCCTCTACACAAAATACATCTATTACTGCTCTATCTCATGTTTCTACACCTTCACCACAAAAATCTTCCAATCCAATTTCCATTTCACCTGAAAAATCTTCTGTTCCAACACCAATAACAACAAAAACAAGTCAAACTCCACAAGCCTCTGTACCACAAACAACTCAGCCAAAAATTCAAATGAAATAATCTGTACCACAGAAACAACCATCAGAACAACAACCACAACCATCTGTACAACAAAAATCCTCTGAACCATCTAAACAAACGCCATCTGAACAACAAAAGCACCCACAAGAAAAACAACCAGAAAAATCATCTGAAACCCTACCAGAAAAAGCCTCTGAACATCAACCACCATCAGATAATCCACCATCCAAATCATTTGAACCAATAACAATTTCATTAGATCCACCTACCTCAGAGCAACCATCAAAACCCTCTGAAATTCCTTCAGAACCAACCAATACTTCGGAACCCAGTATTCCTGAGACAGAAGTTCTTGATGTCACACCATTAAAAACTGTGTTTCAAGTATCTTCTACCTCCTGCACACCAACCACCTCTTCAAACTCTTCAGAATCTGACAATCACCCAAATTTTCTATTCTCTCCTTCTCACAGAGATTCTGAAGTAAACCAACCAGAACCTCCTATATCATTAAAAGTTCCTATTTCAGATCCTATTCCCACACCTGAACCATCTTCTGAAATCCTGATTCCCAATTCTAACCCAACAGCCAACCAAAGAACATCCATTTCCTGTGCACAAGTTTCATCACTATTTCATAATCTGGCTTATGGTTTCAAACTCAAATACTTTTATGACAGAGTTGAACCATCTGACCCTATCACCCCTCTGAAACCCAAACTCACAATGACCCTTCCATCTGTCCTTCTCACCTACATTCAATCCATGTCAGTGTAGGTTCATTAGCAACTATATCTTATTCTGCTAAATCAGACAAAGCTGTTGCTTCAGCTATCCCACTTTCATCTGATAAAACTGTTGCTTCTGATGAACCTCCAAAATCTGCCTTCCAATCCTACTCAAATAAACCCTTTGATGTGGTTTCCTTTCACACCAGAGCAAAACCTCATCTGTTAAATGCCTTAAACAAATCTAAAGAAAAAGCCCCTGAAATTCCTTTCATTCCATACTACCCTCCTCCTCTGATCTCCATTCAGAAATCCCTTTTTCCACCTACTCCCCAACCAAAACCAATAACCCTGGAGACTCTGTTACATCCTAAGCCTAGACTTAATGTTAATCATTTATTTCGATCTTTTTTGCAAGAAATACAGTTGTATTTAGGTACTGTACAGAAGAAGTGTTCAACAACAATGGATGCACAAGAATCTGATGTCATCTGGAATGGATTCATCAACAGATTCAATTCTGTGGCCTCAAATCTGAATAACATATGTTCTGATGATGCGAAGCTCAGATTTGCTGAAGCTGCAAGAAATTTGTTATGGACCGTCAAGAGATCTGAACCACTGCTCCTCACAGATGCTCCTCCACCTTCAAAAGAAACTACTGAACCTGCATCTGAAGATAATCCTTTGGCCATGACTCTGGTAGAATTTCCTTCTGGCTCCAATGCTCCAGACTCTACAGATCCTATGGAAATTGACTCTGTTCAAGCTCCAGAAAATGTCCAACCTTCATCATCTGAGATTAAGAAAGAACATCCAGATTTTGAGGATAAAATTGCTGCTCTGGAAGCTGGTCAGTCAGAGATCAAGTCTTGGATGGCAAAACATGATAAGAAATCTGAAGACATGACAGAGTGGATGTCAAAACAGGATCAGAAGAATGAAACAATGGCTAAGTGGATGTCCAAGCAAGAGCAGTCCTCCTCAGAGATCACAGATCTATTGAAGATGCTTTTGTCAATACACTCTTAGTTTTTCATTTTTTTTTCATTCTGATGTTTTTGCATCTGATGTTTGCTTATGTACGTTTTGATATATCTTCTGATGCATGTACTCTTTATCTGAACTTATTGAATGAATCAAAGTTTTCTCCACTGAATTATCTCATTTACTGTTTCCTTTTATTTGTCTTTTTTAAAGTTTTTACTTTTTGCTTATGACAAAAAAGGGGGAGAAAATATAGATCTGAACTGTTTAATCTAACTTCACCAGAATGAAACTTCAGACATATCTATTCTATCTAACATTTAATATGAGTATTTCAGAACATTTGTTAAGTACACTCTATAAAAGAAACTCTGAGTCTTTCAGATCATTTGACTATTATCAAACTCTGAATCTGATATGTGCAAGACATTCTAACTTTCAAATGCTAAAAGAACAATCAAGATCTAACTCTAAAAATTACTCAAGACAAAAAGGGAAGTTTCTATTCTTTTTCTATATTTAACTCAGGGGGAGATTCATCATCTCAGGGGGAGTTATAATTTTAATATTCTCAATTAAACAAAATTTCTGATGTTTTTGTCATCATCAAAAAGGGGGAGATTGTTAGAACACAGATTTGTTCTTAATAATATCTCTATGTTTTGATGATAACTATTATGAAATTTTGTATTTAAGAATTATATACTCTAAAATTTGCTTGAGAGTTTTTACTGCAGATAGTAAAGGAATTATCACTCCAGAAGCAAATCAGAATTGAACTCAAGAAATTAGCTAGACTCTGTAGCGCCAGATGCATATATTAGAAGATTCTGATTGCTGCCAACAGAAGATTCTGAGCGTAGCCTCCAGAAGGATCTGAAGCAGAAGCTCCAGAAGGATCTGAAGCAGAAGCTCCAGAAGGATCTGAAGCAGAAGCTCCAGAAGGATCTGAAGCAGATGCTCCAGAAGAATCTGAAGCAACTCAGAAGCATCTGAAGCAAAGAAGAATTTTGTATGAAGAGCTTTTCAAAGCATAGTTTCTACAGAAGATTCTGAAAGTACTAAAGCTGCCAGTACTGAAGTTCTGTCTCAAATATGCTCTGATATTTAACACGCTGAAAGCACACCTGCTACAGAAGACTCTGATTCAGCAATACTCTAATCATCATCAGAAGACTCTGACCCAATTAGACTCTGATATATTTGTTGAAAACTGAAGAAGAAATATTCAAAGATTATATTCGTTGGAGTAAATCAAACATCTTTTTTCCTTATTTATGCTAGACACAAGAAAACAGACAAAAAGGATTTTTCTGTGCTTTCTTCTTCTAGGAAAGGTCACTTGATGTGAAGACAAAAAGGCTCAGACCTTTTGGACACTCTTCTCAATGTGCAGCTCACCTTGGATCAGCTGCCTATAAAAGCAAGACTCCACGAAATTCTTCAGTTGACGTTTTGTTGAAAAGAAATAAAAAATATTCAAGCTCTCATACTTTCATATTCATTCTAAGAATTTATTTCATTGTACTTAAACTTAAGAGAAATATCACAGTTATGATAATAGCTTTTTAGAAGCATTCTTACTCTTGTAATAGTTTTACATTGATTGTAAAAGATTTCCTTAAGAGGATTCAGTTGGAATCAGTAGCTCTTGAGAAGACTAAGAACAGTTATTCTTAGGTGTTACTATTGTAATCTGTTTGATTAAATAGTGGATTAAGTCCTTGATTGAGAAAGGAAAATCACTCTAGGAAGGGTGGACTGGAGTAGTTGAGTTCAACGAACCAGGATAAAAATACTTGTGTTTTAATTCTTAGTTTTAATCTTTCATACTTATTCAACCCCCCTTCTAAGTATTATCTCACCTTCAGTTGGCATCAGAGCTCCGGTTCTGTGTGTGGTACCACTTAACAGTGACAGTAAAGATCCAGAGAGAAATACTTTGATATATATTTGGTTGTTACTATGGCTGATAATACAATATCCAACATTAACAACAAATATGAAGAAAGGGACAGAATCAGCACCAAACCCCCTATGTTTGATGGGGAGAAATTTGATTACTGGAAAGACAGAATTGAAAGTTTTTTCCTTGGATATGATGCTGATTTATGGGATCTAGTCATAGATGGATATGTTCATCCCACAGATGGGAATGGCAAGAAGATAGACAGAAAATCTATGACAGATGCTTAGAAGAAAGATTTTAGAAATCATCACAAGGCCAGAACAATATTGTTGAATGCAATATCTCATAGTGAGTATGAAAAAATTACAAACAGAGAAACTGCATTTGACATGTTTGAATCCTTAAAGATGACTCATGAGGGAAACTCTCAAGTCAAGGAAACAAAGGCTCTGGCTCTGATCCAGAAGTATGAAGCCTTCAAGATGGAAGACTCTGAATCTGTTGAAGTTATGTTCTCCAGATTTCAGATCCTCACAGCTGGTCTAAAGGTTCTGGACAAGGGATACTCCACATCAGACCACGTAAAGAAAATCATCAGAAGTCTACCTACTAGATGGAGACCAATGGTGACTGCCTTGAAGATGGCTAAAGATATGAACAAGATCTCTTTAGAAGAACTCATCAGCTCTCTGAGGAGCCATGAAATTGAGCTTGAGGAAGATGAACCTCAGAAGAAAGAAAAAGGTAAATCTATTGCTTTAAAATCTAATAAATCTGCTAAAGCTTTGCAGGTTATTGAAGAAAGCTCTGAAGGATCTTCTTCTGAAGAAGAAGATGAATTATCCATGTTGTCCAGAAGGATCAACAGACTCTGGAAGCACAAGGGAAAGAAGTTCAACAACTTCAGAAAATTTTATCATAGAAAGGAATCTTCTGGGCACAGAAGATCTGGCAAGAAAGAAGTTGTATGCTATGAGTGCAAAGAACCTGGGCATTACAAGAATGATTGCCCCAAACTTCAAAAAGAAAAACCCAAGAAGAAGTTTAACAAAAAGAAGAAGGTTCTGATGGCAACATGGGATGAATCAGATGAATCTGAATCATCTTCTAAATCAGAAGTAGAATGTGCTAATGTTGCACTGATGGCCAGCACAGAAGATCAGGAAGAAGGAACTTCAGGATCTGAATTTGATTCTGAATCTGACGATGACGCTGAAGAGGTAATGGCTAAACTTACCAAAGAAGAACTTGCCAAAGTTTTATCAGAAGTTCTGAAAAGCTATAACAATATCAAACTCAAATACAAGAAGCTGAAAAGCAGTCTTGAATCTGAGATTGATCTTCTGAAGACAGAACTTGTTGAGCAAAAAGAAATTAATCTGAAAATCAAAAATGACTTTGAAATAACTCAACAAGATTCTGAATCTGAGGCTAAGTCATGTGAAAACATTTTAGAAAAATATGACTCTAGCTTTCAGAGATTCCTTACTAAGAGCATAGATAGAAGCAAGATGGCTTCTATGATCTATGGTGTTAGTGGGAACAACAAAAGAGGTATTGGATATGAATCTTCCTCTGGAAGTAATCCAAAACCTGTTGACAAACTCTTCATCAAGAAGACACCTCTGTACTCTCAATTTAAGTTTGTCACTTAAATGACATTAAGCACACAAGCTCTGAGAAGAATACTTATGTGTTTAAACCCAAGGCAAGTCAGAATAAACATTATGTTGAAAAACAGAAGTTTAGACAAACCTACAAACCAACTAACCCTAAAGGACCCAAGAAGATCTGGGTACCTAAAAGTAAAATAATTCCTGTTGCAGATGTCCTTAGCAGCAAGGTCAGGACGCCAATCATGGTACCTGGACTCTGGATGCTCACGACACATGACAGGAGAAAAGTCTATGTTCTAAAGCCTGGAACTTAGATCTGGAGGTGATGTGAAGTTTTGAGGGAACCAGAAGGGCAAGATAATTGGATCTGGCACCATTGGAAATGGTAAACTTCCCTCTATTACTAATGTTTTACTTGTTGAAGGGTTAAAGCATAACTTATTGTCCATAAGTCAATTAAGTGACAATGGTTATGATATTAACTTTAATCAAAAATGTTGTAAAGCTATTAGTAAAAAGGATGGCTTTATCCTATTTAGTGGTAAGAGGAAAAACAACATTTATAAAATAAATCTTTCAGAACTTAAAGTTCAAAATGTTAAATGCCTCTTGTCTGTTAATGAAGAGCAATGGGTCTGGCACAGAAGATTGGGCCATATTAATATGAGGCGTATATCTCAGATTAATAAACTTAATCTTGTCAGAGGACTCCCTAATCTGAAGTTCAATTCAGATGCTCTTTGTGAAGCATGCCAAAAAGGGAAGTTTTCAAAATCTTCTTTTAAATCAAAAAATGTTGTTTCTACTTCCAAACCACTAGAATTACTTCATATTGATCTGTTTGGACCAGTGAAAACTGCATCCATCAGAGGCAAGAAGTATGGATTAGTCATTGTTGATGACTATAGTAGATGGACATGGGTAAAGTTCTTAAAACACAAGGATGAGTCACATTCTGTGTTCTTTGACTTCTGCAAGCAAGTCCAGAATGAAAAAGATTTCAAAATTAAAAAAGTCAGAAGTGATCATGGTGGTGAATTTGAAAATAAATATTTTGAAAAATATTTTTCTGAAAATGGCATTGCTCATGATTTTTCCTGTCCTAGAACTCCACAACAAAATGGAGTTGTAGAAAGGAAAAACAGAACTCTGCAAGAAATGGCCAGAACCATGATCAATGAGACAAATCTGGAAAAACACTTTTGGGCAGAAGCAATCAACACAGCCTGTTACATTCAGAACAGAGTGTCTGTAAGACCTCTTCTGAAAAAGACTCCATATGAACTGTGGAAGAACAGAAAGCCCAACATTTCATATTTTCATCCTTTTGGATGTATTTGCTATATGTTAAATACTAAGGAAAATCTGAACAAGTTTGATTCCAAAGCACAAAAGTGTTTCATGCTTGGATATTCTGAACGCTCTAAAGGCTACAGAGTATACAACACTGAGACACAGATTGTGGAAGAATCCATTCATGTCAGATTTGATGATAAGCTTGGCTCTGAAAACCCAAAGCAGTTTGAAAACTCTGCAGATAGAGAAGTAGTCTTCACTGACTCTGAAGTCCCAGAAGCAGACAAAGTTCAAGTGAAGGAACCAGAAGCAACGCCAATTGCTATTCCTTTAACTTCTCAGATGAACAATCTAAACATTTCTGAAGAATCAACTATTAGAGGATCATCATCCAGAATTAAAGCTTCTCATCCAGATAATGTCATTATTGGAAAGAAAGATGATCCCATCAGAACAAGATCCTTTCTAAGATCATCTGAAGCATCACTATTTGGACTGGTGTCAGAAATTGAACCATCTTCTGTAGATGAAGCTCTTCAAGACAATGATTGGATTATTGCCATGCAAGAAGAGCTGAATCAATTCACCAGAAATGATGTATGGGATCTAGTTGAAAGACCACAAGGATTCAATATAATTGTAACAAAATGGGTCTTCAGAAATAAGCTGAATGAGAAAGGAGAAGTTGAAAGAAATAAGGCAAAGCTTGTTGCTCAAGGGTATAGTCAACAAGAAGGTATTGATTACATTGAAACTTATGCTCCAGTGGCAAAGCAGAATTTGAAATGAGCATGATGGGAGAACTCAGATTCTTTCTAGGAATCCAAGTCAATCAAACTCCAGAGTGCACTTACATACATCAGACCAAATATGTTAAAGAACTTCTGAATAATTTTTTAACATGACTGATAGTAAGCTGGCAAAGACTCCCATGCATCCAACTTGCTCACTTGGCAAGGAAGAGGTAAGTAAGAAAGTAGACCAGAAGCTCTACAGAAGTATGATAGGATCTCTTCTTTATTTAATTGCTTCTAGACCTGACATATTGTTCAATGTATGCCTGTGTGCTAGATTCCAATCAGATCCTAGAGAATCACACTTGACAGCTGTCAAGAGGATTCTAAGGTATCTGAAAGGTACTTCTAATGTGGGTTTGTGTTACAGAAAATCTGATGATTTCAAATTAGTTGGATTCTGTGATGCTGACTACACTGGAGACAGAGTGGAAAGAAAAAGTACTTCTGGAAGTTGTCAATTTCTAGAAAGAAATCTAATCTCTTGGTACAGCAAGAAGCAACCCACAATTGCACTTTCTACCACAGAGGCAAAATATATTGCTGCTGCTGGATGTAGCACGCAGATGCTCTGGATGAAAAGTCAGCTAGAAGATTATCAAATTTTTAAAAGTAACATTTCTATCTTTTGTGATAATACTTCTGCTATATGTTTGTCTAAAAACACCATTTTACACTCTAAGGCAAAACATATAGAAATTAAGCATCATTTCATCAGAGACTATGTTCAGAAGGGAATCATAAACTTAGCCTTTGTTGATACAGATCATCAATGGGCAGATATTTTTACAAAACCCCTTGTTGAAGATAGATTCAAATTTATTCTGAAAAATATTGGTATGGATTTTTGTCCAGAATGATATTTGTCATAAGCAAATTTTTTACAGATGCAAATATGCCTAATGCTCTGAAGTATTTCTTCTAATTGCTTATTTATTCTTCTTAATTTTTTTTTGTGAAACTCTGAACTAACAATCCTTAGAGGATCTGAACGTTGGTTAACGTTTCATTTCTCAAGAGAATTCAGAACACATGCAAGCAAACACGTGTCACTCCAATTCTGCAAAGGTGGCGTGTACACTACTGAAGAGACGTTTGAGGTGAAGTTTGAATAGTGAAAATCTTGATTTTCCCCCCAATTTGTCAGAAGCAATAAATGCTTGAAATGCTTTTTATTCTTTTCTTTTAATGCTTTGATTCAAACGTGCAAAATCTGACTGTTTGTATGCCTACTTGTTTTAGTATAAATACATGACTTCTCTTCACTTTCACACTTTTCACAATCTCAGAAATTTATGCATTTTCATCTTCTCTTCTCTCTGCATAAAAACCCTAAGCGTGTGACAAAACCATCTTCAATGGCAACTTCATCATCAACTGCTGCACAGTTCAATCTTCAATAGCTGCAGTTACCTCTGCTAACATGGGTGTTACTCCTTACTCTTCACCAAAAAGAACTTTGCTCACCCCTGTTGAAAAGCTGGAAGTTCTGTGTGAATCAATGGTGGAATTTAGTTCACTTGCAGAAAATGGTTTTGAGTTTCGTTCAATCATAGGTGCTCAAGGATTGGTGAAATACTTTGATAGACTGTTTGGACCAGTTTACCCCATTCTTGTGAAAGAGTTCTGGATACATGCTTCAGTTTACCCTAAGTTTATCCTATCTTCTGTTCTGGGCAAAGAGATTATAATAACAGAAGATCTGATCAGAAAACTTATTGGCTATGAGGAAACAGATGGTGTTTCACACTTGCCAGTTGGGCGTGTGGATATGGATGAAGTGTATGAAGAAGTGATGACTGCTGGTCAAGCTTCTAACAAGTTCAAGGATCTGAAGCCTATCTACAAGATCTTCATGGGATGCATTCATCATAGGAAGTCAACAAAATCTCCAGACTATGTCAATAATGAACAGCTCTATTTCATGTATTGCCTCAGTCAGAGCACCAAGGTAGATCTTCCATATATTCTATTTATGCATCTTTGGAATCATATAAATGCCTCTAGAGAGTATGTGAAAGAAAAAGGACAGAAGATCAGAACCTGGATTCCTTTTGGAAGGTTAATCTCAGATCTTCTAACTGAGAATGGACTGGTTACTTGCACCCATTTTGTTGGTTTGTGTTTGGACAGCTCCTCTTGGTCAATGCCACCAACTCTTGACAGCATTTTGAAAATTCTGATATGTAAAAGCATTGTTACATGTTATTCCCTTGGTCTTGTGACATGTGATCTTGTGATATGAAGAAATTTGTCACCCCTTGCATGAGACTGTTTTGCCATGATTGAACATGCATAATCTTGGTCTTAAAACATTCCAAACTTGATTTAATTCTTGCATATTTCTTGGATATTTGTAAGCATAATGTGGACTTGGTGTGGCATTACCATAACATGAATTTGATTAGAGACTTGAATGAAGATTAGAAATAAATTAATTTCTAAACATTACTTAGAGTTGGAAGTCTTGCAACAAATGACATTCTCCTAATGTCATAAAATTTCTCTTTGTAATATTCTTGCCTCTAATTCATGAATTCATGATAGATTTCCCTAGAACCATTAAACTTAAAATGGATGAAGTCTTGAACTATGGACTTGTGATCTTGACTCATGCTTTGCAAATTTGGACTCCACTTGATCAAGAATTTGAAACAAAATTTTGGATGAAGCAATCTTGAGTTTAGGCCGTGAATTTCATGTTCATTAAGAATATACCTTGAATATCCTAATATTTTTTCAAGTAACTTCTCCTTGAAGAAATCTAGATGAGTAATCCTTCTAATTTAGATGAAACCTTAGGTGATGAACCTTTTCTTCCATGTAGTCCAAGATAGACAAGTTATCTCATTTGAAATGGAAAATGACAAATCGACCCAATCCGTACCCACATGCTCGATATGCAATAAAATGATGTATGATATGGAGAATGTAGGGTATAAAGGCTAAAGGCGAAAATGAGGGTGTGACACTACTTGGCAAGTAATTGACCGATTATCCTTTAATTGGTAAGTGTCACTCCTGAAGGTGCAGCTTCAGACAAGACAAGAACCCAAGATTCAAGGCTGATCCAAGGTGTACTCTCAAGGAAATGTGGTTCAGGGATGATTTTACACTGGCTTTGTGGAGTTTTTGCAGAGGAGGTTGTTTCTCATCATGATGGATCATGGTGTAAAGTAGTCAGTGTGCTACTCATATGCATAAGTTGAATAATTAAAACTTAGTGCTCTGATTTATGTTGAGTTCAGAAGAGGGGTTTAAATCCTTGCCAATGGATTGGTGCTGAAGTGGTGCAGTCTTTATAAGAGGTCAAGCAGCTTGTACAGTTTGTACATTTACTACAATTTTTGTCAAGTTTTGACAAAATCAAGGGGGAGTAAAGTGTTGTTGCTATGCTATTAAGTGGATGCAACTATTAAGGGGGAGCATGATAGTTTGTGTAAACTACTGCTGCTGCCCTGATAATTTGTTTTAGCCAAAATTTTCCAAAGGGGGAGATTGTTAGTTCCATGGTTCTATGATATAGAATTGTCCATGGTCATATGATTGTCTAAATTTTGGTAAAACATGATCCTGCACTGATGTTAAGTAGGATGTTATGACATCTCCATCTGCTGTGGTGAAAGAACTGTTGTGGAGTGTTTTAATGTGAATGTCATGCTGAATATCGTGACATCCATCTGATGTCATGACAGAACTACTGTCATCTGTGAGAAACAGCAGGAGTAGTGGTGCAACAGGAGCTGATAACAGAACTGTTGTCATGTGTTATAAACAGGATGTCATTACCTCTAGTGCAGCAGGAGCTATGTGCAGCAGGATCTAACAAGAGCAGATGATAGAACTGCTGTCATGGATGCAGAAGGAGTTGATGACAGAACTGTTGTCATGGATGTCGTACTGAATGTCATGACATCATGTCTGGTACAGCAGGGGCTGCTATGTTATATCTCTTGACATAAGTGTTTTGGTCCTGTTGGATATTCCACATCAGTATGTACAGGCCAAAGAGATTTGTTAGAAACAAAATGAAGATCTAATGTGTGCTCACAAAAAGGATCGTAGATTCTTTTTAGGGAACTATAAAACATTTGTTTCTACTGTCATGAAGAAGATTCAGCAAAAGTGTTCAGCAGGGCAAGCTGGTCAACTAAGAGGAAGTAAAACTGAATGTCATACTAAATGTCACGACATTGATCGTATGACATCAGACGTGCAGGGTTTGTTTTTCTGTTATGATACCTGATATATCTCAGGCTAAATTTCAGGAGACCTATTAGGGTTCCTTGGTCATCTCAGACGAGATTCTAGGCAGTATCATGACCTAATTTGACAGCACCTGGATCACGTGGAATTAGGTTTACTTTATTAAACCTAATGTTTGTTACTTTGGAGCAGCCCAAGCCCAGTCCGCATTGCTATAAAAGGAGGAGCAGAAGCAGAAGAAATTAAGCACTCACATCAATATTAAGTTGAGTGTAAAATAAAGGTCTAGGGTTTGAGAGTCCCTTGTGTGTAAGTTACCCTTTGTATCGTTTGATACATTGTGGTAGACATATTTGTAAGTGATGAACTTGGTTCTTCATGTGTGGCTAGGAATCTAGGATTCCTTGTGTGCCAAGCAATTGTGTGCGGTATAATTGCTTTGGTTATTATGAATGAACTGTTGTGTTCATTGTCTCACTCAAAGATGTTAAGCAAGAGTGTGTGATTCCTTGATCAAAGCTGTGAAGCAAGATCAAGGTGTTTTGGAGTGAGTCTCCACAACTGTTGTGTAATTGTGTATTGATATCGTTGTGGTGTGATTGAGGGGGAGTGATTGGGAATACTCGGGTCTAGAGTGTCTCTTTGTTGTTGGCAATAGTGGCATTCCACTGCTGATTAAACTTGGATATTCTTCGGTATGCTTCGTCCAAGTGCTGCTTCTTAGTAGCCAATACATCATTAACAGATTTGAAGTCCAGACCCAAGCGCTCGCGATCAGCTATCTGCTTAGTCAAGTCCGTACCCAACCTGTTCACTAACTCTGTTTGCCTCTTGAAGAAGTGGACGACTTCACTTCTCTCGCCTCTGATTTGTGCCAACTCTTTCTCCAACTCTTCATTTTCCTTCTTCAGCTCTTCTCTCTAAGCTAACACCTGATTATACTGCTGAATAGGCACGGTAGTAGGCTCTTCCACCACTGGAGGGCCTTCCTGCTTAGCAGGTGGAAAAGGCATCCCTATAATCTCTGCTCTGGCTCTGATCCAGGTCACATACGGAGCGTAGGCTTGGCTATTACTTTTACCCAACAATGATTTCCCTCGTCTACTGATATCATTCCAGGCATGCTGAAGCTTAGCTAACATATCCCCCTCTATAAGACCAGTGAGGTACAGAGATTCTTGCACCTCTTCATCCCTTGGCGGAACCCTCAAAGCATAAGCAAACTGTCTGACAAGTAGAGATGGATAATAATTGATAAAGCCGTTCCATCCAATCAAAGGCACATTTGGAAACCCAATGCAGCTGAATATAACCTCAGTACCTAACATATCTCTATCAAACCAAACAACACTCTCTGCTGATAAACCCATCAATCGCTCAGACCACTCAGCTGTGGATGCAGATGAAGCAAAGAGACCCTTCTTGGGTAGGTGACTATCAAACCATCTATAAAGTAAGGGTACACAACATGATACATTCTTACCCCTTCTGTTCTCATTCTTGTAGTGGACGGAATGATATATATCGCCAACCAAGGTAGGAACTGGATTCCATGATGCAAAAATATGAAAGGAGTCCAAGTCTACAAAATCAGGCATGTTAGGAAACAAAATGATACCATATATGCAGAGAGCAAGAATGGCGTTGAACACAATCCAACAACCGTCTTTGGCACACTGTTGGGCTTTCCCAACTAAGAACTGCAAAGAGAAACCAGGAACCCCGTTCCAACTAGACAAGATCAACTCAAAGGCATCCAGATGAAGAGAAACTGCAGCAAGGCGTACAACCCATTCAACTCATGCACAAAAGGCTTACGAACCAAACTGAGTATCTTCCCATAAGACTTTCTGAATTCACCTCTCACAGTATCATCCGCCAAAGCAATCAGACTGGACAACTGAGCAACCTCTGGAGTGGGGAGCTTGTAGGCTACAGTCTTCCTTAGAGAACCCATGATAACACAATAGAAGGCAAGAAAACCTGAACCGGGGGATAAGGTACCTGCAACACAGACACACGTTAATGATATGCAAATGAGTATGCAAAATGCAAAATGAAAACATGCAACAGAGGATCAAGATGGTTGCTGAGAAGACCAAAGCTCTGATCCAACACAGTCACAATACTGCTTTGATAGCACAACCCTGAAGAGGACCAATAAATACAAACTGTCGAGAACAACCACATCTCTGATGATCAAAACCCTCTGAACTCAACAACACTAATTCACTGTCAAGAAAACTAGGTAGTCTGAAGGTTAAGGTTTCTTGCAATAACCCGACCCCGCTTACAGGTATAGACCTAAACACGGACAAGGTATGGCATCCTATGCGTTTCCCAGTGTCACAGACTTTCAAGAGCAATGATACGATACCCAGAAGGTGTGGCATCATCATCTCCTGAAGTGGCCTCACTCTGCTGAGTCACAAATGATCGGTCCCCAGAGTCGACAATCCTCCAAACCAACAACCCCTCAAGCCCAAAGGACTGGAAAAGAAGTCAACCGGGAGAACCTCGTCTGAGAATGGATTTCATGAGACACTAGTGACTGCAAAGCAAGCACGCGCCCACTAATTTCCACAACTAATGCTAAGTACACTCAAGCCTGGGTCTGGCTTCTCACTCATCAGAACCCCCCTTCCTACAACAGCACAATAATAATAACCATACTTAAAATAAAATGCGGAAAGTAAAGTAAGATAAATAAAACCTAGCAGGTAAACACACAAGCGCTAGGATTGACTCGCATAGGGAACCGTATTCCCCAGCAGAGTCGCCAGCTATCGCTACTGCGAAAAACGAGGTCGGCAAGACAGAAGAGTCACCACCGTGTGTTATTTATCCCAAAAGAGGGAAAGGAAACGCTCAGAGAAAACCTAACGCAAAGGTATAAGACAAGGCCATCGCAACCATTGTCTGGATTCGGGAGTCGGTTACGCAAGGGGAAGGTATTAGCACCCCTCACGTCCATCGTACTCGATGGGATCCACACTTATTGTGTTTATCTGATGGGTTTGTTACATCTATCTGCGCTAAAGGTCTGGTCTGAAAAGAAAAGAAAATGACTCGGCAAAGTGTCGCACTTTATGCCTACGTATTCCCGTCTGGAACGAGAAATCAGAGTCAACGTAGTTCGCCTAACTACGGGGAAAGGTTGCTCACCAAGATATCGCATCTTGTGCCTACGTACTTTCATATGGCATGAAAGATCAGAGCAAACGTAGTTTGGGACACGAGAGACACAAGTTTGTCTTTTTTATCCGAGTAGAGTTAACAGACGGTTCTAGCAGTTTGGTGTATGCAGCTCGACCATTGGAGACTTAGGCGCTTACCGTTTGCGGTAGAACCGGGATTTAACAGAACTCTCCTTCTGAAAAAGGTTTCCAAGGGATTAAGGGTCCAAGAGGACAAAAGAGTTTGATCTTCGTTTTCTGTTTTTTAGAGAAGTGTCTTTTATGGATGTTTGCAACTGATATCGCACTAGAGACTATGACCTGAGAGTGAATGCGTCGCATGTCACCCAAAGGGTACCATACTAAACATCCAGACTGTTGAAAAGAAACTCTCCAACAATCCTTTCTCAAGTAGCTTAAGGCTCGTAACGTACGACGTCAATTAACCTTTATTACTGTACTTTGATTTGCTTGAAGATGATAAGAGAAAAGACGCACTAAAGGGGAACTGATCCAATCCTAAACTTGTCATGCAGAATTGATCCTATGGTTGAGGTTAGGAGGGAACTACCTAATGTTATCATGCATGGTTAGAACCCTAATGTCTGTCATAACTTCTCTTGAACAAGAGAAGTCAGAGTTCCTAAGGGAACATGGACCTGGAAACAACAGTAAACAGAAAAACTGTACAAGAAATAACCGTAAATAAAATGCATGTAATGCAACAACCAAGCAGAAGGAGCCAAGCTCAACTTCTAAGCAAACAAGGCACAAAGGACACACACCACACAGACAAGGGATCTGAGCTCTACCAAATACCAGTAAGCGAAGCCACACAGTAAAAAAAGAAGCAGAGGGAGAGACTCAACCTCTAATGCAAATAAGAAAAGGGAGCTACTCTCAACCTTTAGGATACTCCTAGGCCTATAATCATCTATATGAAGCCTACTTCTAATGCAACACACAGTCAATCAGTCACACAAGCAAAGCAGAGCAGTCAGAAAAAACAGCAGGCAAAACAGCTCAACAGCAAAGCAGATAAACAGCAAACAGACAAACAGCTGCAAGCAAACAACTTTAATCAATCTCCAAGAGAATTCTTCATCTCCATGCTCCAACAAGATCCAACACGAGGGAAGAAAAATCAAATCAAGATATTGGGTTGATGATGGGAAGCAGGAAGGAAACCAAAGGAATCCCTCCTGACTCTCAACCAGTCATCTGAGAAAGGCATCCTCAAAGGTTCTACCTATTGTAAAATGCCACACATTCTTCCAAAGGAAAGATGACGCTTTCACATAAGGACCTTGAATCATAGGATGAGAATGGAAAGCAACCAAAGCAATCCATGTTTAATGAAGAAAGAAAACTACTTCTAAGCTCTTTCCAAAACCCTAATTCCTATAAGCTACCAAAAAGCTACCAATAGGAAGATAAAACTCCAAGCCAAGCCCCACAATCAACTCCACAGAAGCTACAACATGCCCATAACATCATCCAAGAAGAATCACAAGCTCACCATGCACCAAAAGCCACCATTGAAAGCAAAACAAAGCAAGCACCAAATTAGGAACACCAAATGAACAAACTACTTGTAAATTCTATCTAAAATAGCAAATTAGATTCTAAAAATATACAAATTTTCCTAACGAGGCATGCAAGTGTTACCAAACTATAGTTCAAATATCAGAGCTTAATTTAACTTCTAAGGCCACTAATAAAATCCTAAATTGTAAAGTGTCAAAGGGAAACCATGAAAGGGGAGGCTCTAAAACCCTAATCTAAAACAGAACCTATGATTATCTAAAAATCAAGAGAAAATTCCTGAGGGAACATACATCTCTAATACACAATCCAGCAAAAAATCAAATCCAAATTCAATACCAATTGGTCAAACAAAAATCAACAAACAGATGTATCAACTATGCACAAATAAAGAAATATAAAAAATGAGAAAAATCAAATTAAATTGCAAAATCATCAAAAATTAAATCTAACATCATGGAAAAATCAAAAATTAAGAGAGGAGCATGAGCATATTTTTGGATTATTTTTCTGATCAAAAATGAAATTAAAATGAATTAAAGTATGAAAATGCAATTAAAATAATAAAGAAATGAATTAAGAAAAACAAATAAACCAGAAAATAACACACGCGTTGGATCAGTGGACTCAGTAATCTAATCTAAAGGCCCTCACGCTGTCCAACTCACACGCCACGTAGCTGCTAGCCAGGATTAATGAAAAGAGGCGTTTTGGACTCAAACTTCAAATCCTCAGATTAAAACACAGCCGCACGATGATGATACTTTGTCAATGCTTCAGCCAGATCTAATGGTTCAGACTTCATCTTCTCCAATTCAAACTCAGATGGAGGGAACTTGCTCAGGCAGTGGTCCCGTGGTCCTCATCCTTCTTCTCCGGCGAGCAGGTAGTTACAGGTCATGAAAACTCAACAAACTTAACATCATCTCACTCCAAATTTCCTCCTGATCTCAAAAATGACATCCAATTCCTCTAAATCCTACTAGATTTTAAAACACGAAGAAGATCTCAAAATGCACTTCAATCTGAACTTTCACCAAAGCTCAAACTAATGGTATGAATGTAATCCTCATCTAACACTGATCATCACATGCTATTCCAATTGAATCAAAGCCTCAAGATCAGATCAATTCGCATCCAAACAGAAATTATGTCATCACCTAATTTGTCTCTAATCCTCAAATTTCTGATCCAAATTTCATCTACATCTCAAATCAAAACCTATCCACATACTAATCATGCCTAGATCATGCTATAACCAGTGTAAATTTGAAAACTACATACCTGACTTTGAGCTTCAAATTGAGGTATCTAGGGTACGTTTCTTTCTTCAAAACACTGCAGATTCACTCAATGCTTGATGGGGAACACTTTTGTAACTTCAATTTACTTGGATCTGGCTTGAAAATGAAAACACAATTTTCAACTCTCTTCTTCAAGCTCCAACTTCAATCCTTGGTTCTGGTGCGAAATGATCTCAAAAATGGAGCATAACCTCTCACAGAACTTAAATACAATTGGTTTGTGGGCTTTAGGGGTCCAATTGAGGCCCAAAACAGAAAAGCCAATTTTCAAATTTCCTTCACAAAACCAACCATGGTGTGCACGTGTTCTGACTTGAAACTTCCCTCAGAAGCTTGCAATCAACTCCTTGTAGTCTGGTGAGGGTGTTTGGAGTGATTTGAGTGTTTGAACTTATCACAAAATCAAATTATGAAGTGTAACTTACTTGTGAAGTAACAAACCATATCACCATGAAATTGACCTCAAATGGAAATTCTAAAATTTCCAAAGTGTTTAGAATTGTTTTTCTAATCAAAATGAGTATTCATATGGTCCCTTTTGAGCACAAATGAATTGATCATGAACTTTCGATCAAATACCTTTAAATTCTTCCTTTTGCAAAATTCTTCAAACCAAGTCTCTCCTGAATCCAAATCAATTCATCATGAGTATATGGTTGACCTAAAAACATCATTTGGAGCAAGTTTTGTGTTGAACAAAATTGCATTTGAGGCTTGCACGATGGAGAAAATGACCTATAATGCCAAATGACCTATAATCTTACTTTCCCAAAATACCCCTAACTTGTAAACCTCATAACTTGAGTTCTAAAAATCATATGGAAGACTTCTAGTACAATTTGGAAATCTAAGATCAAGACCTACAACTTTAATGTTGGCCAAAAGCTTAGGAGAAACACCCTTATAGGTAAAAAGTTCCTTGGAAGTTGGTGAACTTTCACAGACAAATTTCACATTCCTCAGATGACGTGTAAATTGTATGGGTCATAACTTGAGTTCCATAAATCCAATGGAGGACTTCTAGTACTCAAATTAAATCTAAGAGCATGCTCTATAAGTTTCATGTTGGCCAAAAGTGGAGATGAAACTTGAATCTTGAGATAAGTGGTCTTGAAGTTAAGCACTAAATAGGGGATTTTACCCTGAGAACCCTAATTTAGCAACTCCTCACACCTTGAACTTTTCTTGCATAGATCTTGGAATATTATCTCATGTGTCACAACACAACCATCCATGATTACAAAGACCTAAAATTAAGCTTTAATCCTCTTCAATTGGTCAGTTGACTTAGGATTACTCAGATAAAAACCCTACTTTTAACACCCTCAACTATGGCTCTTCACACTTGGCACAATGAACTGATTGAGCTCCACCATGACCTCCAAGGCACTCTATGAGCTCTATCCACACCCTATCTCCTTGATCAAGACCTCACAATCCCTTGATGATCTTCAATTGGTCCTCAAACTAGGAGACTAACCCCATACAAACAAATGAACTCCTTAAGAACCAAACCCTCTACCTGATGACTATGGTGGCTTCTCAAACTTGCATAAGACCTCTAGATAGGCTCCACACTTGATCCCCTATTAAATGAACAATGCTATGCCATGCAAATGTTAGATCAATGATATGCTAATGCAATGAAACATAAACCCAGTAAGAAAAGGTTAGACAAATTTTGGGGTACAACAGCTGCCCCTATTCAAGCGGCTTGGACCCAATAGGATGAAAAGCGAACGGCTTTCAGGTAACCGAGGTAGAAGACGGTTGAATACCAAAGAACTCGGAAATTTTCTAACCTAAGAAATAAACTGCACAAAACTGCTTGGGAATACCACATCCAAACGATTGAATCTGGTTGTCATGGCGACAACTGATCAATCATCAGATAAAGAACCTGATTTCAATATCAACCACCTGCATTTCGCCACAGTTGTTGAATCAACATACCATATTCAAATGTGCACTATCATAAATGGGCACTACGTAAAGCACGACATCAACATCTTTGATCCTCCATTTCCGCAGAAGTGGGCATACACTAAATAAAAGCGAACGCTGTCAATATCTTTGACCCTCCATTTCTGTAGAAGTGGGCATACACTAAATAAAAGCGAACGCTGTCAATATCTTTGACCTTCCATTTCCTCGGAAATGGGAACACGCTAAATAAAAGTGAGAATCGTCAATATCTCTGACCTTCCATTTCCTCGGAGATGGGCACACACTAAATAAAAGCGAGAATCGTCAATATCTCTAACCTTCCATTTCCTAAGAAATGGGAAAACGCTAAATAAAAGCGAGAATCGTCAATATCACTGACCTTCCATTTCCTCAGAAATGAGAAAACGCTAAATAAAAGCGAGAAACGTCAATATCACTAACCTTCCATTTCCTATGAAATGGGCAAATGCTAAATAAAAGCGAGAATCATCAATATCTCTGACCTTCCATTTCCTAAGAAATGGGCACACGCTAAATAAAAGCGAGAATCGTCAATATCTCTGACCTTCCATTTCCTAAGAAATGGGAAAACGCTAAATGAAAGCGAGAATCGTCAATATCACTGACCTTCCATTTCCTAAGAAATGGGCACACGCTAAATAAAAGCGAGAATCGTCAATATCTCTGACCTTCCATTTCCTAAGAAATGGGCAAACGCTAAATAAAAGCGAGAATCGTCAATATCTCTGACCTTCCATTTCCTAAGAAATGGGCAAACGCTAAATAAAAGCGAGAATCGTCAATATCTCTGACCTTCCATTTCCTAAGAAATGGGCAAACACTAAATAAAAGCGAGAATCGTCAATATCACTGACCTTCCATTTCCTAAGAAATGGGCAAACGCTAAATAAAAGCGAGAATCGTCAATATCACTGACCTTCCATTTCCTAAGAAATGGGCACACGCTAAATAAAAGTGAGTAGAAGCATCCGAAGACTTGAACCAGCAAATCTGCGGGGAACTTCTGACATCAGCTGCCAGACATCCATCTTGAATGAAAACGGGTAACAACTTTTAAGGTATAATCATGAAGCTTTCGATGTTGATGTAACAGCCAACCGAGGAAGACTGTACTGGGGAATTGCTGACATTAACCGCCAGACATTTACCTTGACAACAAGTAACGACCTCAAAGGTCTAAACCCTGAAATCTTTTCCTTTTGATATGCCGACGTAACAGCAATCTGAGGAAAACTCCGCTGGGGAAGAAGCGAAACTTAACCAAGCAACTCTGATGAAGGAACACATGATAAGACGAACGCGATCATCACATATCTCATGTCAAGAATTTGAATATCCGAACCCATCCTGAACAAGAATTCCAAACCTGCAGGGAAACATCTGAAATAAATAGGTAACCACCCTGGCTTATGTTTCAAAATGCATAGTTTGACAATGGTGTAATGCTCCATACGAAATGGAATGTTACGTATTTGGGTGAGTTGATATGCCATGCATATATGATGCAAATGCAAGATGCAAACACAGACACGAGCTGCCAGAGAAAAGCTGGATACAGAACCGCTTCAACAAAATAATTACCAAAGACCAAGCCAACTCCGCTGGGGATAACCGGGTATCACAGAATTATTTCGGCAAAATAAATGCTGGAAAGGTACACCGACTCCGCTGGGGGAGCAACAATCCCTCTGAGGGACTAGCTTTATGATCCGGGATTACGAACTCTGCTGAGGATGATCAACCTCCTCGAGGAAAGATGACCTGCTGGAGAACAGACAGGGCCATCCTGGGGATTACATCACTGTCGGACAGCTCGCTAACTCGCACCCAACTCTTCTGGGGATAAAGATGTGGTTTCCATCTGCTGGGGAGGGATAGAATCACATAAAGCCTGCTCCTACATTAAAGGACTCCGGCTAGGGAAACACGATCCCTTAGCTGTTTGCTGCAAAGGTAACGACCCTGCACAACATGAGCAACAACAAGATATCCTATACAAAAGGAAATATCCAGGTCAATAGCCGTGATAATCGCGCAGTCAATTCAAATTTTTAACAAATATTGGCCTAGGCCTGCAAGTTTATGCATACGCAAGTTTATCAAAAACATCGGCGTTTTCCACAAACAAAATAGTAAAAGTTAAAACAAGAACAAAACAATCAAGTACTGAATAGTATGCGTTTTATTGATAACGGGCCTGTGAATAGGCAAAGTTTTGTATAATGGATGCAACTCCTGAAAAGAGGAAGCTACCAGATAAATACAGATATGTGCAGAGGTACAAAGAAATTTGTATACATGTCGGCAACGTGGTACAGACAAACACCATGAGCTGATCCTCCTATGACTCGCCTGACTCCGACGCTTTCCCGATGCTTTGTTCTCAGAAGAGATTGACTTGGATAATCTACCATCAGGTACTCCCAAACCACTAAGCAATGCAGTATCAACCTCGGACCGCAGTCATTTGCTTTTTTAATCCCTAACTTTTGCTTGAATAGCCCTTTGCGGGTTTTCAATTCACCGGGATACCCCTTTTTTCCGAAGTCGTCTTTTCAGGTTTTCGACTTCGCGGGTGTACATCTTTTCAATTTTTATCCCTAATGTTTGCCCGAACCTTTTTTATTTTTCTTTTTGGTTCGCCGGGATGCCCCATTTTTGCATGGACTCTCTTTTTTCTGTCCAGCGGGTCTCTTTTAAGCAAAGTATTTTTTAACTCCGTCCGAGTTCACAGGGGATGAAAAATCTTCGCCATCCATGGTGGACAACACTAAGGCTCCTCCAGAAAAGACCTTTCGCACAATATATGGACCCTCGTAGTTGGGAGTCCATTTGCCCCTGTGATCTGATTGTGGTGGGAGAATCTTCTTCAACACAAGATCGCCCGTCTGAAAGCTTCGAGGGCGCACCTTCTTGTCGTAAGCTTTCTTCATCCGACTCTGATATAACCGACCATATGCGATAGATGCAAGTCTCTTTTCATCCATCAAACTGAGCTGATTCAACCTATTCCGTACCCATTCTGCCTCATCAATTTGGACATCATGCAATACGCTCAAGGAAGGAATCTCAACTTCTAATGGTAGGACAGCCTCCATACCATACACCAGTGAGAAAGGTGTTGTCCCGGTTGATGTGTGTACCGTCGTACGATAACCGTGCAAAGCGAAGGGTAACATCTCGTGCCAGTCTTTGTATGTCACAACCATCTTCTGAACTATCTTCTTGATGTTCTTATTGGCCGCCTCAACAACGCCATTCATCTTGGGCCAATAAGGAGATGAATTATGATGTTCAATCTTGAAATTCTGGCACAATTCCTTCATCATTTTGTTATTCAGGTTCGAACCATTGTCAGTAATGATTCTTTCGGGAATGCCGTAGCGACAAATGATATCCTTTTTGATAAACCGGGCTACCACTTGCTTGGTAACGGTAGCGTAAGATGCAGCTTCCACCCATTTGGTGAAGTAATCGATAGCTACCAAGATGAATCGGTGTCCATTGGATGCGGTGGGCTCAATTTTCTCAATCATATCAATGCCCCACATGGAGAAAGGCCACGGGGACGCCATAACATTCAAAGGGCTCGGCGGAACTTGAATCTTGTCTGCATAAATCTGGCATTTATGGCATTTCTTTGCAAACATAAAACAGTCTCTTTCCTTGTCATCCAATAATACCCTGCCCGTAACAACTTTTGAGACATAGCATGTCCGCCGGCGTGCGTGCCAAAGGTTCCCTCATGGACCTCTTCCATAAGTAGATTAGCTTCTTTCTCATCAACACATTGCAAAAGTAACAAATCATGGTTTCTCCTGTACAGAACACCATTCAGATTCAAGTAGAAATCGCCAGCCAATCTCCTAAGAGTCTTCTTATCACGGCTGGATGCCCCAGTCGGATACTCTTGGTTCTTTAGGAAATTATGGATATCAAAATACCACGGCTTGCCATCGGAAGCATCCTCAATGGCGAATATGAAGGCGGGCCTATCAAGGCGAGAGATAACTATTCTGGGAGCTTCATTCCAGAAGTTAACCTTGTACATGGAAGGCAACGTCGCAAGAGCATCAGCTGTAGAAGCATGTTTCAGTCTCAAGTTTTGATGATGTCAACACTACTCAAGGTCATCTCTTGATTGCAAAAAGACAAGCCTTTCAAAGTTATCAAGATCAAATCAAGCTATCTTTCAAGTCAAGTTACATATGGAACTATGATTCTTCAAGACTTGGACGTATTGCGGGTATATCAAAATCCATCCTTATAATTAATATACAAGTGTTCAAAAACATCAAACATTTTAGCATAATACATGAGCATGTTTTTTGAAACTTTAAAATTGGTATAACATTCATTTTTAAAAGTATTTTTCTAAAAAATAGCAGTGTTAACCGATTAACCATATAGGTTAACCGGTTAACCATTTCAAATTTTAAATAATCTGGGCTAACGTTCCAGTGTTAACCGATTAACCATATAGGTTAACCGATTAACACTGAACGTACAGTGAAAAATTGCTTTGTTTCAAGTTCAAAAATTATTTGAAAATTACACCATTTCATATTTTGAAATCTACTCAAATATACCTTTTGTGAAAGGGTATTTTACTCATATAAATTCTGAGTTTTTCAATTTTTGAAAAATACTACACTCAAAAACTTCCAATCTCCAAACACTTTCTACATTCATTTTCAATTTTTTTCTTAGAATCAAATTCACCATTTTCAAAATCTTTTATTAAGTGTTCATATGTGCATAAAATTTCATATTCATCTTGAACACTTGTATTGAAAATTGTAAGAGTGAATTTTGATCATTTGGAGAAGATCAACTTTGATATTATTATTCTCAAAACAAAACTTTACAAACATTTATATTCTGACTTGTGATCTAGGATTGTTGGACACAAGGGTAAAGTGTTTACAAGAGGATTGTTCTTGTACACTTGTTAGTTTTATTGTTTGATAGTAGGCCTCACCGGTTGATGGTGTGTTAGGTTGTACTTTATTAAACAATAGTGAAAACTCTCTTTTGTGTTGAAATGGGAGTGGAGTACTCTCGGATTGTGAGGGGAACCACTATAAATCCTGGTGTCCATTGTTCTTTTATTTTCTATTGCTTTCATAAACAAGAACACAAACCAGTAAAATTTCAAGAAACCACAAAAACCGGAAAAAATTTTAAAAGTCCTAATTCACCCCCCCCCCCCCCCCTCTTAGGCATACTCTGTACTTTCAATTGGCATCAGAGCAGGTTAAGGTAACCTGTTCCTATCGATCCTAATGGCTTCCGCTAGTACTAACCCGGTTTTCAAAGATGGTGGAAGTAGTAACAAGCCACCACTCTTTTCTGGAGAATACTTCGATTTTTGGAAAAACCGTATGAAGGCACATCTTAAGGCTCAAGGAGATGGTATATGGGAAACCGTTGAAACTGGTCCACATGTTCCTACAAGTGTGGTAAATGGTGTTGGAACCCCAAAGATTAAATCCTCATATGATGAAGATGACAAGAAGAGAATCTTGAATGAGAAGAAAGCAATCAACATACTTCAAAGCGCTCTCAGTATGGATGAATTCTTTCGCATATCACAGTGTCAATCGGCAAAACAGATTTGGGATACCTTGGTAGAAACACATGAAGGAACAGCAGAAGTAAAAAGATCAAGACTTAACACGTTAAGTCAAGAATATGAGATGTTCCGTATGCAGCCCGGTGAATCTATTGTTACCTTGCAAAAAAGGTTCGTTCATCTAACAAATCATCTGATTGCTCTCGGGAAGACCTTCACCAATGATGATCTCAACTTAAAAGTCCTAAGATCCTTGACAAGAGAATGGCAACCGAAGGTGACCGCCATTTCGTAAAAGAAAAGTCTTTCAACAATAACATCCGCTTCATTATTCGGGAAACTTCAAGAGCATGAACTGGAACTTGAAAGACTTGAGAAACATGAAAGTCAAGACAAGAAGTCCAAAGGAATTGCCTTGAAGATTGACACAAGGGATGATAAAAATGACGAATCTTCCGAAGACGAAAATTTCATGCTTCTAGTAAAGAAGCTTGGTAAGTTTTTTAATAATAATAAAACTTCTTCTTTTTCTAAAAAGAATAGACATTTCAGGAAAAAGGAGGCACCCACATCAAACCAAGAAATTACATGTTACGAATGTGGGAAACAAGGTCACATAAAGCCAGATTGCCCGAAACTCGCAAATAAAGGAAAATTCAAAGGCAAGAAGGATTTCAAAACGAAGAAGGCTTATGTCGCATGGGACGACAACGAAGTGAGTTCATCATCGGAGTCAGATAACGATGAATGCGCAAATATGGCCTTAATGGCCTCTCACCATTCCGATGACGAAAATGAGGTTAGTAGTAATTTTTCTGTCTATGATAATGATGCACAAGAAGTTATAGATGAACTTCTAAAAGAGTGCAAGACTTTGTATAAAGACATCTCATCACAAAAGAAAAGAATTTTACTTTTAGAAAAACAAAATTCTGATTTCTTGAAAAATATGGAAGATGAAAAACAAAAAGTGATGGATGAAAAACAAAGTCTTGTATGTAAGAATTGTGAGTCTTTGTCTTTTCAAATTGTTCAACTTAAAAGAGTTTTAGAAAGATATGAAAAAGGTCAAATTGGCTTGGAATAAATTCTTAAACATCAAAGGTATCCTAATGATAAAAGTGGATTGGGATACTCTAAATTTTCAAAACCAAGCACCAATAAGACCATTTTCGTAAGAGCAAGTGAACAAATTGTTAAAGAAGAGACAAGCACTTCTAAAATTCAGCATCAAAATCATAACAAGAAAAGAATTGATAAGAAAAAGAATTATATTCCTAGGTATAGAAGTCATTTTCAACCTACGTGTTTTTACTGTGGAATTAAAGGGCACACACCTAATGCCTGCTATGTACGTAATATTGATGTTGCAAAGGGGCATTATGTGTGGGTTGAAAAGGGTACTAACTATCAAGGACCCAAAGCAATTTGGGTACCTAACACTACCTAATTTTGTTTTGTAGGTATGCTTGAAGACAACCACAGATCAATGGTATCTTGATAGTGGTTGCTCGAAGCATATGCCCGGAGACATAAACAAATTTTCAAGTCTATCATTAAAGGCCAACGGATGCGTCACTTACGGTGATGATAATAAGGGAAAAATTCTTGGAGTTGGAACCATTGGTGCACCTCCATGTACAATCATCGAAGACGTTCTTTATGTTGAAGGTCTTAAGCACAACCTGCTTAGCATCAGTCAATTGTGTGACAAAGGGTTCAGAATCAACTTCACAAAGGAGGAATGCTTGATCGAACACGAAGTCACTCATGAGATTCTGCTAAAAGGTAAAAGATATAATAATATTTTTATGATCTCTTTTGATGATTCTTCCTTGAAGGTAAAATGTATTATGGCAAACAACAACAAGGCATGGCTTTGACATAAAAGATTTGCTCACATTCACATGGAGCATCTAAACAAATTAATCAAACATGATCTGGTTGTTGGGCTTCCGAAGATAAAATTCATCAAGGATAAATTATGTGATGCATGTCAAAAGGGAAAACAGACCAAGACAACTTTCAAATCCAAGCAAGTGGTTTCTACATCAAGACCACTTCAATTGTTGCACATGGATCTTTTTGGTCCATCAAGAACAAAAAGCTTCGGAGGTAGTATTTATGCTTTAGTTATTGTTGATGATTTTTCTCGATATACCTGGACAATGTTTTTAGTGCAGAAAAATGATGCTTTCAAAGCATTCAAAAAGTATGCAAAACAAATTCAAAATGAGAAGTCACTCACTATAGCCTCCATAAGAAGCGACCACGGTGGAGAATTTCAAAATTCAGACTTTGAAGAATTTTGCGAAGAACATGGAATTTCTCATAATTTTTCGGCACCAAGAACTCCTCAACAAAACGGCGTCGTAGAACGGAAGAATCGTTCACTAGTTGAACTTGCTAGAACAATGCTCAGCGACATAAATCTTCCAAAATATTTTTGGGCAGAAGCAGTAAGCACGGCGTGTTTTGTAAGCAACCGTGTGAATATTCGACCGTTACTCAAAAAGACTCTGTATGAGTTGTTCAAAGGAAGGAAACCAAATATATCATTCTTTCACATATTTGGCTGCAAATGCTTCGTTCTCAACAACAATAAGGACAATCTCGGTAAGTTTGATGAGAAGTCCGACGAAGGTATATTTCTTGGTTACTCTCCTTATAGTAAAGCATTTAGAATTTTTAATAAAAGAACTCTTACCATTGAAGAGTCTATTCATGTTTCATTTGATGAGACTAACCCCTCGAAAGAGGATAATATTGTTTTGGATGATGATGATGATTTTATAGATACTCCACAAAATGAAGAAATTGTTTCAAATGATCAAACAATATTACGAGAAGATGTTATTCAAGAAAATCAAGATCTTCCGAAAGAATGGAGAACACACAGAGATCACCCAATTGATAAAGTTATTGATGATATTAGTCAAGGCGTTGCAACTCGACTTAATTTAAAGGATGCTTGTCTCAACATGGCGTTTGTATCACAAATTGAACCATCAAAAATCGATGAAGCTTTATGCGACGACCAATGGATTATAGCAATGCAAGAAGAACTTAATCAATTTGAAAGAAATCAAGTTTGGACCCTTGTACCAAGACCAGATATTAAGCATATCATAGGAACCAGATGGGTGTTCAAGAACGAACTTGACGAGAATGGGATTATAGTTCATAACAAGGCAAGATTGGTCGCACAAGGCTACAACCAGGAGGAAGGAATTGATTTTGATGAAACATTCGCTCCGGTAGCAAGGTTAGAAGCAATTAGATTACTACTTGCTTACGCTTGTTCTATGAATTTTCAGTTGTTCCAGATGGATGTCAAAAGCGCTTTCCTGAATGGGTACATTAATGAGGAAGTCTACGTCAAACGACCTCCGGGTTTTGAAGACTTCAAAAATCCCTCACATGTTTTCAAATTGAAGAAGGCTCTCTACGGTTTAAAACAAGCACCGCGAGCATGGTATGATCGCCTTAGCAACTTCTTATGTGAGAAAGGATTTACAAAAGGAAAGGTTGACAAGACGCTGTTTATAAAGAAAATCAAGGGTAACACCTTGTTGGTACAAGTCTACGTCGACGACATCATATTCGGATCAACAAACAAAGAACTCTGCGAAGAATTCTCACTCATGATGAGAGAAGAATTCGAGATGTCCATGATGGGAAAGTTAAATTATTTTCTTGGACTACAAATCAAGCAAACCAAGGATGGAATCTTTCTCAACCAATCCAAGTACTGTAAGGAATTAATAAAGAAATTCGATATGGATAATTGCAAGATGATGTCTACTCCTATGGGATCCGGAACGTATGTTGATCAAGATGAATCTGGTACTCCAATTGATATTACTAAATATCGAGGTATGATTGGTTCATTACTATATTTGACGGCAAGCCGTCCTGACATTATGTTTAGTGTTTGCTTGTGTGCGCGCTTCCAAGCAAATCCGAAGGAATCGCATCTCACTGCTGTGAAGAGAATTATCAAGTATCTCAAAGGAACGACCAACGTCGGATTATGGTATCCTTAAGGTAGTACTTGTTCTTTAGTTGGTTATTCTGACGCTGACTATGCAGGATGCAAAACCAATAGAAAAAGTACAAGTGGTACATGTCACATTCTCGGAAATGCTCTAGTATCATGGGCCTGCAAGAAGCAAGCTTGTGTAGCACTCAGCACCGTCGAAGCATAATACATCGCCGCAGGAAGTTGTTGTGCACAAATTTTATGGCTGAAACAACAACTTCTGGATTATGGTGTTGACCTCGGATGCATTCCTCTACGGTGTGACAATACTAGTGCCATAAATATCACGAAGAATCCGGTTATGCACTCCAGAACAAAGCATATCGATATCCGGCATCACTTCCTTCGAGATCACGTATTGAACAGAGATGTTGATGTTACTTTCGTCAACACACACAACAACTCGCCGACATCTTTACCAAGCCTTTGGCGAAAGAACCGTTCTACAAAATTCGGAGAGAACTTGGGATTCTTGATGAAGGTGACATCTGACCTTTTCTCTAATATGTGTATGCATCATTTGTGATATGTTTTCATATGTTTTCATTCTGTTTTTTAAGTATTTTTCAAAAATTCGAGTGTGTTAATCGATTAACCATATGGGTTAACCGATTAACACTGTTGAATTTTCAATTCTGATTCAATTTTTTAATGTGTTAACCAATTAACCTATATGGTTAACCGATTAACACTGTTAAATTTTCTAAAAATCAGAAACGAAAATTAATTAAATTTTTAAAAATTTTATATATTTTAAATGTGTTTTTATGTGGTTCATATTCTCTCAAATATCCAAATCCATATTCCTTCTTCAAACCCTAACTTCTCTCTCCCACTCTCTAAAGTTGGAAAACTCCTCACAACTTCTCAAACCCTAACTTCCTCAGAACCCACAACCACAGTTCTCTCAAACCTTCATCCATGGCTTCAACATTAAACTGCGGCAAGGGAAAGGTTCCAGAACATCATTCTGCATCTGATGAAGAAGATATCCCTATGGAAACAACCAAGAAGCGCAGAATGGATTTCAAAGTCCGAGTTCGTTCCATCCTCCCGGTAAAGTATGTGAATCTTAAGGCTTTTCCCGCATCATCTTTTGATTTTCCTGCTTTGCTCAAATATCAGAGGATCGATAAATTTGTGTCTGATTCTGGAAACTGCTACCCGGATCTTGTCAAATCCTTTTTGCATAAACTGTCTGTGTTTATAAATGCAAATGATGAGCATATTATGAAAACAATTGTTAGAGACTGTGTTGTTGAAGAAAATCTGTCTGATGTTGCTGCAATGCTGAACATACCATCATCTGGGTACTTTCTGAGAAAGGGAGTTAACCACGTGGAAGGACCATGGTCCAACTACGACAAGATGGAGTTCTACTATCAGATCTGCAGATTTCCAAAGGAGATGATTATCGCCAACCAACGCACTGCTCGTCTGTTGTGCTATGCAAAGAATCTTACCGTTTCTGATCGGATGCTTCACTACATAATCTGTTATGTGCTGATTCCCAAGGATTCGAATCATGCACAAATTAATGATCTGGAAATGCAGCTCCTTTTCGCCATCAAGAACAAGATTCGTGTCAATTGGATTCTAACCATCATGTATCACCTTCAACAACAACTATCTCTTTCAACTCGTCTTCCTTATGCACGGCTGGTATCAAGAATTTTGGAACTGACTACTTTGGATCTTAACCGTGAACCAACCATCAAGATGAAATCAACCACCAATGAGATCAACGAGATTACAATTGTCAAGAATACTGGAATTTTTAAGGATACTGACGGTACTTACAAGTATTCAAATGAAGGAGCCAATGTTAACCAGGCCTATCCCGTACCTGAAGGAGGCATTACAAATGAGTTCCTTTACCAAACTATAATGACTCAGCATAGAGAAACCTCCCGAGCCATTGCTTCTCTCTGGAACCTTGTACTTTCCTCTCACCACACCAACCCTGACAACCTTGTTGTATCTGATGAAGAAAATAAAGGACAAGAGGAAGAAGAGGAGGAGGATATGGCGGATCAGGATTCTTAGAGAATATGTTGCTATTGTTGTTTTTATTGCTTTGCTTTCTAGTCTTAAGTTTTATGCTTCCATTTGAACTATGTTTTATTGTAACAAGTACAATTTCTATTTGCTGCATTTTATATGTACTACTTTTATGCTTTGTGTTTACTTGGCTTTGCATGTGCTTATTACTATATATGCTGCTATCTTGTGTTGTCTTTGAAAGCTCTTCCTTTTTGCTGATGTCAAAGGGGGAGAAGAGCTTGGTTCTGTTAATGTCTCTCTGTGTGCAGATTTTTTTTCCTCTGTTAAGATAGGGGGAGTTGCTAGACATAGGGGGAGAAACATATCAAGAACCATATCAAGAACCAAGAGATATCGCACAACATTTTTGATTGCCATCATCAAAAAGGGGGAGAATGTAGAAGCATGCTTCAGTCTCAAGTTTTGATGATGTCAACACTACTCAAGGTCATCTCTTGATTGCAAAAAGACAAGCCTTTCAAAGTTATCAAGATCAAATCAAGCTATCTTTCAAGTCAAGCTACATATGGAACTATGATTCTTCAAGAATTGGACGTATTGCGGGTATATCAAAATCCATCCTTATAATTAATATACAAGTGTTCAAAAACATCAAACATTTTAGCATAATGCATGAGCATGTTTTTTGAAACTTTAAAATTGGTATAACATTCATTTTTAAAAGTATTTTTCTAAAAAATAGCAGTGTTAACCGATTAACCATATAGGTTAACCGGTTAACCATTTCAAATTTTAAATAATCTGGGCTAACGTTCCAGTGTTAACTGATTAACCATATAGGTTAACCGATTAACACTGAACGTACAGTGAAAAATTACTTTGTTTCAAGTTCAAAAATTATTTGAAAATTACACCATTTCATATTTTGAAATCTACTCAAATACACCTTTTGTGAAAGGGTATTTTACTCATATAAATTCTGAGTTTTTCAATTTTTGAAAAATACTACACTCAAAAACTTCCAATCTCCAAACACTTTCTACATTCATTTTCAATTTTTTTCTTAGAATCAAATTCACCATTTTCAAAATCTTTTATTAAGTGTTCATATGTGCATAAAATTTCATATTCATCTTGAACACTTGTATTGAAATTTGTAAGAGTGAATTTTGATCATTTGGAGAAGATCAACTTTGATATTATTATTCTCAAAACAAAACTTTACAAACATTTGTATTCTGACTTGTGATCCAGGATTGTTGGACACAAGGGTAAAGTGTTTACAAGAGGATTGTTCTTGTACACTTATTAGTTTTATTGTTTGATAGTAGGCCTCACCGGTTGATGGTGTGTTAGGTTGTACTTTATTAAACAATAGTGAAAACTCTCTTTCGTGTTGAAAGGGGAGTGGAGTACTCTCGGATTGTGAGGGGAACCACTATAAATCCTGGTGTCCATTGTTCTTTTATTTTCTACTGCTTTCATAAACAAGAACACAAACCAGTAAAATTTCAAGAAACCATAAAAACCGGAAAAAATTTTAAAAGTCCTAATTCACCCCCCCCCCCCTCTTAGGCATACTCTGTACTTTCATCAGCCATCTGATTTTCTTCCCGTGGCACATGATGAAACTCTACCCGGTCAAAGAAAGGCAACAGTCTCCTTGCATAATTCATATACGGTATCAAATTGGGCTGACGAATCTCCCATTCACCCTTGATCTGGTTCACGACTAGCGCGGAGTCTCCGTACACATCAAGATTTTTAACCCTCAAATCAATAGCCTCCTCGAGACCCATGATACACGCCTCATATTCAGCTTCGTTATTAGTAACTGGGAAGGTCAATCTGGCAGTGAACGGGATGTGCGTCCCATGGGGAGTCGTGACGATTGCCCCTATTCCACTTCCATATGAATTCACAGCACCGTCGAAAATCAATTGCCATTGGGAACCCGACTCAAGACCTTCACCGTGCAACGACTCTTCGCAATCTTTCATCTTTAAGTACATGATATCCTCATCAGGAAAATCAAACTTCATCGGCTGGTAATAATCGATGGGCTGCTCCGCCAGGTACTCTAACAGTACGCTACCTTTGATAGCCTTTTGCGAGACATACTGTATATCGTACTCTGTCAGTACCATCTGCCATCGGGCGATCCTTCCAGAAAGTGCCTGTTTCTCAAAGACGTATTTGATCGGATCCATCTTTGAAATCAGCATGGTTGTATGGTTTAGCATGTATTGTCTCAGACGTTTCGCGACCCAAGAAAGTGCACAACATGTCTTTTCGAGCATTGAGTAACGGAACTCACAATCTGTGAACTTTTTACTCAAGTAATAGATCGCATGCTCTTTTCGTCCAGTCTCGTCATGTTGACCGAGAACACAACCCTTACTATTTTCAAGAACCGTCAAATACATGATCAGTGGTCTCCCGGCTACTGGGGGTATCAAAATCGGAGGTTCCTGCAAGTATTCTTTTATTTTTTCAAACGCCTTTTGACAGTTTTCATTCCAGACAATTTCCTGATCTTTTTTCAACAATTTAAACATCGGCTCACACGTGGCTGTAATGTGAGATATGAACCGGGCAATGTAGTTCAACCTCCCCAAAAAGCCACGAACCTCTTTCTCTGTTTTTTGCGCTAGCATTTCTTGTATTGCTTTTATTTTAGTAGGATCAACCTCTATTCCTTTTTCGCTAACAATGAACCCCAGTAGCTTACCAGATCTCACCCCGAAGGTGCACTTATTAGGATTAAGCCTCAGTCTGAACTTCCTAAGCCTCTCAAACAATTTCAGGAGATTCACCAGATGCTCTTCCTCCGTATGGGATTTGGCAATCATATCATCAACATAGACCTCAATCTCTTTATGCATTATGTCATGAAAGAGTGTCATCATAGCACGTTGATATGTTTCCCCATCGTTCTTCAAACCAAAGGGCATCATTTTGTAGCAAAACGTTCCCCACGGGGTAATAAAAGTTGTTTTCTCCATATCCTCTGGCGCCATCTTAATCTGATTATAGCCCGCAAAACCGTCCATGAAGGAAAACACAGAGAACTGAGCAGTATTGTTGACCAACACGTCAATATGAGGATGCGGGAAGTCATCCTTAGGGATCACCTTGTTCAGATCCCGATAGTCAACACACATGTGTACCTTACCATCTTTCTTCAGTACAGGTACTATATTAGCGACCCAAGGAGGGTAAGTTGTAGCAGCTAGGAAACCAGCGTCCCTCTGTTTCTGCACTTCCTCTTTAATCTTTACGGCCATATCTGGTTTAGTTCTCCCGAGCTTCTGTTTGACCGGCAGACAGTCTTCACACAATGGCAAGCGGTGGACCACAATATCAGTATCTAGCCCAGGAATATCCTCATAAGACCAAGCAAAGATGTCACTATACTCTCGAAGCAACTCGACAAGTCTCTGCTTGGTATCACCTTGCAGCGCAGCCCCTATACGGACATTCCTGACAATCTCTTCCGAACCCAAATTAACGACCTCGATATCCTCCTGATGAGGCAGAATGATTCTCTCTTCTTGTTTCAACAGACGAGTCAGCTCCTCTGGTAAGTCATCATCCTCAACAATCTCTACTTCGGCTTGGAATATCGGGTGCTCAAAGTCAAAGCGAGTCATAGGAAGATCTTAATCGGTGTCATCTGAAATATGGATCATCCTGCAAGAGAAAGGGTTAAATGCTTCAAATGATATACAAACGAAGCATACAACCACGTTGCCATTTTATTGTGAAAAATAAAAATAGAAAAACAGGGATCACAAAATTTGCATGAGGAAAATGCCTTTATTTAATGATTAAAACAAAGCATACACATAAGCAAGTAGGCCCTGAAATAAAATCACTATGCCCCAGGTAGGACGTAGGATTGTACAATAATCGAAAAATAAGGCATTACTGTTTTGGCGTCACTTGGACAAAGTCCTGGATAGACCAGTTACAGAGGCTCTGTCCTGGCTCGCTGGGCTTGATCCACGACTCCATGTCACAGTCGCTATCGCCTTCTTCACTGCCAGAAACAACATTGATCTGCTAAAAATGACTCCTCCCAGAGTGAACACAATTGGCCCATTGAATCCTGGCTTGCCCTGTGAAGAAGATGATGACGACGGGCGATACCCTAAGCCGAACTTGTCTTGCTTAATAGGAATCTCCAGAACTTGACCCCAACCTTTAGTCTCACCGGCTTGCACCACCGCTTGGGCTTCCTTGTACGACGACATAGCTACCTCTTGCCCCTTGCTGATGACAGGAGATTTGTCGCTGATCTGTACTCCTTCAAAGGCCTGGCACAATGTCTCATGGATCTCTCCATCCACTTCGACATATTTAAACGATGACAGATGACTGACCAGAATGTCTTCTTCCCCACATATGGTGACAATGCTACCACCAACCGCATACTTAAGCTTTTGGTGCAACGACGATGTTACAGCCCCTGCAGCATGGATCCACGGTCGTCCAAGCAAACAACTATAAGTTGGTTGTATGTCCATGATATAGAACATGGTATCAAACACTTCTGGACCGACATGGATTGGCAAAGTCAACTATCCGAATACAGACCTTCTCGTTCCGTCAAATGCCCTCACCACTAAGTCACTTGGCGTGCAGATTACACCTCGGGTATCTAGCTTCAGCAATGCTTTCTTGGGTAAGATGTTTAGGGATGAACCGGTATCGACCAGGACAAGAGACAAAACAATGCCCCTACACTCAATTGAGATATGCAACGCACTGTTATGGTTGCGCCCCCTGGGTGTCAAATCAAAATCAGTAAAGCCAAGGCCATGCCCCGCATTCACGTGCGCAATCACTCCTTCGAGCTGATTCACGGATATCTCCTGGGGTACATAGGCAACGTCCAGAGCTTTCAACAATGCGTTCTGGTGAGTCTCGGAACAAAGCAGCAATGACAAGATTGATATTTTGGAAGACGTCTGTTGCAGATGATCGACTATTTTGTAATCGCTCTTCCGAATTAACCTCATGAATTCTTCTACGTCTTTGGTCAAAGCCTCTTTTTCTTTCTCCTACGACGGTCCCTCTTCATCAACTTTACCTTTTCCTCTGGCAGCTCTCTCAGCCTCTACCATTGGTGACGCAAAGCTTCTACCACTTCGGGTTACGCCCCCTGCCCCTACAAGATTATCAATTGTTCCTATAGGCGGGCTTGGCAGACTGATCTTCTCTCCGTTGCAATAAATTTCCGTCCCATAATTCCAGGGGATGGCTTTAGTACTCTCATACGGAATAGGTCCAGCTTTGGTAATTGTGATAGTCGGCCTCTTGGGAGGTGCTGATATCATGACAGTCTTGAACGATATCGTAATCGTTGCAACTTCACCCTGCTTCTCAGCTTTTGCCTCAACAGGCTTATCTTCAGCAGTGCGATCAAATTGCAGCGTACCTTCGTCGATCATCTTTTGAATACCTCTTCTTAAGTTATTACAACCCTCAGGCTGGGCCAAACAATCAATGCAATCAGCATCACAACCAGGGAACACCCCCCCCCTTTCACCAATCTGCTCTTGACATAATCCAAAGGCGTTTTCAATTCGTCCACATTCATAACCAGATTCAAACTAGCATCTTCCAACACAGCACCTACCTTTGCAGTTCCATGAGGTGGCATCGGATTCTTCTCAATATTGGGCGCTTCGTTACCAAAGTTTATAGCCTTGATATCTATCAAATCTTGCACCTTGTGTTTGAATTCTTGGCAATTCTCGATGGTATGACTAGGTGCCCCTGAGTGGAAATCGCAATGTGCATTAACGTCATACCCATAAGGAGGCGTGCCCTTCGGCAGAGCTAGCGTCCTTTTCTCAACCAACTGCAATTGTAACAGAGTTGGAAGACGCTGAGCATACGGTAGCGGAGGTGCATCAAAGACTCTTTTCACAGCCCTATCCCTACCTTGATATCTCTGTGGAGCAGTGTTCTGTCGTCCCTGTTGTTGTTGTGGTTGTTGTTGTTGCTGTTGAGGCACAAGAATTGTTACACTGACGACCTGCTGCCTGTGCCAATTCCGACTTCTATCCCTTCTCTGATCACTACATACTGCATTGGTATCTCCATGTATCTTGTTCCCAAAAGGCTTCTTACCACCTCCAGCTGAGGTTGACTCACCCGCTTGAATCTTACCAATCTTAGTGCCATTCTCGATACGTTCCCCCAAGAGTATCTGCTTGGAAAAATTAGTCGTTGTACAATTGATCAGCCTGTCATAGTACAACCCAAAGAAAGTGCCCACAAACATATCCACCAACTCATGCTCAACCATGGGCAGGTGCACCCTGTCGCTTGCGCGAAAATAAGGTGCCGGCATGACAGAAGAGTCGCCACCTTTCGTTATTTATCCCTCAGAGCGGGAAAGGAAACGATCGGAAAAACCTGACGAAAAAGGGTAAGACAAGGTCGTCGCAACCATTGTCTGGGTTCGGGAGTCGGTTACGCAAGGGGAAGGTATTAGCACCCCTCACGTCCGTCGTACTCGACGGGATCCTCGCTTGTTTGTTTACTTGGACGGGTTGGTTATAATCTATCTACCTATCAAGGCTGGCTGAAAAAGAAAAGAAAAATGACTCGGCAAAGCGTCGCACTTTATGCCTACGTATTCCCGTCTGGAACGAGAAATCAGAGTCAACGTAGTTCGGCTAACTACGGGTGAAGGGTTGAAGGTTGCTCGCTAGGATATCGCATCCTATGCCTACGTACTTTCATCTGGTATGAAAGATCAGAGCAAACGTAGTTCGGGAAACTACGGGGAAAAATGGCTCAACTAGGAGGGAGACTATCAAGTCCTACTGTTATCATGCCATGGATTCGTCCTATGGTTGAGGTTTGAACAGGGGACTCCTAGAAGTTGCCATGCATAGGTTTCAACCTAAAAGTCTATCATCAAATCCTCATCAGAGGAAATGAGAGTCCTAAGGGATCATGTCAATGATACACCAAAACAGACAAAAGCATCAGCTTTAACAGTAAAATGCATGCAATGCAAGTGAGGGAGGAAATGTGTGTGGGGCTTCAGCCTCCACAAGCTCGTCTCGACCTCAAGCCAGTCATGAAATAACAGTAATCATACTGAAAATAAACAACATGCTATCAAGCAATAACAGATAAAAGAAGGGAAGTGCCATCAGGCAAACAAACACACTTGAGAAAGAATCATCTACTCTCTAATCCTAACCCTAACACAGAATACTGATCAAATCTAATCAAAGCCCTAAAGCAAAACCTAACCAAAATAAATCAATCCCAGTCTTCAAGCTTCAGAACAAGCTTGCCAAAGAAAGGGAGCTAAGTAAGCAGACTCATAGTGCCTTCCTCAGGAAAGCACTAGGAGGTGTATACTCAGGAGTCATACCCTATGTGGCTCAACCACTGTGATCAGTTTACATTCCTCCTCAGGAGAAATTAAACTCACAAGCAGGCTCCAACATCACTGGATATTTAGGAAATCCTATCTGAACTAGTGGAACTAAATGAACAGACTCATAGGACCTTCCTCAGAAAAGTACTAGGAGGCTTCCACTTAGGAGTTGTATCCCATGTGGCTCAACAACATGTGATCAGTTTACATTCCTCCTCAGGAGAAATTAAACTCACAAGTTGGCTCCAACATCACTGGATACTTGAGAAATCCTAGACAAACTAAGGGAACTAAGTGAATAGACCCATAGGACCTTCCTCAGGAAAGTACTAGGAGGCTTCCACTTAGGAATTGTATCCCATGTGGCTCAACAACATGTGATCAGTTTACATTCCTCCTCAGGAGAAATTAAACTCACAAGTTGGCTCCAACATCATTGGATACTTAAGAAAGAGGTGAGAAGAAAGAATGAAAATCATTCATAGTGCCTTCCTCAGGAAAGTACCATGAACTTCCCTCAAACTTCAGGATCTCAAACCTCACAGACAGGGGACAAGCCAAGCTCTGGGTCTCTGAATCTTGATCTACAATCTTCTCTTCATGATGCTCTCCATCAAGGTCTTCAAGGCAACACAAGCCCCACAACAAATTCCCCACAAGGAACCCCAAAGATGAACAGATAACCACAGGGGAGACAAAATCAACAGGCAACTTCAGAAAATACCTAAAAATACTAAACTAAGGGGGAAAAATCTAACAATTATTCACAAGGGTCTACAAAGTCTATTCATAACATCTACATAGGCCTCTACCTAAAAATCAAGACAAAACTTATCAAAGAAAGTGAATTCTTCACCTAAGCACAACCTAAACCCTAATTAGGATACCATACATCTACCCTAATTAAACTAATCAAAATTTAATTCTAAAATTCTAGAAAAAATCCTATGGGGAACTATGATTCATCATCTAATTGCACAAAAAAAAATGGATTAAAAAGACTAAAGGAAAGTCCTAAAACAATTCTAGCACAATCATGATACAAAATTAAACATTATAAAAGCTATTTAAAAGAAAAATCTATTAAAAATGCTAAACTTAAAAATAAAATCTCATTTTTATTTTTAATATTTTCTACACATTATCATCTACTCATAGAAAAAAGAAGAACTAAAAAAGAGTTATTTTTCAATTTTTAATGAATTTTCAAAAACAGAAAAATATTAAAAGAATATAAAAGAAATTAATTCAATTAAAGGGAGGGGGGGTGGAAACAGCAATACACGCTAGTTCAAATCAATTGGGCCAGATAAAAGGGGGGTGGGGATAGGAATTAAGCCCAGCGCGCGGATTAAATGAAACGACCGCGTTTCATTTCTTTTGAATCTTCCCTCCATCTTCAGACTCAATCACGGCCGTTGGATGAGATTACATTGTCAACCTTGGAGCCTGATCCAACGGATCACCTTCATCGTCCCAAACAAAACTAGGGTTTTCAGAAACCCTCTCCTCCATGCACTAATCTTCCTCTCCCTCGTTCTCTCTCATATGGCCATGAAAAGCCACGATCCAAAGATGAAAATTGTAGTACTCAATGAGAGGAACAAGATGGTACGCGTGGATTTCCCTAATTCATCCTCAATAATTCCAACAGAGGACTTCAATGTCATGGTCCAACTAAACATCACTTGTTATCAACTGGTATCAACCTTCACTAAGCTTCAATCTAATGGTTTACAGAGCTTCTACAAGTTAGCCTAAGGATTCTAAACCAATCTTTACTCGTTAAAACTAACAAACTAACTAAATCTTGAAGATCAAAGATTCTTGGCTCTGTTATGAACCTTCACAGATCGTGCCCTAATTCATGGGAAAGAGTCATCTACCCTAGTGCATCAATTATCTTCCTAGAAAGCTATCTAAGACTGCATAATTTAGGAGATAGAGAGAAGAAAAGGAACCTGTCAAAGAGGTGTGGAGGGAACTCGTGTGGGTGGATTCAGAGCTTGTAATGGCTGAAATGTGATCCTTAGGGGGTGAGCAAGCTTCTGTTTGCACTTGTATGGAAGGAGAATGCTTGTAGTGGATGAAATTCAGAGTTGCTTGAAGTTGAAGGAAGTGCTTCAATGGATGCTTCTCTCTCTCTCTCTCTCTTGAAATCTCTCTCTATCACCAACCTTGAACTCTCTTCATGGCCCTCTTCTTATAATGATCATCAGATGCTTCTAGATTCATCTAGAATGTGGTGGAAGTTTCTTGAAAATCTCATGTGGGGACATATTGAAAATCTCACATTCCATGCTTCATGCCTTACCATTTGGTCTTAAAATATCTTTACATGAGATATTGAGAAGGGATGAGTGAAAAACAAGCTCATCTTTGGCTTGTGTAAGGTTTTTCAACATTGCCTTCTTTTTCAAGTAACAACTTTTCAAAGCATCACCCATTTTAAAGCTTCAAATCAAAATTCTAGCTAAACCAATGTTCTCAAAATGATGTTTCCAATCAAAATGATATATTGGATGACCTATTTTGGATTTGTGGATCTTCCAAATCAATTTTCAAATTCAACTTTTCAAACTTATATGTCATTTTTAGTTCATTTTTGACCAATCATGTAACTTCATGTTATGAGATTTTCCAACAATTTGTGACCTTCTTTCTAGACTTAAAATCACATTTTGAACAACTTTCATGTTTTGAGTTTTTCCATTTGAGGCTTGGAAATAGGAGTTTTAGGCATTGGATAAAATGACCTATAACTGACAAATGACCAAAATACCCCTGTCTTGTTCAAACCATAAGTTGAGTTCCACAATTCCAATCAAGGACTTCTACCACTCAAATTAAAGCTAAGAAGATGCTCTTCAACATTCATGTTGACCAAGAAGTCATAGGAATCCTCCTACTAGGGCAAAAGTTGTCTGCAAGTTGGGTGACTTTCAAGGACCCAGATTCACACACCTCTGTTGACCTGTAATTTGTCAAAACCATAACTTGGGCTCTGTAACTCCTATCAAGGACTTCCACCACTCAAATTAAAGCTTAGAACAAGCTCTACAACATTCATGTTATGGGGAAGGTGAGATATCAATCACATATTGAGCTAAAACTGCCTGGAAGATAAGGATCAAATTAGGGTTTTTCACTGACAATCCTTGGAGACCCTGACTTGAAACTTCTCAAACTCCTAACTCATGATGAGTTGGCCTAGGAATCATCTTTATATCATCTCTATGCATCATTCCATGATCTCATGGCCCTTGGATTGGGTCTCAACCGTCTCCAAATCTTCAGTTGACCTAGGGTTGACCCAGTCAAAACCCTAATTCTATCATTCATGGTTGAATCTTCTGAACTCTTGCATAATGACCTCTTTGGGATTCATGAAGGCTATCAAGACATCTCATAGGCTTTCCCAAAACATCAAATTCATTCTCAAAGTCTCAGAACCATCTGAGGAGCACCCACAACTTTCAAACTGTGAAGCACACAACCCTGGTTTCAAACCACTTCTTCTGAGGATCTCTTGAACTTTCTGATGAAGGTATCCACTTTCAAACACTCAATGAATAAATAATTGTTGGTCAAATTTTGGGGTGCAACAGCTGCCCCTATTCAAACGGCTTGAACCTGACTGGGTGAGAAGCGAACGGCCCTCAACCAATCAAGGTACGAGACGGTTGAATATCGGTAAACCCGAAAATTTGCCAACTGCACGAGCACACAGTACTCTGCGGGGAACAAATCTTTGAATCCTGCAACACTAGCTGCTCAACAACTGGCTGGAGAACCAAAGCTGACATCACCGTCGGACGATCGAAGTACTCTGCGTCACCACTGGAGAACTAAATCTGACATCATTGTCGGTCGATCGAAATACTCTGCGTCACCGCTGGAGAAACATCTTCGACTTCAATCAGAAGACATATCCTTCCTTTGATCGCAATCAATCATCACCTCAGGATAACTGACTTGGTCTTCAGACTCACACGAATCACTCTGTTGTATCTACAACTCTGGAACCTTGTCTTCATCCACCCGTTGATTCTTCAACACGGAAATCTGGACTCACCGGAACCTTCTGATATCGCCTTCGGGCGCTTACGAAATCCATCTTCAGATTAGACCTCATTGTTGGAGCAGACATATCATGCTGCTCTGGACTTCAAGAATCAACTTGAACAAACAGATCCGTCGGGCATCTTCAAGAATCGTCCTGAACTGATAACCTTCCCGGAGCAAACCTTCTGGTTGGGTATTCCAGGAATCTTCCTGGGCCACTCTTGCTGGAGGCGCTATTGGGGAGCTCAAGTATCATACTAGGCGAACCACTCGGGAAGCTGTACTGGGGTCTTAAGAATCATCTTAAGCAAATGGCCCTGCTGAGGGATTTGAGAATCATCTCGAACTGAAGACTTTGCTGGGGATCTCAAAAATCATCTTGAGCGAGCGACTGTGGGGATCACACCGGGGTCTTTAAGAATCATCTCAAGAGCGACCTTGCTGGGGAGAACATCAAGAATCGTCCTGAGCAACCGGTCTTTTGGGGGTACACCTGTTCAACAAGGATGATGATGACCTAGATCATGCTTATGGTGCATATGCTTCTGCGCTTATGCTAAATGCTATGCAATCATGCTCAATGTTATGCAATCATGCTCAATGCCATGCAATCATGCTCAATGCTATGCAATCATGCACAATGATGCGATCCCGTCAGAAAAATAAATGCCGACAAGGGGAAATCCTCTTGTCAAGGAGAAAGAACCACTCAGGTAGAGGAATCATCCTGCTGAGGAGAACGTGAACACGCCAATATCAATCAGGCTCTGTCTGGGGAATTGATCTTCCGCAAACTGCTGCAGGGGAACAACTTCAGCTGACTGCTGCAGGGGACGAAGCTCTACGAGAACTTGGATCTGCTAATATCAATCGCGAGAATGAATTGCGCGGCCGTCTCGGCTACTCTTCTGGGGATGACCACTCTGTGGGGGAACCAACTTCAGCTGCTCAACACTCCACTGGGGAAAAACCAATCATGATCTGATCAACTTCCAAGGATTCTGCTTTTCTGCGGACCCAGTCGGGGAGCGAAATCATTCTACTTCATTGGAGAGTGCGACTCTGATGGGGAATTCGATTCCACTGGGGAAGAAAGGATCATCTGCCTTCGGGGGAGAGTACAACTCTGCAGGGGAATACAACATCAGCCGCTTCGATACTCTACTGGGGAAGAAGGACTCGTCCAACTTCAGGAGAGAGCCTGACTCTGGTGAGGAATCTCAATTCCACTGGAGACTTCAGTCTGGCACCATTAGTTACTGCGTCCTTCGGCATACGAACAACCTTCTGCGAAACCTGCACTTGTGACCCGGTGCAGGGGGAACACCTGCTTCGACGACTTTACTGGGGAAAACACGAGCTCCAGTACCCAAACATTTCTATGAACTCTGCACTTGTGACCTGGTGCTGGGGAGAGACGACATCATTCTTCGGTGCTTGATTCAGCTGATGAGGTGACATTCCTTCAGGATGCGCCTGCTTGGGGAAGAGAATCACCTCTACCTGGGGAAGACATATCAATGCTCACCATTTTGTGTTTAGATCCTGCGGAGGAGAGACTACTGAACTCTGCTGGGGAAGGAAGACTCATCCTGCTTCGCACGGCACATCTTCTGGCGGGGTGCTACACCTGCAACAACACAAACAAACAGACAAGATACCCTCCTCACAGGGGCCTATCCAGGTTATTATCTCGTGACAATATTCAGTTAATTAGTTGTTTCAACAATCAATGGGCCTAGGCCCGCAAGTTTATGTATGCGCATTTTATCGAAAATATCGGCGTTTTCATTCGCAAACAAAACAGATAAATGCTAAACAGACAAGTAGAATTGCTGAATAATGTGCATTTTATTGATGATGAACCCCTGAACGGGCAAAAATGTTTTACAACAGAGGCAAGCTCCTGGAATGAGGAAGCCGCGCAAAAAGAAAACATAAATATACATCAGTATATACAAATGTCGGCAATCGAGGCGTAGACGAACACCATGAGTTGATCCCTCTAAGACCCACTCGACTTTGATACTTCTCCGATGCTTCAGCTTTGGAAGAGATTGATTCAGATAAACGGCCCTCAGGTCTTCCGAACCGCTAAACAATGAAAGTCCATACGCGGAACGCAGTCATTTGCTTATTCAAATCCCTAACTTTTGCGTGAACCGCCCTTTACGGGTTTTCAGTTCACCGGGATACCCTTTTTTGCCGAAGCCGCCCGGTGTAGGTTTTCGACTTCGCGGGTGTACATCTTTTCAATATATCCCTAATTTTTGCCCGAACCTTTTATTCTGTTTTTGGTTCGCCGGGATGCCCCTTTTTTGCCTGGACTCTTTTCTTTTTTGTCCAGCGGGTCTCTTTCAAGCAAAGTATTTTTTAACTGCGTCCGCGTTCACCGGGGATGCAAAATCTTCACCATCCATCGTGGATAACAACAAAGCTCCCCCTGAGAAGACCTTGCTGATGACATACGGCCCTTCGTAATTCGGAGTCCACTTGCCCCGGTGATCGGAGTGTGGCGGAAGAATCTTCTTCAGGACGAGATCACCCGTCTGAAAGCTTCAAGGACGCACCTTCTTATCATAAGCTTTCTTCATTCGGCTTTGGTACAGGCGACCAAATGCAATCGATGCTAACCTCTTCTCGTCCATCAGGCTGAGCTGGTTCAGGCGATTCGTAATCCATTCTGCCTCATCAAGTTTTACATCAACCAAAACTCGCAAAGAGGGAATCTCCACTTCTAGCGGTAGGACAGCTTCCATACCGTACACCAAGGAGAAAGGAGTTGCCCCGGTCGACGTACGCACCGTCGTACGATAACCGTGCAAGGCAAACGGCAGCATCTCGTGCCAATCTTTATACGTCACAACCATCTTCTGAACAATCTTCTTGATGTTCTTGTTGGCCGCTTCAACAGCGCCATTCATCTTTGGCCGGTAAGGAGATGAGTTGTGGTGTTCAATCTTGAAGCTCTGGCACAGCTCCTTCATCATCTTATTATTCAAATTCGAACCATTATCAGTAATGATCCGCTCGGGAATTCCATAGCGACAGATGATGTCCCTCTTTATGAACTTATCCACCACCTGCTTGGTCACATTAGCGTACGAGGCTGCCTCCACCCACTTGGTGAAGTAGTCGATGGCTACCAGAATGAAACGATGACCATTGGATGCAGTGGGCTCGATCTTGCCTATCATGTCGATGCCCCACATGGAGAACGGCCAAGGGGAGGACATGACATTCAATGGGCACGGCGGCACATGAACTTTATCAGCATAAATCTGGCATTTGTGACATTTCTTCGCGAATCTGAAGCAATCCGACTCCATAGTCAACCAGTAATATCCTGCTCTCAGGATCTTTCTCGTCATGGCATGCCCGCCGGCGTGCGTACCAAATGTGCCCTCATGGACTTCTTCCATGAGCATACTTGCTTCTTTCTCATCTACACATCTGAGTAGCACGAGATCGTGGTTTCTCTTATACAGCACTCCATCAGGGTTGAGGTAAAAGTTCCCAGATAACCTCCTCAGAGTCTTCTTATCCTGGGTTGACGCACCCGCAGGGTACTCCTTGGTCATAAGGAAGGTCTGGATATCGTGGAACCATGGCTTGCCGTCAGTGGCATCTTCGATTGCGAACACAAATGCTGGTCTATCAAGACGCGAAAGCACAATTCTTGGAGCCTCATTCCAATAATTGACTTTATACATTGAAGCCAACGTGGCTAAAGCATCAGCCATTTGATTTTCAGCCCGGGGTACATGATGAAGTTCTACTCGGTCAAAGAACGGAAGCAGCCTCCTGGCATAATTCATGTACGGCACTAAATTTGCTTGACGAGTTTCCCACTCCCCTTTGATCTGATTGATTACGAGCACTGAGTCACCATATATGTCTAGATTCTTGATTCTCAAATCAATTGCCTCTTCTAGACCCATAATACACGCTTCATACTCGGCTTCGTTGTTGGTAACTGGAAACGTCAGTCTTGCAGTAAACGGGATGTGGGATCCGTGAGGAGTCGTGATGATAGCCCCGATACCACTTCCATAGGAATTAACCGCTCCGTCGAATATCAACTTCCACTGAGACTTCCTATCTGGCCCCTCATCGGGCAATGGCTCATCGCAATCCTTCGCTTTGAGAAACATAATGTCCTCGTCAGGGAATTCGAACTTCATCGGCTGATAGTCTTCGATTGGCTGTTCGGCAAGGTAGTCAGACAATACGCTTCCCTTGATGGCTTTCTGAGAGACGTACTGAATATCATATTCTGTTAACACCATCTGCCATCTGGCAATCCTGCCCGAAAGAGCCTGCTTCTCGAAGACGTACTTGATCGGATCCATCTTCGAAATCAGCATAGTAGTGTGGTTGAGCATATACTGTCGTAGACGTTTGGCAGCCCAAGCTAATGCACAACACGTCTTCTCCAGCATCGAGTATCGAGATTCACACTCAGTGAACTTTTTACTCAAATAATAAATGGCATGCTCCTTTCTGCCCGTCTCGTCGTGCTGACCGAGAACACACCCCATACTATTCTCCAGAACTGTCAAGTATATGATTAATGGCCGTCCAGCCACTGGGGGTATCAAGATTGGAGGTTCTTGAAGATACTGCTTTATCTTATCGAATGCCTTCTGGCAATCCTCATTCCAAGTAATCGCCTGATTTTTCTTTAACAACTTGAACATCGGTTCACAAGTGGCCGTGAGCTGAGAGATAAACCTTGCAATGTAGTTTATTCGGCCCAAGAAACCACGAACTTCTTTTTCTGTTTTCGGCGCTGGCATTTCTTGGATAGCTTTTACCTTTGCAGGATCAACTTCAATACCTCGTTCACTAACGATAAACCCCAATAACTTTCCGGATCGCACTCCGAAAGTGCACTTGTTAGGATTCAGCCTCAGCCTGAACTTCCTAAGCCTTTCAAACAGCTTCAGCAAATTGACCAGATGCTCTTCCTCCATTTGGGACTTTGCAATCATGTCATCAACATAGACCTCGATCTCATGATGAATCATATCATGAAACAAAGTTACCATTGCTCGCTGGTAAGTGGCCCCTGCATTCTTCAGACCGAAGGGCATTACCTTGTAGCAAAACGTGCCCCAGGGGGTAATAAACGTCGTTTTCTCCATGTCCTCCGGCGCCATCTTAATCTGATTGTAACCGGAGAAGCCATCCATGAACGAAAACACGGAAAACTGGGTTGTATTGTCGACCAACACATCGATATGAGGCAACGGGAAATCATCCTTAGGGCTCGCCCTATTCAAATCCCGATAATCGACGCACATGCGTACCTTACCGTCCTTCTTCGGTACAGGCACTATGTTGGCGACCCACGGAGGGTAGGTGGTAACGGCTAGAAATCCTGCGTCCAACTGCTTCTGGACTTCTTCTTTGATTTTTACAGCCATGTCTGGTCTCGTCCTCCTGAGCTTCTGCTTGACTGGAGGGCAATCTTCTCGCAACGGCAAGCGATGAACCACGATATCAGTGTCAAGTCCGGGCATATCCTCATATGACCAAGCAAAGACGTCACTATACTCTCGAAGCATCTCGACCAGTCTATGCTTGACATCCTTCTGCAACGCAGCCCCTACTCTGACATTCCTGACGAGCTCCTCAGAACCCAGATTTACAATCTCAATATCCTCCTCGTGAGGCAGAATAACCTTCTCTTCTTGTCTCAACAAGCGGGCCAATTCTTCCGGAAGGTCTTCGTCTTCATCAATCTCATCCTCGGCTTGATAGATCGGGCAATCAAAGTCGTAGTGAGCCGTAGAGGGTCCAGAGTTGATGTCGTCTGTTACGTGGATCCTGCAATAACAAGGGTTAAGTTTAAAGCAGGAATATGCAGGTTAGCACGAACCTCGTTGCCATTTTGCTGTTTTTCGAAACAAACATAAAGCATGAATAACAGAGAACACAATATTTGATTACGAAGAAAACGCCTTTTATTTATTAACAAAATGCATACACATAATCCAACAAGGCCCTGACAGTAAAACCACCATGCCCCGGGCAGGACATAGGGTTGTACAAAGATTGTAAAAAGCAAATCATTACTCTTCACTTGTCAGCTTGATAATCTCCTTGATGGTCCAATTGTGGAGGCACTCGCCTGGCTTGCTCGGTTGAATCCAGGCATCAAGATCACAATCACTGTCCCCGCTGTCCTCTGACGCAGCATTGATACTCTCGAAAATTACTCCTCCTTTGGTGAATAAGATCGGTCCTTTCCCACGAGACGAACTGCCAGAAGAAGATGAAGCTTCAGCTCCTGGAGAATACCCTAATCCAAACTTATCCTGTTTGATTGGTATGTCCAAAACATGCCCCCAGCCTGGGGTGGAACCAGCTTCTACAACAGCCCTAGCTTCCTTAAACGAGGAGAGGTTCAACTCTTGCTTCTCTGCAACAACGGGAGCTACCTCCTTCACCCTGACGGCTTCAAAATCCTGGCAAAGAGTCTCATGGATCTCACCATCCATTTCGACATATTTAAAGGACGACAAGTGGCTTACCATGATGTCCTCCTCTCCACAGACTGTGACTATGCTGCCCCCAACAGCATATTTAAGCTTCTGATGCAGCGTGGACGTTACGGCACCAGCAGAATGGATCCACGGCCGACCTAAGAGGCAACTATAGGCGGGCATGATATCCATAATATAGAAAACTGCATTGAACGTCTCTGGACCAACTTGAATTGGCAGGGTCAATTCTCCGAAGACATGGCGCTTGGTTCCGTCAAAGGCCTTCACGACCAGATCACTGGGCGTGCACAGCAGTCCACGGGTATCCAACTTCATCAGTGCCTTCTTCGGAAGCACGTTAAGCGAGGAACCCGTATCTACTAGGACATGTGACATAATCGTGCCTCTGCACTCTATTGAGACGTGCAGGGCGCTGTTGTGATCTCTTCCCTTGGGAGTCAGCTCCAGATCCGTAAATCCCAGCCCATTACCAGCATTGACATGGGCTACTACTTCCTCGAGTTGATTCACTGATATCTCCTGCGGCACGTATGCAGCATTCAATACCTTCAGCAATGCGTTGTGGTGCGCTTCAGAACACAGCAACAGGTCAAGAATCGAGATCTTTGACGGAGTCTGGTGAAGATGATCTACAATCTTGTAGTCACTTTTCCTGATTAGTCGCATGAACTCTTCAGCATCTTTAATCAGCAAGTCTTTTTCTGCCCCTGCAGGGACCTCTTCAACAGCTTTACCTTTACCCTTATCCACAGCGTCAGCTCGGACCACTTTCTCTGCCGCAACCTCTGCCGGTGCGAACACTCTACCACTTCTGGTGATACCACTGACTTCGGCAAGATTCTGCGCAGTCGATCTGGACGGCTCAAGCTCTATCTTCTGACCATTACAATACACTTCGGCGCCGTAATGCCATGGGACGGCATTAGTGCTCTCGAATGGGATTGGTCCGGCCCTGGTGATGGTGATAGAAGGCGGACGGGACGCAGAAATAGTAATAGGGTGACGAGGAATGGTAATGGTAGCAACTTCGTCCGCCTGCTTCAGCACGACTTCCCCTGACACATTCTCAACGCTTCGACTGAATTGCAAAATACCCTCGGCCATCAGACTTTGGATACCTTCGATCAACTGCTCACACCCATCAGGAAGTGTAGCACAAGCCATACATAGCTCTCCACATCCGGGAAAGAAGCCCTTCTTCAGCAACTTAGCCTTAACAAAACTCAACGGCGTCTTCAAATCTTTGACATCGGTCAGCAAGTCCGAATTCTCTTCAGTGATAACAGCATTCACTCCGCCCCCCCTATGATGAGGCATTGGATTCTTGGTGACGTTGGGCACGTTGTCAGAAAAGTTGATAACCTTGGCGTCGACCAAGTCCTGGACTTTGTGCTTAAAAGCTTTACAATTCTCAACCGTATGGCCAGGTGCCCCAGAATGAAATTCACAAGTAGCATTAGCATCATACTCTGGTGGTGGTGCCCCTGTCAAGGGAGCCATTGTCCTTTTATGAACTAATTGGAGCTGAAGCAACGTCTGCAGAAGCTGTGCATACGGCATAGGAGGAGTTTCCAAATGACGGTTTGCCAGGGGACCCCGATTCTGATATCTCTTATATCCCGGATTATTCTGTTGCTGGGGCTGCTGCTGCGGCTGCGGGGGAGCAGCTGGGATGTTTATGCTAGCAATCTGCTGTTGAGGGCCCTTGCCCCTTCTCCTAGCATTAGTGACAGCACTGGCATCTCCCTCTCGACGCTTGCCAGTATAGGGTTTCTTGCTAGCTCCTCCAGCTGAGGATGATTCGCCCTGAATTTTTCCGATCTTTATACCGTTTTCAACATGCTCGCCCAAAGTGATGAGGGCCGAGAATGTTCCAGACATGCCACTGATCAGCTTCTCATAATAGACTCCAGGAAGGGTAGCCACGAACATTTGTACCAACTCACGCTCAACCATCGGTGGTTGAACCCGAGCAGCCAATTCACGCCACCGCTGGGCGTACTCTTTGAAGCTTTCATTGTTCCGCTGCGAGAGATTCTGAAGCTGAACTCGGTTGGGAGCCAAGTCGCTATTATATTGATAGTGGAGAACAAACGCTTCTGCAAGATCTTTCCAGGTGCGCACAGCAGCGGGCTCCAAACCCATATACCATTCGAGCGATGGACCAGAAAGACTATCCTGAAAGAAGTGCATCAGCAACTTCTCATCGTCAGAATAAGCGGACATCTTTCTATAATAAGATCGGAGGTGAACGCGGGGACAAGTAGTGCCCCTATACTTCTCAAAGATAGGCACCTTGAACTTGTGAGGTACTTTAAAGTCAGCAATCAACCCGAGTTTGGCCATGTCAACGCCCAATGCGTTCTGATTTTCTATATCTCTCATCTTATCTTCCAGCGCCTTGAACCTGAGTCGAGCTTCAGCAGTCAACTCGGCCTCTACACCTCTTTGAGAGAATATGTCATCCTGATGATCCTCCAGCCACGGCTGAGGCACCACCATATTTCCTGCACCAACATTGCCGTTGACCGGCCCCACGTTAACATTGGCTCCCAAACCACCATTGACGGCGCCCGCCGCGTTAAGTCCGAGATTAGTCATAAGATTGCCGTTAGCACTGCCGTTGCCCCCGGCAGCAGGAACAACGTTCTGTGGAGTATCCCCTTGAGGAGGAGTGGGCACGGCCCCGCCGTGAAGTATTCCATTACTATCAACCCTGGAGATGAGAGGTTGAACCAAAGTACGAAGCTGGTCTTGCCCATTCGCAACTACTTGCATCAGCTCCATAAAACGATCCATCCGTTCACGAAGCTCTTGAACATCTGACTGTACCTGGTCCATGATTCTCGTTTGATTGGCGCGAGTTGAGTAGCGGTGGATGAATCTTTGATCAATCCTGGAGATCGAAAGCAGCTCGGAACCTGAGTACCTGAAAAACCTGTCAACATCAAAGGTTAGGAAAAGGTAACAGAATGTATGTCATGCAAAAATGCTTTATGCAGATGCATGCGTGTGTCTGTGTGCTTGAGAGATTTCCCCCGATCCTGGCACCTGCTGACAATAATAAGGAGAGGAATCTGGGCCCAATCATGGAAATAGTAACCTCACATAGCAATAGTCAGATTCGACACATCAAGGACCGAGAACTCGTACGCAACAGTCTTTCTGAGAGAGGCCGCAGTAACACAATAAGAGGCGAGAGATCCTGGATCGGGGAAACGGTACCTGTCACAGACACACGCTAATGGAATGATTATGCAAGCTAATGCAAAATGCAGGTATGCAACAATATATCCGGGTGGCTGCTGCGGAGATTCGAGGTCAACAGTCACTGATGAGAAGGAAACCCCGGTGTAAAACCACTGATCTGATCTGCTGTGAATAACCATCTGATAGGATCGAGATCAGCATTCTGCCCTGACAAGAACGAAGGCCTGATAATAAAGACCCCGGATGCAAGATCAAGGAATATCTGTTGATGAAGTCTTCGGACCCCAAATCACAAAGCTGCCCTCTCTAGAACAAACACACAGCTGCTGATGAGATCTTCAAACCCCACTCAAAATCTGCCCTATCAAGAACAAAATAACAACCGCTGACGAGATCCTCAGATCCCACTCAAAAATCTGCTCCATCCAGAACAAACCTCTGATAACAATACTCTGATTGGAAGCTGCTCTATCAGGAACAGACAAACACCCGATGATAAAATCCTCTGATCAAACCCTTGCTCTATCAAGAACATCTCTGCAACTGAGAACCCAACATAACTGATTCACTGTCAAGAAAACCAGGTAGTCTGGAGGTCAAAGTTTCCTGCAATATCCCAACCCCACTCACAGGTATGATGGACCTAATCCACGGACAAAGGTACGGCATCCTATGCGGTCATCAGCGTCACAGACTTTCACGAGTGACAATACGATTTCCAGAAGGAGTGGCATCGTCAAGTCATGAAGAGGCCTCTCTTAGCTGACTTCCAAATGATCGGTCCCCAGAGTCGACAATCCTCACGTCTGGACTCCCCTCAGATCCTCAGGACCGGAAAGGAGCACCTCTACAAGAATCTCGTCTGAGCGCAGATTTTCGTAGGGAACTGTGCCTGCTCAGCAGACAGGTTCGTCTACTACTTCTCCGCAACTATATCTAGGTGTGTACTCAAGCCCAGGTCCGGCTTTTCACTCACAGTAACATCCCTCTCCCACAGCAGCACAGATAATCATATCAAATTGGAAATAAAATGCGGGAAATAAAATGCGGGAAGTAAAAATGCGATAAATAAACGCAACCCAACAAGCAAACACACAAACGATAGGATTGACTCGCGTAGGGGATGGGAAACGGTCCCAGCATAAGGGATGGGAAAAGTCCCTAGATTGATTTTCCCCAGCAGAGTCGCCAGCTGTCGCTTGCGCGAAAATAAGGTGCCGGCATGACAGAAGAGTCGCCACCTTTCGTTATTTATCCCTCAGAGCGGGAAAGGAAACGATCGGAAAAACCTGACGAAAAAGGGTAAGACAAGGTCGTCGCAACCATTGTCTGGGTTCGGGAGTCGGTTACGCAAGGGGAAGGTATTAGCACCCCTCACGTCCGTCGTACTCGACGGGATCCTCGCTTGTTTGTTTACTTGGACGGGTTGGTTATAATCTATCTACCTATCAAGGCTGGCTGAAAAAGAAAAGAAAAATGACTCGGCAAAGCGTCGCACTTTATGCCTACGTATTCCCGTCTGGAACGAGAAATCAGAGTCAACGTAGTTCGGCTAACTACGGGTGAAGGGTTGAAGGTTGCTCGCTAGGATATCGCATCCTATGCCTACGTACTTTCATCTGGTATGAAAGATCAGAGCAAACGTAGTTCGGGAAACTACGGGGAAAAATGGCTCAACTAGGAGGGAGACTATCAAGTCCTACTGTTATCATGCCATGGATTCGTCCTATGGTTGAGGTTTGAACAGGGGACTCCTAGAAGTTGCCATGCATAGGTTTCAACCTAAAATTCTATCATCAAATCCTCATCAGAGGAAATGAGAGTCCTAAGGGATCATGTCAATGATACACCAAAACAGACAAAAGCATCAGCTTTAACAGTAAAATGCATGCAATACAAGTGAGGGAGGAAATGTGTGTGGGGCTTCAGCCTCCACAAGCTCGTCTCGACCTCAAGCCAGTCATGAAATAACAGTAATCATACTGAAAATAAACAACATGCTATCAAGCAATAACAGATAAAAGAAGGGAAGTGCCATCAGGCAAACAAACACACTTGAGAAAGAATCATCTACTCTCTAATCCTAACCCTAACACAGAATACTGATCAAATCTAATCAAAGCCCTAAAGCAAAACCTAACCAAAATAAATCAATCCCAGTCTTCAAGCTTCAGAACAAGCTTGCCAAAGAAAGGGAGCTAAGTAAGCAGACTCATAGTGCCTTCCTCAGGAAAGCACTAGGAGGTGTATACTCAGGAGTCATACCCTATGTGGCTCAACCACTGTGATCAGTTTACATTCCTCCTCAGGAGAAATTAAACTCACAAGCAGGCTCCAACATCACTGGATATTTAGGAAATCCTATCTGAACTAGTGGAACTAAATGAACAGACTCATAGGACCTTCCTCAGAAAAGTACTAGGAGGCTTCCACTTAGGAGTTGTATCCCATGTGGCTCAACAACATGTGATCAGTTTACATTCCTCCTCAGGAGAAATTAAACTCACAAGTTGGCTCCAACATCACTGGATACTTGAGAAATCCTAGACAAACTAAGGGAACTAAGTGAATAGACCCATAGGACCTTCCTCAGGAAAGTACTAGGAGGCTTCCACTTAGGAATTGTATCCCATGTGGCTCAACAACATGTGATCAGTTTACATTCCTCCTCAGGAGAAATTAAACTCACAAGTTGGCTCCAACATCATTGGATACTTAAGAAAGAGGTGAGAAGAAAGAATGAAAATCATTCATAGTGCCTTCCTCAGGAAAGTACCATGAACTTCCCTCAAACTTCAGGATCTCAAACCTCACAGACAGGGGACAAGCCAAGCTCTGGGTCTCTGAATCTTGATCTACAATCTTCTCTTCATGATGCTCTCCATCAAGGTCTTCAAGGCAACACAAGCCCCACAACAAATTCCCCACAAGGAACCCCAAAGATGAACAGATAACCACAGGGGAGACAAAATCAACAGGCAACTTCAGAAAATACCTAAAAATACTAAACTAAGGGGGAAAAATCTAACAATTATTCACAAGGGTCTACAAAGTCTATTCATAACATCTACATAGGCCTCTACCTAAAAATCAAGACAAAACTTATCAAAGAAAGTGAATTCTTCACCTAAGCACAACCTAAACCCTAATTAGGATACCATACATCTACCCTAATTAAACTAATCAAAATTTAATTCTAAAATTCTAGAAAAAATCCTATGGGGAACTATGATTCATCATCTAATTGCACAAAAAAAATGGATTAAAAAGACTAAAGGAAAGTCCTAAAACAATTCTAGCACAATCATGATACAAAATTAAACATTATAAAAGCTATTTAAAAGAAAAATCTATTAAAAATGCTAAACTTAAAAATAAAATCTCATTTTTATTTTTAATATTTTCTACACATTATCATCTACTCATAGAAAAAAGAAGAACAAAAAAAGAGTTATTTTTCAATTTTTAATGAATTTTCAAAAACAGAAAAATATTAAAAGAATATAAAAGAAATTAATTCAATTAAAGGGAGGGGGGTGGAAACAGCAATACACGCTAGTTCAAATCAATTGGGCCAGATAAAAGGGGGGTGGGGATAGGAATTAAGCCCAGCGCGCGGATTAAATGAAACGACCGCGTTTCATTTCTTTTGAATCTTCCCTCCATCTTCAGACTCAATCACGGCCGTTGGATGAGATTACATTGTCAACCTTGGAGCCTGATCCAACGGATCACCTTCATCGTCCCAAACAAAACTAGGGTTTTCAGAAACCCTCTCCTCCATGCACTAATCTTCCTCTCCCTCGTTCTCTCTCATATGGCCATGAAAAGCCACGATCCAAAGATGAAAATTGTAGTACTCAATGAGAGGAACAAGATGGTACGCGTGGATTTCCCTAATTCATCCTCAATAATTCCAACAGAGGACTTCAATGTCATGGTCCAACTAAACATCACTTGTTATCAACTGGTATCAACCTTCACTAAGCTTCAATCTAATGGTTTACAGAGCTTCTACAAGTTAGCCTAAGGATTCTAAACCAATCTTTACTCGTTAAAACTAACAAACTAACTAAATCTTGAAGATCAAAGATTCTTGGCTCTGTTATGAACCTTCACAGATCGTGCCCTAATTCATGGGAAAGAGTCATCTACCCTAGTGCATCAATTATCTTCCTAGAAAGCTATCTAAGACTGCATAATTTAGGAGATAGAGAGAAGAAAAGGAACCTGTCAAAGAGGTGTGGAGGGAACTCGTGTGGGTGGATTCAGAGCTTGTAATGGCTGAAATGTGATCCTTAGGGGGTGAGCAAGCTTCTGTTTGCACTTGTATGGAAGGAGAATGCTTGTAGTGGATGAAATTCAGAGTTGCTTGAAGTTGAAGGAAGTGCTTCAATGGATGCTTCTCTCTCTCTCTCTCTCTTGAAATCTCTCTCTATCACCAACCTTGAACTCTCTTCATGGCCCTCTTCTTATAATGATCATCAGATGCTTCTAGATTCATCTAGAATGTGGTGGAAGTTTCTTGAAAATCTCATGTGGGGACATATTGAAAATCTCACATTCCATGCTTCATGCCTTACCATTTGGTCTTAAAATATCTTTACATGAGATATTGAGAAGGGATGAGTGAAAAACAAGCTCATCTTTGGCTTGTGTAAGGTTTTTCAACATTGCCTTCTTTTTCAAGTAACAACTTTTCAAAGCATCACCCATTTTAAAGCTTCAAATCAAAATTCTAGCTAAACCAATGTTCTCAAAATGATGTTTCCAATCAAAATGATATATTGGATGACCTATTTTGGATTTGTGGATCTTCCAAATCAATTTTCAAATTCAACTTTTCAAACTTATATGTCATTTTTAGTTCATTTTTGACCAATCATGTAACTTCCTGTTATGAGCTTTTCCAACAATTTGTGACCTTCTTTCTAGACTTAAAATCACATTTTGAACAACTTTCATGTTTTGAGTTTTTCCATTTGAGGCTTGGAAATAGGAGTTTTAGGCATTGGATAAAATGACCTATAACTGACAAATGACCAAAATACCCCTGTCTTGTTCAAACCATAAGTTGAGTTCCACAATTCCAATCAAGGACTTCTACCACTCAAATTAAAGCTAAGAAGATGCTCTTCAACATTCATGTTGACCAAGAAGTCATAGGAATCCTCCTACTAGGGCAAACGTTGTCTGCAAGTTGGGTGACTTTCAAGGACCCAGATTCACACACCTCTGCTGACCTGTAATTTGTCAAAACCATAACTTGGGCTCTGTAACTCCTATCAAGGACTTCCACCACTCAAATTAAAGCTTAGAACAAGCTCTACAACATTCATGTTATGGGGAAGGTGAGATATCAATCACATATTGAGCTAAAACTGCCTGGAAGATAAGGATCAAATTAGGGTTTTTCACTGACAATCCTTGGAGACCCTGACTTGAAACTTCTCAAACTCCTCACTCATGATGAGTTGGCCTAGGAATCATCTTTATATCATCTCTATGCATCATTCCATGATCTCATGGCCCTTGGATTGGGTCTCAACCGTCTCCAAATCTTCAGTTGACCTAGGGTTGACCCAGTCAAAACCCTAATTCTATCATTCATGGTTGAATCTTCTGAACTCTTGCATAATGACCTCTTTGGGATTCATGAAGGCTATCAAGACATCTCATAGGCTTTCCCAAAACATCAAATTCATTCTCAAAGTCTCAGAACCATCTGAGGAGCACCCACAACTTTCAAACTGTGAAGCACACAACCCTGGTTTCAAACCACTTCTTCTGAGGATCTCTTGAACTTTCTGATGAAGGTATCCACTTTCAAACACTCAATGAATAAATAATTGTTGGTCAAATTTTGGGGTGCAACACACCCTGGCAGCCAACTCACGCCATCTTTGGGTGTATTCTTTGAAACTCTCGTTATTCTTTTGAGAGAGATTTTGGAGCTGGACCCTGTTCGGCGCAAGGTCATTGTTGTATTGGTAATGCTTGACAAAATCCTCTGCTAATTCCTTCCAACTACCAATTTGAGCAGGCTCTAACCCCATGTACCATTCCAATGACGGTCCCGACAAGCTATCTTGGAAAAAATGCATCAGCATCTTTTCGTGATCAGAATAGGCGGACATTCTCCGGTAGTAAGATCGCACGCGAACTCTCGGGCATGTATACCCCTTATACTTGTCAAACGTGGGCGCTTTGAATTTGATTGGTACATCAAGCCAGGGACCAATCCCATGTTAGCCACGTCTAGCCCTATGGAGTTCTGATTAGCAAGATTCCTCATCTGTTCTTCCAACATCCTGAACCTTCTATCATTGTCAGCGGGCATCTCGAGATCCCTGCCTGGAGGAGGGAAAGCATCATCCTGGCGATCTTCGCCCCAGTGAGAATCCTCATTACCATACTCAGCATAAGCAGTATGAGGACCAAAACCAGCCTGATTGATCCTAGGACCAAACCCCATAGGACCAAAACCTTGATTTCCAGCACATGGCCCAAGACCAGCATTGTGAACGCCCATTCCAACACCATTGTGGCTTGCATTACCGAAGCCTGCGTTACCGAAGCCTTGATTACCGTACCCCTGATTTCTGTAACCCTGATTTTCGTAGCCTTGATTACCACCAAAACCAGCGTTGCTAATACCAATACCCATACCAGTATTCCCAGCACCAAGACCAGCATTCCCAGTTCCAACATTGAAACTAGCATTCCCCGTCACATCCACATTCTCAGCTCTGTTGTCATTCTCAGTCGTATTGAGGACAACCACTGGCACCATGTCATCTGCTCGCGGAGTCCCGACTCGAGAAGGATGATTAGCAAATCCGCCATGTAGCACACCCTGACTATCAACCCTAGCAATCAGTGGCTGCACCAAAGCTTGCAGCTGCTCCTGGCCCTTGGCCACAGTCTCCATCACCTACATGTGTGAAGGCAAAGTATCTACCAACACAAGCGTGCCTCTGGTTTTTGATGATGACAACTTGCTAAGAGATATCCTTCTTTCGTTTAAATCATTCACGCTACTTATGATTCAATTTTTACAATGTCGTAATGCACAAAAAGCTGTAGAAATTTATGTTTTTGCAGATTTTTGAACCATGAGCCGACCATACCGTCAGCACACAGTTTCATTCAGTTCACACGGCTCAGCGCATGAAGGTCATGCGTCGACCGTTAACTTGGCGCATGCAGGTTTAAGAATCAGACGGCTCAGCGCATGAAGATCATGCGTCGACCGCTGACTCGGCGCATGACAGTTTGAGTGTCACACGGCTCAGCGCACGCCGACCCTATGGTCGACCGTTCGCGCGCAGAAACAGAAATTCTGCTATGTTTCATTGATCTGTCAACTGTCTGTTTTGTATATTACTAAATAGCTGTCTTTTCAATTTTAACAACGAACATTTTTGAAAGCATTGTGAGAAAGTGTTCAGGTCAAGAAACGTGAAAGAGGTGCATCAGTGTTCTTCATCTTCATCGTTCAATCAACTCACAAATCCTCAAATTACAGATAATCAATTTTTTTGCTGCGGTTTGTGGTTTGCTCGACGGTGATAAGGTTCGAACGCGTGATTGAAGATCCGGTTCGAGTGGAAGCTGGTGCAGGTGTTTCTTGGGAGAAAACCTTTGAGGTTTTACCTATCAAGACTACAGGTTTTGAAGGCTTTTGTTACGGAATCGTCGGTTCAACAATCAAGCGAGTGCGAAGGTGATTGATTAGCGGAAGGTTGATCAATCTAGTAGCTAGGGCGTTGAAAGGTTGAAGACGTTCCGGGTTCAATTTGGGTGTGTCTAAGATCAGCCGTGCCGAAGGTTTGATCAACGGAAGAGTTGTCAATAAGGTGGCTGCAATCGGAGGTCATTCACATCAAATTGGAGGACTTGATTCATCTTGAATCAAGGGGCAAGAAGTGGTAGAAATTATCAGCAACATTAAGATTGTTTGTATCAATTGTCTATCGATTCTTGTGTATAACTGTTCTACCAAACAGGTGATATCTATTCAATACATATCTCAATTCTCATTGTAGAATTGAGGGCAGACGTACCCCAACGCGAGGACGACTGGGGGAACTGCCTCATCAAATCTTGTGTTCCTTTATTTTCTGCATTTTCAATTACAGCTTAAAAATTAAGTGATTCTAGAATAAGTGATTTTGTCAAATTGTAGTATTGATTGAGTGAGTTGGTGAAACACTGTTTTTTAACTACTAAGTACAATAGAAATACTGTACTAAGGCTTTTTCAATCACTCATTCAACACAAATATCATTTAAGGTATTTGTGCACACCAACTGTTCGACAAAAGTGCTGAACTAAAATTGCCTTAATTTTGCTGCTAGTTTTGGTGTAATTTTTGATCATTGGAATAAGGAAATAGTACGAGTGAATCACATCTGAGTTTTGCATAAAAGTGTGTAGTGATTTACTATCCGTTATCGTCTTAAATTCATCTGCTTGACGCATATCCGGCTCTCCAATAGTTGTTCGTTTTAGACTATATTTTCCAAGGCCGCTTCCGCATTTGAAAACAATTTTGAAAACCAATTTTATTGGTAGCGCCACTCAAATTTTTAAAAGGGATCTATTCAACCCCCCCCTTCTAGATCCGTGCCTTAGTCTAACAAGTGGTATCAAGAGCTCCGGTTCTCCGGTGCTTCAAATACAACATTGATAGAATAATGGCTAACGAACCAAAAGGGGCGTACAATAGAGCTCCCGTTTTTAACGGTGAAAATTATAGCTATTGGAAAGACTGTATGCGGGTGCACATTAATTCCATAGATAGAAAGATATGGAACGTTATTCTCAATGGTCCGATTGAAATAACCATGACAAATGAGAATAACGAAGTTGTGCCAAAGCCCGAAGCACAATGGACCGACGACGATGAGCGAAAGTATAATTACGATTGGAAAGCTAAGAACATTCTAATCTCCTCATTAGGTGTAGATGAATACTACCGTGTATCCCATTGCCCTACGGCTAAGACTATGTGGGATGCACTACAAATTGCCCATGAGGGGACAAACGATGTTAAGTTGGCTCGAATCAACACTCTTATACAAGAGTTTGATCTTTTTTTCATGGAGCAAGGGGAAACCATTGCTGACATGCAAAAGAGATTTACTCATCTCATAAACAGATTACATTCACTAGGAAGACCTATTTCCAATGATCTTGCTACTAATAAAGTTTTGAGATGTCTTAGCAGGGAATGGCAGCCGAAAGTGACCGCCATCAAAGAGGCAAATGATCTTACGGTATTAGACCTGACTACATTGTTTGGCAAACTACAAGAGCATGAACAGGTACTCTTGAGTCTTGACCAACATGAAAGGAAAGAAAAGAAGGACAAAGTAAAGATGAGTGAAAAGAAGTCCATAGCTCTTAAGGCTTCTTCCTCGAAGTCTAAAGCAAAAGAGCAAAGTGATTATTCTTCAAGCGACGACGAAGAAGAAGACATAAATGAGGACATGGGGCTGTTCGTTAAACGGTATAACCGGTACGTGAGAAAGAACGGCATCCAACATTCGGAGAAGAACCTGGTAAATTTCCGAAGGCAATCAAGGTTCTCCAAAGATGACAATCAAAAAGGCAAAAAGACTAGAGGAACGTGCTATAAATGTGGAAAGCCCGGTCACTACAAACCGGACTGTCCAATGAACAACAAGGGAAAAGAAAAGGAACAATCGAAGTCACATAAGAGAGCATCAAAGCCTAGGAGGGCGTACATCGCGTGGGAAAGCGACAGTGATTCTTCCTCCTCTAATGAAAGCTCTAGTGATGAAGAAGAGTCCGTGAATCTATGTCTCTCCGCAAATCAGAAAAAGAAAAAGAAACAGGTGAAATGTGTCGAGTCCACCGAGAGAAGATGGGTTCTTGATAGTGGGTGCTCAAGGCACATGTCTGGAGACATATCCTTATTCATAGACTTCGTGGCTAAGAAGAAAGGGTATGTAACATACGGTGATAACAACCGCGGAGCGATACTAGGTAAAGGTAGTATAGGTAATCCCTCCTCTACTACAATTTCCGATGTGTTGCTTGTCGAAAACCTTAAACATAATCTCCTTAGCATTAGCCAATTATGCGACAAAGGTTACAATGTTTCCTTTTCAAAAGATTGCTGCAAAATTGTGCATGAAAGTGATAAGAAGAATGTGTTTATTGGTTTTAGAGTAAACAATGTGTATATGCTTGACTTGAATGTGGTATCCCCAACAAGCGATCAATGTCTCATATCTATGAGTGAAGATTCATGGCTATGGCATAGGCGCTTAGCGCATGTCAACTTTGACTTACTCAATAAGATTGTCTCAAAAGATCTAGTACTAGGACTTCCCAAAATTAAGTTCACCAAGGATCACCTTTGTGATGCTTGTCAAAAAGGAAAACAAACGAGGATCTCCTTTAAATCCAAAAAGATTATTTCAACAACGAGACCTCTTGAACTACTTCATATGGACTTGTTTGGGCCGTCTAGGATCAAAAGTCTAGGAGGAAACTATTACGGATTCGTAATAGTGGACGACTTTTCTAGGTTCTGTTGGACCATCTTCTTAGTGAGTAAAAGTGACACGTTTGCCGCTTTTGAGAGATTTGCCAAGCTCTCCCAAAATAAGTTAAATACAAACATTGTGTCAATAAGAAGTGACCACGGAGGTGAATTTGAAAATCATTTATTTGAAGAATATTGCGGTAACCATGGCATCGATCATAACTTCTCGGCTCCACGAACTCCTCAACAAAATGGGGTTGTGGAGCGTAAAAACAGAATTTTAGAAGAATTGGGAAGAACAATGATTAATGATAGTGGTTTACCAAAATACTTTTGGGCCGACGCCATTAGTACGGCATGTTATGTTTTGAATAGGGTACTCATCCGCCCCATTCTAAACAAAACTCCGTATGAACTTTTAAAAGGGCGAAAGCCTAATGTTTCTCACCTTCATGTTTTTGGATGCAAGTGCTTTGTATTAAACAATGGAAAGGAAAACTTGGGCAAGTTTGATTCAAAAGCCGATGAAGGCATTTTTCTAGGGTACTCGCAATCAAGTAAAGCATATAGGATTTATAATAAAAGATTACTAGCTGTTGAAGAGTCTGTGCACGTTACGTTTGATGAGTCCTATCCGAGAAATGTCGGAAAGGATAGTGTTGTTCATGGTGCAGGTACATCCACAGAAGACATACTCAAAGGTGGCGAAACGGGGATTGATCAACCCGATAGAGTCAAAATTGAGGAGGATAAGGATGCACACCATGAGGTAACTGAGGAAGCTCATCCGCCTACAAACGATGATCTCCCTCAAGCTTGGAAGTCGTGTAAAGATCATCCAATTGACAATATTCTCGGAGACATCACAAAGGGAGTCACCACTCGATCTAAGCTAAGTAACTTTTGTTATCACTTCGCTTTCGTTTCACAAATAGAGCCTAAAAACCCCAAAGAGGCCCTACTCGATGAGCACTGGTTTTTATCGATGCAAGAGGAACTAAATCAGTTTAAAAGAAACGAGGTATGGGACCTTGTCCCTCCTCCGCGAGGCCATCGAGTAATCGGCACCCGATGGGTGTTTAGGAACAAGTTGGACGAAAACAGGGTAATAACCCGTAATAAAGCGAGATTGGTCGCTCAAGGGTATAACCAAGAGGAAGGCATCGACTATGAGGAAACTTATGCGCCGGTTGCCCGACTCGAGGCTATACGCCTTTTACTCGCCTTTGCATGTGCAAAGGATTTTAAGTTATTTCAAATGGATGTTAAAAGTGCGTTCCTTAACGGTCACATAAATGAAGAAGTATATGTGTCTCAACCTCCCGGTTTTGAATCTCATGAATACCCTGAACATGTTTATAAGTTAAAAAGAGCTTTATATGGTCTCAAACAAGCTCCTAGAGCTTGGTATGAACGACTAAGTAAGTTTTTACTTAATCAGGGGTACTCACGAGGAAAGGTTGACACTACACTCTTCATTAAACGTCAAGGAAAGCACTTGATTTTGGTGCAAATCTATGTTGACGATATTATATTTGGATCCACTAATATGAATCTCGTGAGAGAGTTTTCTGACCTCATGCAGGGCGAATTCGAGATGAGTATGATGGGGGAGCTCACATACTTCCTCGGCCTGCAAATTAAACAACTCCAAGAAGGGACATTCGTGAGCCAAACAAAATATTGTTTGGACTTGATCAAGAGATTTGACATGGCAAAATCCAAGGCCATAGACACCCCAATGCCTACATGCGTAAATTTGGATAAAGATGAAAATGGCAAGGACGTAGAGGTAAAACGATATAGAGGTATGATTGGTTCACTTCTCTATCTTACTGCGTCACGTCCTGATATTATGTTTAGTGTGTGCATGTGTGCACGATACCAATCATGTCCCAAAGAATCCCACCTAAAAGCTGTTAAACGAATTCTTCGATACCTGTCAGGTACCCCGAAGTATGGATTGTGGTATTCTAAGGGTAGTGATTGCTCGTTGGTAGGTTACTCCGATTCCGACTTTGCCGGGTGCAAATCGGATAGGAAAAGCACTAGTGGTACATGTCATTTGTTTTCAAACTCCTTGGTTAGTTGGCATAGCAAGAAACAAGTTTCAGTTGCTTTATCAACGGCCGAGGCGGAATACGTTGCCGCTGGTAGTTGTTGTGCTCAAATTCTGTGGATTAAGCAACAACTACTAGATTTCAATCTTAAACTTGAACGTATTCCTATCCTATGTGACAACACTAGCGCTATTAACCTTACCAAAAATCCCGTATTACACTCTCGCACTAAACATATAGAAATTCGACACCATTTTCTTAGGGACCATGTTGAGAAAGGTGATGTTGTATTTGAACACGTTGACACTAAAAACCAACTAGCGGACATTTTCACAAAGCCGCTAGCAACGGAAACTTTCTTTCATATCCGCCGAGAACTTGGCATCCTCGACATTTCGGAACGGGAATAATATTTGCTGATGTTATCTTATTTCATTCAAATAATCATGCTGTTGTACTTCTAACAATTTGATATTCGTGTAAGTATAAGTATGTTGTGTATCAAGCAAATCAGGCATCAAGGTGATATTGTTCTTTCTCTCTCTCTTTGTTTGATAATCCTGTTGATCTCAAATCATATCGCTTATACTACGCTAAATTTGCATGACATCTACTGCATATGTATATAGATATTTTTTTCTTATATGTCATGACATCATTTTTGCATAGCATGTACCTCTGAATATGGTAAAATACAAAAATCTGCTGTTTGTTGCATATTGAGTCGACGCATGCAGAAGCTACCGTCGACGGCTCGCGCAAAAACCCAGTTTTCCTGATTACTTGACGTCAGAGGGTGGAGAAGATGAAGAAGCAGAAGGAAGCTCAAGTGAAGATGAAGACAATCAAGGTGACAATGCAGGAGAGCCACAAGAAACCGCTGATGAGACTCAGCTGGACCACGATATTAATGAAGGTCATCAACCATACGTGCCTTCTGAAAACTATCAACAAACATATCAAGATGACAATCAACACAATAACTGGTCTGCCTACTCAAACCAACAGGAAAATGAGGATGAGGAGAATAACCAAGGCTGGGGTGAATGGCAATACACCGGGTGGACCACCCTTGACAAATTCTATCAGCCGTATCAACCAAGCACTGCAGACCCACCTTCTCCTCAACAACCGTCAAACAATTCGGAGATTTTAGAAATGATGCAGTCGATGCAGTTGGAACAGCGAAATTTTATGACCAATATGCAGGAACAACAGCAAAAATTCATGAGGGATCAAAATGAAAGAATGGCACAAATTCGTTCTGAACTGCATAACCAAAATGAACGGATCAGTGGAATGTCGACTCAGCTGGACGCTCGATTCGAGACTCTAACTCACTGTCATCAAGCTGAAGAGCGCGCCATTGTCGACAGTCTTGACTTTTTGAATAACATCACAGAAGAATTTACTGATCTAGCTCATCCCCAACGCCATCCTCATTACTATGACAGGCGTGGTCGTGGTCGCGGACGTGGACGGGGCTATTAGCATGCGCTCATATGTCATTTGTTGTTTCCTGTTTTGGCTTGCATTCATTTTGTTTGTTGTGTTTTGCTTTTCTGCCCAAACTCACTATGATTGTTGCTTACTTCTATGTTGCTATCATGACATTTTTGTGGTTCTGTAATCTATTAACTGTTATCTCCATCGTATGTATAACTGTTGTTTACTTCTCATCTGTTGGTATCTCATTTATGCATGATTCAATGTGTTGTTATTGTGTCACGAGTTTACCTCTTTTTGATGTTGTCAAAGGGGGAGAACCGAGCAGTAGATAGACGATGATTTCGACCGCTATAATTGTAAAAGAAAGGGGGAGCATACCTATCACGTGTTGCGTAACAGTAGGTTGCCATCATCAAAAAGGGGGAGAATGTGAAGGCAAAGTATCTACCAACACAAGCGTGCCTCTGGTTTTTGATGATGACAACTTGCTAAGAGATATCCTTCTTTCGTTTAAATCATTCACGCTACTTATGATTCAATTTTTACAATGTCGTAATGCACAAAAAGCTGTAGAAATTTATGTTTTTGCAGATTTTTGAACCATGAGCCGACCATACCGTCAGCACACAGTTTCATTCAGTTCACACGGCTCAGCGCATGAAGGTCATGCGTCGACCGTTAACTTGGCGCATGCAGGTTTAAGAATCAGACGGCTCAGCGCATGAAGATCATGCGTCGACCGCTGACTCGGCGCATGACAGTTTGAGTGTCACACGGCTCAGCGCACGCCGACCCTATGGTCGACCGTTCGCGCGCAGAAACAGAAATTCTGCTATGTTTCATTGATCTGTCAACTGTCTGTTTTGTATATTACTAAATAGCTGTCTTTTCAATTTTAACAACGAACATTTTTGAAAGCATTGTGAGAAAGTGTTCAGGTCAAGAAACGTGAAAGAGGTGCATCAGTGTTCTTCATCTTCATCGTTCAATCAACTCACAAATCCTCAAATTACAGATAATCAATTTTTTTGCTGCGGTTTGTGGTTTGCTCGACGGTGATAAGGTTCGAACGCGTGATTGAAGATCCGGTTCGAGTGGAAGCTGGTGCAGGTGTTTCTTGGGAGAAAACCTTTGAGGTTTTACCTATCAAGACTACAGGTTTTGAAGGCTTTTGTTACGGAATCGTCGGTTCAACAATCAAGCGAGTGCGAAGGTGATTGATTAGCGGAAGGTTGATCAATCTAGTAGCTAGGGCGTTGAAAGGTTGAAGACGTTCCGGGTTCAATTTGGGTGTGTCTAAGATCAGCCGTGCCGAAGGTTTGATCAACGGAAGAGTTGTCAATAAGGTGGCTGCAATCGGAGGTCATTCACATCAAATTGGAGGACTTGATTCATCTTGAATCAAGGGGCAAGAAGTGGTAGAAATTATCAGCAACATTAAGATTGTTTGTATCAATTGTCTATCGATTCTTGTGTATAACTGTTCTACCAAACAGGTGATATCTATTCAATACATATCTCAATTCTCATTGTAGAATTGAGGGCAGACGTACCCCAACGCGAGGACGACTGGGGGAACTGCCTCATCAAATCTTGTGTTCCTTTATTTTCTGCATTTTCAATTACAGCTTAAAAATTAAGTGATTCTAGAATAAGTGATTTTGTCAAATTGTAGTATTGATTGAGTGAGTTGGTGAAACACTGTTTTTTAACTACTAAGTACAATAGAAATACTGTACTAAGGCTTTTTCAATCACTCATTCAACACAAATATCATTTAAGGTATTTGTGCACACCAACTGTTCGACAAAAGTGCTGAACTAAAATTGCCTTAATTTTGCTGCTAGTTTTGGTGTAATTTTTGATCATTGGAATAAGGAAATAGTACGAGTGAATCACATCTGAGTTTTGCATAAAAGTGTGTAGTGATTTACTATCCGTTATCGTCTTAAATTCATCTGCTTGACGCATATCCGGCTCTCCAATAGTTGTTCGTTTTAGACTATATTTTCCAAGGCCGCTTCCGCATTTGAAAACAATTTTGAAAACCAATTTTATTGGTAGCGCCACTCAAATTTTTAAAAGGGATCTATTCAACCCCCCCCCTTCTAGATCCGTGCCTTAGTCTAACAACATGAACTGCGCCATTCTATCGCGCATCTCTTGCATCTCGGTCTAGATCTGATCCATGGCTTTCTTACAATTGCTTCTGGTAGAATAACGATGAATTCGCTGGTCGGAAATCCTAGAACCTGCATCAACAGAGGGTTAGAAGAACAATACAAGGTACCTGCTATGCGAATGATTTATGCAAATGCAAACGCGTGTCTGTGTGTTAGGGTGATTTTCCCTCGATTCGAGTGCCAGAGTGCAAGTGCTGATAACAAGAAGTCCGGATCTAGTCACTGGAATAACATCTCATATATAGATGGGCCAACAAGGCAACAGTACAAGGTCAATGAATACAAAGGGAATCAATAGCATGACCTCAACCAACAGGCCTAGTGATGGTCAGCCTACAGCAAGAATCCGAAAAAACGAAAGAGTTACAAAGATAATCAAGTGCGACAGCGGGAACGAAACTCCTCTAGCAACTTTCTGATCTCGGGGTGATCGGGACGAGCGAGTAACCCTTCAAGAAGCAACTCTCTCTGCATAATAGTACACTAGAGACCCTCAACTGAATCCTCCCACGCTCCATGGCCAAAGCAATCTTCTAACTTTCGCTTCTTGGACTCGAACCTCTGCTTGCGATCTTTCAAGTTAGCGAGACCTTTGTTCAGCAGGTCTTCAGCGGCGTATCTGCGAGCAGTTTCCTCATCAAACCTCTTCTCACTAGCCTTCACCTGAGCCTTCAGTTTGGAGATCTGTTGTTTCAGTTTGTCCTTCCTTTCTTTGTTGTTGGCTATAGTGGCATTCCACTGCTGATTAAACTTGGATATTCTTCGGTATGCTTCATCCAAGTGCTGCTTCTTAGTAGCCAATACATCATTAACAGATTTGAAGTCCAGACCCAAGCGCTCGCGATCAGCTATCTGCTTAGTCAAGTCCGTACCCAACCTGTTCACTAACTTTGTTTGCCTCTTGAAGGAGTGGACGACTTCACTTCTCTCGCCTCTGATCTGTGCCAACTCTTTCTCCAACTCTTCATTTGCCTTCTTCAGCTCTTCTCTCTCAGCTAACACCTGATTATACTGCTGAATAGGCACAGTAGTAGGCTCTTCCACCACTGGAGGGCCTTCCTGCTTAGCAGGTGGAAAAGGCATCCCTATAATCTCTACTCTGGCTCTGATCCAGGTCACATACACAGTGTAGGCTTGGCTATTACTTTTACCCAACAATGATTTCCCTCGTCTAATGATATCATTCCAGGCATGCTGAAGCTTAGCTAACATATCCCCCTCTAGAAGACCGGTGAGGTACAGAGATTCTCGCGCCTCTTCATCCCTTGGCGGAACCCTCAAAGCATAAGCAAACTGTCTGACAAGTAGAGATGGATTATAATTGATACAGCCCTTTCTTCCAATCAAAGGCACATTTGGAAACTCAATGCAGCTGAATATAACCTCTGTACCTAACATATCTCTATCAAACCAAACAACACTCTCTGCTGATAAACCTATCAATCGCTCAGACCACGCAGCTGTGGCTGCAGATGAAGCAAAAAGACCCTTCTTGGGTAGGTGACTATCAAACCATCTATAAAGTAAGGGTACACATCATGATACATTCTTACCCCTTCTGTTCTCGTTCTCGTAGTGGACGGAATGATACACATCGCCAATCAAGGTAGGAACTGGATTCCCTGATGCAAAAATATGAAAGGCGTCCAAGTCTACAAAATCAGGCATGTTAGGAAACAAAATGATACCATATATGCAGAGAGCAAGAATGGCGTTGAACACAATCCAACAACCGTCTTTGGCACACTGTTGGGCTTTCCCAACTAAGAACTGCAAAGAGAAACCAGGACCCCCGTTCTAACTAGACAAGATCAACTTAGAGGCATCCAGATGAAGAGAAAGAGCTAGATTAGCCAGATTAGGCTCAGCCTCCATATGAACAAATGGCATCTGACTCCTGATAGGCACACCCAATAAATCAGCATACTCCTCTAATGTAGGTGAAAGAATGAAGTCTGCGAAAGTGAAACATCTCAAAGGAGGATCATAAAACTGCAACAAGGCGTACAACCCATTCAACTCATGCACAGAAGGCTTACGGACCAAACTGAGTATCTTCCCATGAGACTTTCTGAATTCACCTCTCACAGTATCATCCTCCAAAGTAATCAGACTGGACAACTGAGCAACCTCTGGAGTGGGGAGCTTGTAGGCTACAGTCTTCCTCAGAGAACCCATGATAACACAACAGAAGGCAAGAAAACCTGAACTGGGGGATAAGGTACCTGCAACACAGACACACGTTAATGATATGCAAATGAGTATGCAAAATGCAAAATGCAAACATGCAACAGAGAATCAAGATGGCTGCTGAGAAGACCAAAGCTCTGATCCAACACAGTCACAACACTGCTTTGATAGCACAACCCTGAAGAGGACCAATAAATACAAACTGTCGAGAACAACCACATCTCTGATGATCAAAACCCTCTGAACTCAACAACACTAATTCACTGTCAAGAAAACCAGGTAGTCTAAAGGTTAAGGTTTCTTGCAATAACCCGACCCCGCTTATAGGTATAGACCTAAACACAGACAAGGTATGGCATCCTATGCGTTTCCCAGCGTCACAGACTTTCAAGAGCAATGATACGATACCCAGAAGGTGTGGCATCATCATCTCCTGAAGTGGCCTCACTCTGCTGAGTCACAAATGATCGGTCCCCAGAGTCGACAATCCTCCAAACCAACAACCTCTCAAGCCCAAAGGGCTGGAAAAGAAGTCAACCGGGAGAACCTCGTCTGAGAATAGATTTCATGAGACACTAGTGACTGCAAAGCAAGCACGTGCCCACTAATTTCCACAACTAATGCTAAGTACACTCAAGCCTGGGTCTAGCTTCTCACTCATCAGAACCCCCCTTACTACAACAGCACAATAATAATAACCATACTTAAAATAAAATGCGGAAAGTAAAGTAAGATAAATAAAACCCAGCAGGTAAACACACAAGCGCTAGGATTGACTCGCATAGGGAACCGTATTCCCCAGCAGAGTCGCCAGCTGTCGCTACTGCGAAAAACGAGGCCGGCAAGACAGAAGAGTCGCCACCGTGTGTTATTTATCCCAAAAGAGGGAAAGGAAACGCTCAGAGAAAACCTAACGCAAAGGTATAAGACAAGGTCATCGCAACCATTGTCTGGATTCAGGAGTCGGTTACGCAAGGGGAAGGTATTAGCACCCCTCACGTCCATCGTACTCGATGGGATCCATGCTTATTGTGTTTATCTGATGGGTTTGTTACATCTATCTGCGCTAAAGGTCTGGTCTGAAAAGAAAAGAAAATGACTCGGCAAAGTGTTGCACTTTATGCCTACGTATTCCCGTCTGGAACGAGAAATCAGAGTCAACGTAGTTCGCCTAACTACGGGGAAAGGTTGCTCGCCAAGATATCGCATCTTGTGCCTACGTACTTTCATATGGCATGAAAGATCAGAGCAAACGTAGTTCGGGACACGAGAGACACAGGTTTGTCTTTTTTATCCGAGTAGAGTTAACAGACGGTTCTAGCAGTTTGGTGTATGCAGCTCGACCATTGGAGACTTAGGCGCTTACCGTTTGCGGTAGAACCGGGAGTTAACAGAACTCTCCTTCTGAAAAAGGTTTCCAAGGGATTAAGGGTCCAAGAGGACAAAAGAGTTTGATCTTCGTTTTCTGTTTTTTAGAGAAGTGTCTTTTATGGATGTTTGCAACTGATATCGCACTAGAGACTATGACCTGAGAGTGAATGCGTCGAATGTCACCCAAAGGGTACCATACTAAACATCCAGACTGTTGAAAAGAAACTGTCCAACAATTCTTTCTCAAGTAGCTTAAGGCTCGTAACGTACGACGTCAATTAACCTTTATTACTGTATTTTGATTTGCTTGAAGATGAGAAGAGAAAAGACGCACTAAAGGGGAACTGATCCAATCCTAAACTTGTCATGTAGAATTGATCCTATGGTTGAGGTTAGGAGGGAACTACCTAATGTTATCATGCATGGTTAGAACCCTAATGTCTGTCATAACTTCTCTTGAACAAGAGAAGTCAGAGTTCCTAAGGGAACATGGCAATGGAAACAACAGTAAACAGAAAAACTGTACAAGAAATAACCGTAAATAAAATGCATGTAATGCAACAACCAAGCAGAAGGAGCCAAGCTCAACTTCTAAGCAAACAAGGCACAACGGCCACACACCACACAGGCAAGGGAGCTGAGCTCTACCAAATACCAGGAAGCGAAGCCACACAGTAAAAATACAAGCAGAGGGAGAGACTCAACCTCTAATGCAAATAAGAAAAGGGAGCTACTCTCAACCTTTAGGATGCTCCTAGGCCTATAATCATCTATATGAAGCCTACTTCTAATGCAACACACAGTCAATCAGTCATACAAGCAAAGCAGAGCAGTCAGAAAAAATAGCAGGCAAAACAGCTCAACAGCAAAGCAGATAAACAGCAAACAGACAAACAGCTGCAAGCAAACAACTTCAATCAATCTCCAAGAGAAGTCTTCATCTCCATGCTCCAACAAGATCCAACACGAGGGAAGAAAAATCAAATCAAGATATTGGGCTGATGATGGGAAGCAGGAAGGAAACCAAAGGAATCCCTCCTAACTCTCAACCAGTCATCTAGGAAAAAGGCATCCTCAAAGGTTCTACCTATTGTAAAATGCCACACATCCTTCCAAAGGAAAGATGACGCTTTCACATAAGGACCTTGAATCATAGGATGATAATGGAAAGCAACCAAAGCAATCCATGTTTAATGAAGAAAGAAAACTACTTCTAAGCTCTTTCTTAAACCCTAATTCCTATAAGCTACCAAAAAGCTACCAAAAGGAAAAGAAAACTCCAAGCCAAGCCCCACAATCAACTCCACAGAAGCTACAACATGCCCATAACATCATCCAAGAAGAAGCACAAGCTCACCATGCACCAAAAGCCACCATTGTAAGCAAAACAAAGAAAGCACCAAATTAGGAACACCAAATGAACAAACTACTTGTAAATTCTATCTAAAATAGCAAACTAGATTCTAAAAATCTACAAATTTTCCTAAGGGAGCATGCAAGTGATACGAACCTATAGTTCAAATATCAGAGCTTAATTCAACATCTAAGGCCACTAATAAAATCCTAAATTGTAAAGTGTCAAAGGGAAACCATGAAAGGGGAGGCTCTAAAACCCTAATCTAAAACAGAACCTATGATTATCTAAAAATCAAGAGAAAATTCCTGAGGGAACATACATCTCTAATCCATAATTCAGCGAAAAATAAAATCCAAATTCAATACCAATTGGTCAAACAAAAATTAACAAACAGATGTATCAACTATGCACAAATAAAGAAATATAAAAAATAAGAAAAATCAAATTAAATTGAAAAATCATCAAAAATTAAATCTAACAGCATGGAAAAATCACAAATTAAGAGAGGAGCATGAGCATATTTTTGGATTATTTTTCTGATCAAAAATGAAATTAAAATGAATTAAAGTATGAAAAAGCAATTAAAATAATAAAGAAATGAATTAAGAAAAAAAATAAACCAGAAAATATCACACGCGTTGGATCAGCGGACTTAGTAATCTAATTTAAAGGCCCTCACGCTGTCCAACTCACACGCCACGTGGCTGCCAGCCAGGATTAATGAAACGAGGCGTTTTGGACTCAAACTTCAAATCCTCAGATTAAAACACAGTCGCACGATGATGATACTTTGTCAATGCTTCAGCCATATCTAATGGTTCAGACTTCATCTTCTCCAATTCAAACTCATATGGAGGGAACTTGCTCAGGCAGTGGTCCGGTGGTCCTCATCCTTCTTCTCCGGCGAGCAGGTAGTTACAGGTCATGAAAACTCAACAAACTTAACATCATCTCACTCCAAATTTCCTCCTGATCTCAAAAATGACATCCAATTCCTCTAAATCCTACTAGATTTTAAAACACGAAGAAGATCTCAAAATGCACTTCAATCTGAACTCTCACCAAAGCTCAAAATAATGGTATGAATGTATTCCTCATCTAACACTGATCATCACATGCTATTCCAATTGAATCAAAGCCTCAAGATCAGATCAATTCGCATCCAAACAGAAATTATGTCATCACCTAATTTGTCTCTAATCCTCAAATCTCTGATCCAAATTTCATCTACATCTCAAATCAAAACCTATCCACATACTAATCATGCCTAGATCATGCTATAACCAGTGTAAATTTGAAAACTACATACCTGACTTTGAGCTTCAAATTGAGGTATCTAGGGTACGATTCTAGCTTCAAAACACTGGAGATTCACTCAATGCTTGATGCAGAACACTTTTGTAACTTCAATTTACTTGGATCTGGCTTGAAAATGAAAACACGATTTTCAACTCTCTTCTTCAAGCTCCAACTTCAATTTTTGGTTCTGGTGCAAAATGATCTCTAAAATGGAGCAAAACCTCTCACAGAACTTAAATACAATTGGTTTGTGGGCTTTAGGGGTCCAATTGAGGCCCAAAACAGAAAAACCAATTTTCAAAATTCCTTTACAAAACCAACCATGGTGTGCACGTGTTCTGACTTGAAACTTCCCTCAGAAGCTTGCAATCAACTCCTATAGTCTGGTGAGGGTGTTTGGAGTGATTTGAGTGTTTGAACTTATCACAAAATCAAATTATGAAGTGTAACTTACTTGTGATGTAACAAACCATATCACCATGAAATTGACCTCAAATGGAAATTCTAAAATTTCCAAAGTTTTTATAATTGTTTTTCTGTTCAAAATGAGTATTCATATGGTCCCTTTTGAGCACAAATGAATTGATCATGAATTTTCAATCAAATACCTTTAAATTCTTCCTTTTGCAAAATTCTTCAAACCAAGTCTCTCCTGAATCCAAATCAATTCATCATGAGTATATGGTTGACCTAAAAACATCATTTGGAGCAAGTTTTGTGTTGAACAAAATTGCATTTGAGGCTTGCAAGATGGAGAAAATGACCTATAATGCCAAATGACCTATAATCTTACTTTCCCAAAATACCCCTAACTTGTAAACCTCATAACTTGAGTTCTAAAAATCATATGGAAGACTTATAGTACAATTTGGAAAGCTAAGATCAAGACCTACAACTTTCATGTTGGCCAAAAGCTCAGGATAAACACCCTTCTAGGTTAAAAGTTCCTTGGAAGTTGGTGAACTTTCACAGACACATTTCACATTCTTCAGATGACCTGTAACTTGTCTGGGTCATAACTTGAGTTCCATAAATCCAATGAAGGACTTATAGTACTCAAATTAAATATAAGAGCATGCTCTATAAGGTTCATGTTGGCCAAAAGTGGAGATGAAACTTGCATCTTGAGATAAGTGGTCTTGAAATTAAGCACTAAATAGGGGATTTTACCCTGAGAACCCTAATTTAGTAACTCCTCACACCTTGAACTTTTCTTGCATAGATCTTGGAATATCATCTCATGTGTCACAACACAACCATCCCTGATTACAAAGACCTAGAATTGAGCTTTAATCCTCTTCAATTGGTCAGTTGACTTAGGATTACTCAGATAAAAACCCTACTTGCAACACCCTTAATTGTGGCTCTTCACACTTGGCACAATGAACTGATTGAGCTCCACCATGACCCCCAAGGCACTCTATGAGCTCTATTCACACCCTCTCTCCTTGATCAAGAACTCATAATCCCTTGATGATCTTCAATTGGTCCTCAAACTAGGAGACTAACCCCATACAAACAAATGAACTCCTTAAGAACCCAACCCTCTACCTGATGAGTATGTTGGCTTCTCAAACTTGCATAAGACCTCTAGATAGGCTCCACACTTGATCCCCTGTTAAATGAACAATGCTATGCTATGAAAATGTTAGATCAATGATATGCTAATGCAATGAAACATAAACCCAGTAAGAAAAGGTTAGGCAAATTTTGGGGTACAACACTTTGGTGAATGAGTGTTGGAAGTTTTGACAAAATGGTTAGTGTAACACCCCATTTCTACCCAAGGCATATTTAAAATAAATCAAAATCAGAGTGCACGAAATTTGTACGCATGACGGTCGTCATGGACTTGTGACGGTCGTCACACAGACAAAAACCTGGGCGTCACATTTTTCAGCTAGCAGAAGCATGCATTTTACCATTTAATTTAACTAGGAAACATGCATTCAGTGATGATACATAGCACATACTCTTGGATGAACAACTAATAACAACTCACATAACATCTTAATTACATAGCAACATATTCATTCGCAGCGGAACATAATGCACTTTCAACATTTATGAAAATCAATGTGATACCAGAAATTACAACCAAAACTCCATTAAAATTCAGCAAGTACTTCAGCTTGCATATATTCATTAAACAACTAGTTTTCCATCAAAATTCAGCACTACCGTTTCTTCGGCTTAGTGCGTACAACCAGCATTCGGTGCATTAACAAAAAAACAACCAATTCAACTAAAATACTTAGTAAAATTCAGCAACAAGAAAACATCAAATAAACAACATAAACAATCGTTCATCCCCCCAAGAGTGCTACGTATCAGAGCGACCAACGACACCTTACGGGAACTACGCTCTATTCTTGACTACCTGCAAATTACCACCAGCGGAGGTAACATACAACGGAAAAGGGTGAGATATCATTAATATAACATAGAGCATGATAGAAAACATGCCGGGAACTCATCACAACACTATAAGTTTCGAAATCATAAACATCATCGACAACAATTGCAACAATCCATGCCTCACGTAAATCAACATTAATATACAACTAACATAATTATGCAACTTCATGTGACTCAACAATGCGACTAAACTGTGCATATGCATGTGGTACCAATTTGGGAGACAACTCTCCACAACTCGGGACAGGGCCAACACCCCGAACCCATCTAGGAGCCAACACTCCAAAACTCGGGACAGGGCCAACACCCCGAACCCATCTAGGAGCCAACACTCCAAAACTTGGGACAGGGCCAACACCCCGAACCCATCTTGGAGCCAACACTCCAAATAACGCCAATACAGGCACAACCGTCGCCAATCCAGGCCAAATGCTATGCCATGAAATGCATATATTATAGACTACAACACAACCATAGCAACCATATAATAAGGCATTATGCCTACAACCAGAATGTCCATAACAGAGCATCATAACATCATACCACTCATACAACCATCACTTTCTACTCGTTCACATATGGGAACAATAACAACATAATTTCAACATTTACGACCGTTCATGTAAAGGAACATTGCAACATCGTATCAACAAATAGGAACTCAAAGTGTTCACACAAAACGGCTATTCCTATACAGGTATAACATCGACATCAGTTCTACAATTAATCTTTAACATTTTATCGTAATAACAACATTACAGCATCTTCTCACATAATTAGTTACAAATCAATCACAACCAGGTAACTGTCCTTTTTGGACCAGTACCTGAAACTGGCGCCTTAGACCAACTCGGCCATCTTGACGCCCATTAGGGAAAACCATTAGAGCGTTGTACGAATAACCGTATAGCATATTCGTTCTACGTATTTTCCCATAAGGAAAACCTTAGAGCATCGCCCTAATAACTACCTAACACATTCATTCCTACATAGAAATTTGGTCCCATTAGGGAAACCTTTTCCTTAACATTTATCGATTAACGAAAACTATACCTATGACTCGATCCCCACATGAATTATATCATACTCCCAGTTATAGAATTGAACCCCACCCTTACCTTAGAATTGAGGCCAATTCCACGCTTTCTGATTCCGCTTCTGCTCTACGGTGATTTTTCTACAGAAATCTCCCGAATTCGCCAATGGATGATTCTTTGCTCTCCACTTTGTAACTTCTTTTTTCCGTCTTTCCTTTCCCAAAAAATGATTTAATTGAGGGTAAAAGAGTCTACGGAAATATATTTTTGCTACAAAATCTCATTCCATCAGAACACATTCAAATTCTGCATAACTGCAGTTTTTGCTCGTGTGACGGTCATCACACTCCTGTGACGGTCGTCATAGCAGCAAAATTAATTTTTTTTTCAATTTTTTTCTAGATAGAACATCTCTTTATCTTTCCAAAGCTTCGAACAGGGGTCAAATCCGACTTACGGATCAAGAGATATGAATTTTCAAAGTTTTCCGACAAAACTAGAATTTTTCCGACAATTCGACCGATTTAATTCCTTTCTTCGAGACGAACTCATACTCAAATACGACTACGACGCAATGAGACATAGAAAAGTCATAATTGAATTTAATCGAAATAAAACGAACGTTACCACTCTCCCCCACTTAAAAGAATTTCGTCCTCGAAATTACCTCGATTCAACCAACTCCGGATACGACTCTCGCATCCCAATCTTCCAAATTACATCTACCAAAGAATCCTTTTACCTCGAAGTTGCTTCTCGTCCATCAATTTGAACTAGGAATACCTCAACAATCAAATCATCCTTCAATTGTACACTATCCATCTGAATCAATGTACTTCCTCAGCTTGGACACATGAACACGTCATGCAATTCCCACAAGCGACAGCGGTAAAACAGCCTAGCATGCTACTTTCTCCACGCTTCCGCTGCGCCACTCTGATACAGATAAACAAAACATAGTGGAATTTCCGAGACCTCACGCTCGACCAACACCAGTTACTATCGTAACTCTCAAAACACATCTTATCTTGGATCCTTTTAATCTTTTCAATCGTCTCTTACACAATCTCATGTCCGAGCACAACACTCTCGCTGGACATACATCAATATAACTCAACAAATCCTCTACATACTGAATAGTTCTCTCTGTCTGCCCATCCGTCCACGGATGCTAGAAAGAATCCAACTTCGACATGACATTCAAACGTCTGCAAAACTCTCCTAAAATCTCAATGAAGAACTCAGGTTCCCATCTGACACAAAATTCGACGGCACCTCATACAACTTCACAACTTCATCGATACACATCTCAGCTAGCTTCAGCATAGACTGGTTCTCCCTCATTGGTAGGAAATGGGTTGATCTTGTCAATTCATTCATAACCAACCAAATCGAATCATATTCCTTCAAATTCTTTGGAAAACCCGTCACAAAATCCATGGAAACACTATCCAATATCCATTCTAGAGTTTCTCACAGTTGCATCAACCCAACAGGTTTCTGATGCTCAACTTTCTACTTCTGACAAGTCAAACATGCATACACAAATCGTGTTACATCACGCTTCATACCAGGCCACCAAAACAGATTCTTCAAATCACTATACATATTCGTCGCTCCCGGATGAATACTCAACTTACTCCTGTGACTCTCTATCTATGGCCACCAAAACAATTTCCTTAAATTCGGTCGCATCCTCATGGCACTTGGATGGATACTCCATCTATCTCAAGGCACTTCTTCAAGAGTATTCTTACTCCACTCAACAACATTTTTCTGCCCAGGACACTTCGCTAGGCGAATCTCTCGGCGAACATGACAGTCCAGATTTCTATTTTCGACCGTTAAACGACTTCCGTATGTCCGATTTCGATTCCGTAAAAAGCTGTGATCTTAGAATTCGACGTACAACAACAATTTCACACTTAGGAAACCATTCGGCACAGTTTCAACTTGAAATATTTTAAACCTCAAGTACACCAATATTGCTTTCCATGCCCAACCTCTATTCGACTTCACAATCTGCTGCCTTAGAATACACCCCAGACACAAGTCTCAAAACCACTCAATCAAATTAATTCTTCGATCATCCAAACAGACATACAATGTGGAGTTCTCAATATCGGACTAGTTTCCGTAACTAAGTCGACCACAAACTCCATCACGACATATCGCGATACCACTTCCACAAATCCGAAAATCAACTCTTCGAATTTGATTCATCAACTTCAACCAATCTACCAACTCAAACCATATTTTCTGACCTTCTCGAATCTCCTCAAGAATACTACTAGTAAGTTCTAACACACATGGCTTAACTCCATAACAAGTCTCTTCACAGACCAAACTTGTATCGCCAAACTGCTCAATCAGTTCTAACTCTTTTCACCATCATCATTGTTACCGGTAAGGTTTTCAAATCAAAGCATCAGCTACCACGTTATATACCGAAAACACACAGTATGATATCACATCAACCGCACCCGTTCACGACGGTAAAATTGTCAAAATGACACTTTTCGAATATTCTGCTATAATTGGCTCATTCACTGACTCCAAAACCATTTTTCCTAGAAAGATCATCTCGTTAGCTTCCCATCACTTCGAACGGGAGTCAAAACCGACATACGGTTCAAGAGTTATGAATTTTCGAAGTTTTCCGAAAAATCAGAATTTTACCCAAAATCTGCTGCGGGAATTCTGCATTTTTGCCTGAAAAATCGACTGATTCAATTTATTTCTTCGAAACAAACACATACTCATACTCCCCTAACATATGGCATTGAATTAGAACCATCAAACGCGATTTCTACGACGTTCGATTTCAATCCGAATCTTAGATCCTCAAATCTCCAAAATGCCAAAACTTGCCAAATCAACCACATTTTATAAAACAAGCATACTCAATCACGGCTTAACATTACCCGACACAACTACGCAATCTACTCCGACTTTCGTCTGTAAAACATCGCTTCCTCACAAAATCTCAGATTAAGCAATTTCAGCCTCCAACTCCGGCACAACTACAACAATGACCAACTCTTGAACACTGGTCAGATAATTCTTCTTACGTACTTCAAGTTGCCTTAAAGCATAACTAACTCGCTGAAGTTACTTTTAACATATCTCTAAATCATATCAATAAAGCATCTCCAAACACCAGCACTAGTCCCGTCGGGTTTGGCAACAATCAACACACGAGTCGTCGACAACTCTCTCAAAAATTTCCAATCAAAATGCACATCTCTGCACCTTCTTACATCGACCGACTCACCAAAACAATTCTTGAGCACTTAGCTCCACTCCAAACAATTCACTGCTCACGCCATCCAAGCTTGCAAGACACGTCTATCCTATCCAACACAATCCCGTCTACTATTAACAAGAGATTAAGGGTGATCAGTTCCTCAATTTGTCAATAGGCAGCCAAAAATCATGATGGGGTACAAACCATCTTTCCCAAACTATGAGAGCATTCAACCACACACTGAGCCTTCACTCTGCACTTGCAGCATTCCGGAGAAACACATGCTTCTCCCCCACTTGAATCCTTCCCACTTCTGCAGACAAAGGCTAGACGACAAACATGTACCGGCAGTGTTTTCACACACATGTCACATACAAGGGATTAAACAACAACATTAGACAACTTGGCCGGACGGACCAACCTGCTCTGATACCACTAATGTAACACCTCATTTCTACCCAAGGCATATTTAAAATAAATCAAAATCAGAGTGCACGAAATTTGTACGCATGACGGTCGTCATGGACTTGTGACGGTCGTCACACAGACAAAAACCTGGGCGTCACATTTTTCAGCTAGCAGAAGCATGCATTTTACCATTTAATTTAACTAGGCAACATGCATTCAGTGATGATACATAGCACATATTCTTGGATGAACAACTAATAACAACTCACATAACATCTTAATTACATAGCAACATATTTATTCGCAGCGGAACATAATGCACTTTCAACATTTATGAAAATCAATGTGATACCAGATATTACAACCAAAACTCCATTAAAATTCAGCAAGTACTTCAACTTGCATATATTCATTAAACAACTAGTTTTCCATCAAAATTCAGCACTACCGATTCTTCGGCTTAGTGCGTACAACCAGCATTCGGTGCATTAACAAAAAAACAACCAATTCAACTAAAATACTTAGTAAAATTCAGCAACAAGAAAACATCAAATAAACAACATAAACAATCGTTCATCCCCCCAAGAGTGCTACGTATCAGAGCGACCAACGACACCTTACGGGAACTACGCTCTATTCTTGACTACCTGCAAATTACCACCAGCGGAGGTAACATACAACGGAAAAGGGTGAGATATCAGTAATATAACATAGAGCATGATAGAAAACATGCTGAGAACTCATCGCAGCACTATAAGTTTCGAAATCATAAACATCATCGACAACAACTGCAACAATCCATACCTCACGTAAAACAACATTAATATACAACTAACATAATTATGCAACTTCATGTGACTCAACAATGCGACTCAACTGTGCATATGCATGTGGTACCAATTTGGGAGACAACTCTCCACAACTCGGGACAGGGCCAACACCCCGAACCCATCTAGGAGCCAACACTCCAAAACTCGGGACAGGGCCAACACCCCGAACCCGTCTAGGAGCCAACACTCCAAAACTCGGGACAGGGCCAACACCCCGAACCCATCTAGGAGCCAACACTCCAAATAACGCCAATACAGACACAACCGTCGCCAATCCAGGCCAAATGCTATGCCATGAAATGCATCTATTATGGACTACAATACAACCATAGCAACCATATAACAAGGCATTATGCCTACAACCAGAATGTCCATAACAGAGCATCATAACATCATACCACTCATACAACCATCACTTTCTACTCGTTCACATATGGGAACAATAACAACATAATTTCAACATTTATGACCGTTCATGTAAAGGAACATTGCAACATCGTATCAACAAATAGGAACTCAAAGTGTTCATACAAAACGGCTATTCCTATACAGGTATAACATCGACATCAGTTCTACAATTAATCTTTAACATTTTATCGTAATAACAACATTACGGCATCTTCTCACATAATTAGTTACAAATCAATCACAACCAGGTAACTGTCCTTTTTGGACCAGTACCTGAAACTGGCGCCTTAGACCAACTCGGCCATCTTGACGCCCATTAGGGAAAACCATTAGAGCGTTCTACGAATAACCGTATAGCATATTCGTTCTACGTATTTGCCCATAAGGAAAACCTTAGAGCATCACACTAATAACCACCTAACACATTCATTCCTACATAGAAATCTGGTCCCATTAGGGAAACCTTTTCCTTAACATTTATCGATTAACGAAAACTATACCTATGACTCGATCCCCACATGAATTCGATCATACTCCCAGTTATAGAATTGAACCCCACCCTTACCTTAGAATTGAGGCCAATTCCACGCTTTCCGATTCCGCTTCTGCTCTACGGTGATTTTTCTGCAGAAATCTCCCGAATTTGCCGATGGATGATTCTTCGCTCTCCACTTCGTAACTTCTCTTTTACGTCTTTCCTTTCCCAAAAAATGATTTAATTGAGGGTAAAAGAGTCTACGGGAATATATTTTTGCTACAAAATCTCATTCCACCAGAACACGTTCAAATTCTGCATAACTGCAGTTTTTGCTCGTGTGACGGTCGTCACACTCCTGTGACGGTCGTCATAGCAGCAAAATTAAATTTTTTTTCAATTTTTTTCTAGATAGAAAATCTCTTTAGCTTTCCAACGCTTCGAACAGGGGTCAAATCCGACTTACGGATCAAGAGATATGAATTTTCAAAGTTTTCCGACAAAACTAGAATTTTTCTGACAATTCGACCGATTTAATTCCTTTCTTCGAGACGAACTCATACTCAAATACGACTACGACGCAACGAGACATAGCAAATTCATAATTGAATTTAATCGAAATAAAATGAGCGTTACCACTCTCCCCCACTTAAAAGAATTTCGTCCTCGAAATTACCTCGATTCAACCAACTCCGGATACGACTCTCGCATCCCAATCTTCCAAATTACCTCTACCAAAGAATCCTTTTACCTCGAAGTTGCTTCTCGTCCATCAACTTGAACTAGGAATACCTCAACAATCAAATCATCCTTCAATTGCACATTATCCATCTGAATCAATGTACTTCCTCAGCTTGGACACATGAACACATCATGCAATTCCCACAAGCGACAGCGGTAAAACAGCCTAGCATGCTACTTTCTCCACGCTTCCGCTGCGCCACTCTGATACAGATAAACAAAACATAGTGGTATTTCAGAGACCTCATGCTCGACCAACACCAGTTACTATCGTAACTCTCAAAATACATCTTATCTTGGATCCTTTTAATCTTTTCAATCGTCTCTTACACAATCTCATGTCCGAGCACAACACTCTCGCCGGACATACATCAACATAACTCAACAAATCCTCTACATACTGAATAGTTCTCTCTGTCTGCCCATCCGTCCACGGATGCTAGAAAGAATCCAACTTCAACATGACATTCAAACGTCTGCAAAACTCTCCTAAAATCTCAATGAAGAACTCAGGTTCCCATCTGACACAAAATTCGACGGCACCTCATACAACTTCACAACTTCATCGATACACATCTCAGCTAGCTTCAGCATAAACTAGTTCTCCCTCATTGGTAGGAAATGGGTTGATCTTGTCAATTCATTCATAACCAACCAAATCTAATCATATTCCTTCAAATTCTTTGGAAAACTCGTCACAAAATCCATGGAAACACTATCCAATATCCATTTTAGAGTTTCTCACGGTTGCATCAACCCAACAGGTTTCTGATGCTCAACTTTCTACTTCTGACAAGTCAGACATGCATACAAAAATCGTGTTACATCACGCTTCATACCAGGCCACCAAAACAGATTCTTCAAATCACTATACATATTCGTCGCTCCCGGATGAATACTCAACTTACTCCTGTGACTCTCTATCTATGGCCACCAAAACAATTTCCTTAAATTCGGTCGCATCCTCATGGCACTTGGATGGATACTCCATCTATCTCAAGGCACTTTTTCAAGAGTATTCTTACTCCACTCAACAACATTTTTCTGCCCAGGACACTTTGCTAGGCAAATCTCTCGGCGAACATGACAGTCCAGATTTCTATTTTCGACCGTTAAACGACTTCCGTATGTCCGATTTCGATTCCGTAAAAAGCTGCGATCTTAGAATTCGACGTACAACAACAATTTCACACTTAGGAAACCATTCAGCACAGTTTCAACTTGAAATATTTTAAACCTCAAGTACACCAATATTGCTTTCCATGCCCAGCCTCTATTCGACTTCACAATCTGCTGCTTTAGAATACACCCCAGACACAAGTCTCAAAACCACTCAATCAAATTAATTCTTCGACCATCCAAACAGAAATACAATGTGGAGTTCTCAATATCGGACTAGTTTCCGTAACTAAGTCGACCACAAACTCCATCACGACATATCGTGATACCACTTCCACAAATCCGAAAATCAACTCTTCGACTTTGATTCATCAACTTCAACCAATCTACAAACTCAAACCAGATTTTCTGACCTTCTCGAATCTCCTCAAGAATACTACTAGTAAGTTCTAACACACATGGCTTAACTCCATAACAAGTCTCTTCACAGACCAAACTTGTATCGCCAAACTGCTCAATCAGTTCTAACTCTTTTCACCATCATCATCGTTACCGGTAAGGTTTTCAAATCAAAGCATCAGCTACCACGTTATATACCAAAAACACACAGTATGATATCACATCAACCGCACCCGTTCACGACGGTAAAATTGTCAAAATGACACGTTTCAAATATTCTGCTATAATTGGCTCATTCACTGACTCCAAAACCATTTTTCCTAGAAAGATCATCTCGTTAGCTTCCCATCACTTCGAACGGGAGTCAAAACCGACATACGGTTCAAGAGTTATGAATTTTCGAAGTTTTCCGAAAAATCAAAATTTTACCCAAAATCTGCTGCGGGAATTCTGCATTTTTGCCCGAAAATTCGAATGATTCAATTTATTTCTTCGAAACAAACACATACTCATACTCCCTTAACATATGGCATTGAATTAGAACCATCAAACGCGATTTCTACGACGTCCGATTTCAATCCGAATCTTAGATCCTCAAATCTCCAAAATGCCAAAACTTGCCAAATCAACCACATTTTATAAAACAAGCATACTCAATCATGGCTTAACATTACCCGACACAACTACGCAATCTACTCTGACTTTCGTCTGTAAAACATCGCTTCCTCACAAAATCTCAGATTAAGCAATTTCAGCCTCCAACTCCGGCACAACTACAACAATGACCAACTCTTGAACACTGGTCAGATAATTCTTCTTACGTACTTCAAGTTGCCTTAAAGCATAACTAACTCGCTGAAGTTACTTTTAACATATCTCTAAATCATATCAATAAAGCATCTCCAAACACCAGCACTAGTCCCGTCGGGTTTGGCAACAATCAACACACGAGTCGTCGACAACTCTCTCAAAAATTTCCAATCAAAATGCACATCTCTGCACCTTCTTACATCGACCGACTCACCAAAACAATTCTTGAGCACTTAGCTCCACTCCAAACAATTCACTGCTCACGCCATCCAAGCTTGCAAGACACGTCTATCCCATCCAACACAATCCCGTCTACTATTAACAAGAGATTAAGGGTGATCAGTTCCTCAATTTGTCAATAGGCAGCCGAAAATCATGATGGGGTACAAACCATCTTTGCCAAACTACGAGAGCATTCAACCACACACTGAGCCTTCACTCTGCACTTGCAGCATTCCGGAGAAACACATGCTTCTCCCCCACTTGAATCCTTCCCACTTCTGCAGACAAAGGCTAGATGACAAACATGTACCGGCAGTGTTTTCACACACATGTCGCATACAAGGTATTAAACAACAACATTAAACAACTTGGCCGAACGGACCAACCTGCTCTGATACCACTAATGTAACACCCCATTTCTACCCAAGGCATATTTAAAATAAATCAAAATCAGAGTGCACGAAATTTGTACGCATGACGGTCGTCATGGACTTGTGACGGTCGTCACACAGACAAAAACCTGGGCGTCACATTTTTCAGCTAGCAGAAGCATGCATTTTACCATTTAATTTAACTAGGCAACATGCATTCAGTGATGATACATAGCACATACTCTTGGATGAACAACTAATAACAACTCACATAACAACTTAATTACATAGCAACATATTCATTCGCAGCGGAACATAATGCACTTTCAACATTTATGAAAATCAATGTGATACCAGATATTACAACCAAAACTCCATTAAAATTCAGCAAGTACTTCAACTTGCATATATTCATTAAACAACTAGTTTTCCATCAAAATTCAGCACTACCGATTCTTCGGCTTAGTGCGTACAACCAGCATTCGGTGCATTAACAAAAAAACAACCAATTCAACTAAAATACTTAGTAAAATTCAGCAACAAGAAAACATCAAATAAACAACATAAACAATCGTTCATCCCCCCAAGAGTGCTACGTATCAGAGCGACCAACGACACCTTACGGGAACTACGCTCTATTCTTGACTACCTGCAAATTACCACCAGCGGAGGTAACATACAACGGAAAAGGGTGAGATATCATTAATATAACATAGAGCATGATAGAAAACATGTCGGGAACTCATCACAGCACTATAAGTTTCGAAATCATAAACATCATCGACAACAACTGCAACAATCCATACCTCACGTAAAACAACATTAATATACAACTAACATAATTATGCAACTTCATGTGACTCAACAATGCGACTCAACTGTGCATATGCATGTGGTACCAATTTGGGAGACAACTCTCCACAACTCGGGACAGGGCCAACACCCCGAACCCATCTAGGAGCCAACACTCCAAAACTCGGGACAGGGCCAACACCCCGAACCCATCTAGGAGCCAACACTCCAAAACTCGGGACAGGGCCAACACCCCGAACCCATCTAGGAGCCAACACTCCAAATAACGCCAATACAGGCACAACCGTCGCCAATCCAGGACAAATGCTATGCCATGAAATGCATCTATTATGGACTACAACACAACCATAGCAACCATATAACAAGGCATTATGCCTACAACCAGAATCTCCATAACAGAGCATCATAACATCATACCACTCGTACAACCATCACTTTCTACTCGTTCACATATGGGAACAATAACAACATAATTTCAACATTTACGACCGTTCATGTAAAGGAACATTGTGACATCGTATCAACAAATAGGAACTCAAAGTGTTCACACAAAACGGCTATTCCTATACAGGTATAACATCGACATCAGTTCTACAATTAATCTTTAACATTTTATCGTAATAACAACATTACGGCATCTTCTCACATAATTAGTTACAAATCAATCACAACCAGGTAACTGTCCTTTTTGGACCAGTACCTGAAACTGGCGCCTTAGACCAACTCGGCCATCTTGACGCCCATTAGGGAAAACCATTAGAGCGTTGTACGAATAACCGTATAGCATATTCGTTCTACGTATTTGCCCATAAGGAAAACCTTAGAGCATCGCACTAATAATCACCTAACACATTCATTCCTACATAGAAATCTGGTCCCATTAGGGAAACCTTTTCCTTAACATTTATCGATTAACGAAAACTATACCTATGACTCGATCCCCACATGAATTCGATCATACTCCCAGTTATAGAATTGAACCCCACCCTTACCTTAGAATTGAGGCCAATTCCACGCTTTCCGATTCCGCTTCTGCTCTACGGTGATTTTTCTGCAGAAATCTCCCGAATTCACCGATGGATGATTCTTCGCTCTCCACTTCGTAACTTCTCTTTTCCGTCTTTCCTTTCCCAAAAAATGATGTAATTAAGGGTAAAAGAGTCTACGGGAATATATTTTTGCTACAAAATCTCATTCGACCAGAACACGTTCAAATTCTGCATAACTGCAGTTTTTGCTCGTGTGACGATCGTCACACTCCTGTGACGGTCGTCATAGCAGAAAAATTAATTTTTTTTCAATTTTTTCTAGATAGAACATCTCTTTAGCTTTCCAACGCTTCGAACGGGGGTCAAGTCCGACTTACGGATCAAGAGATATGAATTTTCAAAGTTTTCCAACAAAACTAGAATTTTTCCGACAATTCGACCGATTCAATTCCTTTCTTCGAGACGAACTCATACTCAAATACGACTACGACGCAACGAGACATAGCAAAGTCATAATTGAATTTAATCGAAATAAAACGGGCGTTACAGTTAGTCATATGATGGTTCTCCTTAGTTTGATAATCGAAAAAATGTCTATGGTCTCATGGTGGGCTCCTAAATTATTCATGGTTGGAAAAGTCAGCTTGCAAGACTTTATACTTTTTTCAATTGCAATTTCAACAATGGGCTTATGAAAGAAAAACAATGGGCTTTGGTTTCTTTTTGTGAAAAAAATGTTATATGGGCTTTGTAAATTCTAAGAAAGAAAATGGGCTTTCGCTTGTGATGATTTTTTGGAATTATTGTAATGTTTGGTAAAAGTGTAAATGGGCTTGTACAAAACAATAAACATTCATTTTTGTAATTTTCTTGTAATGGATTTGGATATAATTTTGTAAGGACTTTGTTTATTTTTGGAAACTTTGTAACATGAATTTGAACTTATGAAAGAAAAACAATGGGCTTTGGTTTCTTTTTGTGAAAAAAAAATGTTATATGGGCTTTGTAAATTCTAAGAAAGAAAAAGGGCTTTCTCTTGTGATGATTTTTTGGAATTATTGTAATGTTTGGTAAAAGTGTAAATGGGCTTGTACAAAACAATAAACATTCATTTTTGTAATTTTCTTGTAATGGATTTGGATATAATTTTGTAAGGACTTTGTTTATTTTTGGAAACTTTGTAACATGAATTTGAACTTATGTGTGGGCTTTGAAGAATATTTTGGGCTTGTAATTTTCCCCTCACATCTTTGTATTTGAAGCGTGCTTGATTTTACAAATCTTCGTACAAAAAATGATGACATTCTTGAATTAACTTGCCATATCCAAAAATTCACTTGAAACCACTTTGAACATGTTTGAATAATTAGCATCTTGACCAACTTCCTTGGGAAATAAAATCGCTTATGAAATTCCGGCTTTGGAATGAATTAAAGCCTCGAAACAGAAATACATTCTTCTAAACTTTTTCACTTGATCAAAAATCATGCCTTGAAATCAGAGGGATTATGAATTGAGATATGAAGTTTCAAAATGCCGCACAGAACCTAATAGAACTTGATCTGGTCCTCGATGATCATTTTCATGAACCACTTGATTTAGCACCACCTGATAAACTGACTTGAATTGGGACACACCATGATTGAAACTTATACATTGGCCTTGGTCTTAGAAGCAAGATATATTGCCTGACCAAGATTAGGTCAACCCAAGACAATTCTGAATCCATATTGCCCACATTCCTGACTATATGTCCTCAAGTGAAACTCAAATTTAGGCAACAGGAAAACCACCTATATTTTGGATTTTTTGGATAATTGTCGGTGGGTGGTGCACAAGTGAAGTTATATACAGGTAGGAAAAAGTTGAGGTATGATAAATGCCCCTATCTAATTGGCTTAAACCAAGTAAGATGAACTGCTAAGGTGTTCTTTCTTTCAAGGTAGAAGTCAATTAGATCTGAAGAAAACCCTGAATTTTTCCAAAATGAAAGAAAGTGTTTGGGAAGTGAGATATGCATCAATGTCAACCCTAGAGTGGGCACTAAATAACTTACAAAGGTCACTACCATCAAAAGGATGATAACGGAAGCAATCTGACACCAAAAGGATGACAGACATATCACCAAAAGGATGATAGTCTACACACTCACACTACCTTGACACCAAAAGGATGTAGGGGTCTATTACCAAAACGATAATGGAGAACACTCGCACAATCTGGTACCAAAAGAATGACAGACCCGTCACCAAAAGGATGATAGAGCGGACTTACACACACAACCCTAACACCAAAAGGATGTAGGCAACACTCGTATAATCTGGCACCAAAAGGATGACAGACCCATCACCAAAAGGATGATGGAGACACACAAACACACACACAGCCCTGACACCAAAAGGATGTAGGGAACACTCGCACAATCTGGCACCAAAAGGATGACAGACCCATCACTAAAAGGATGATGGAGTGACACACACACACACATATAGCCCTGACACCAAAAGGATGTAGGGAACACTCGCATAATCTGGCACCAAAAGGATGATAGAGCGACACACACACATAAGCTACTACCACCAAAAGTATGATAGAACGACATTCGCACAATCTGGCACCAAAAGGATGACCGACCCATCACCAAAAGGATGATAGAGCAAACTCACACACACAACCCTGACACCAAAAGGATGTAGGGAACACTCGCGTAATCTGGTACCAAAAGGATGACAGACCCATCACCAAAAGGATGATGGAGCGACACACACAGCCTTGACACCAAAAGGATGTAGAAAACACTCGCACAATCTGGAACTAAAAGGATGATGGAGCGACACACACACACAATCCTGACACAAAAAGGATATAGGGAACACTCGCACAATCTGGCACCAAAAGGATGATAGACCCATCACCAAAAGAATGATGGAGCGACACATACACACACAGGTTACTATCATCAAAAGGATGATAGGAACTTCCCAAATTTGAAGGTCACCAACACCAAAAGGATGCAGGCTAGGTTGAACCGACGAGGTTTGGCTATCACCAAAAGGATGATAGTGAGGAAATTGACAAAAGGTTAAGTTTGTTGGAGATATGATGAGTGAGGCTTACCAACACATCAATAAAAGTTTGAAGCAAAGAAGTCACCGAGGAACACCATCATTGTCAACAAAAGGTTGAAAGGAAACAACTCACTAGGGAACGCCCAAGAGGAAGGTTGGATTGAAACAAATCAACGGGGAACGCCCACCGACTCAGAGAAACGTCATTGGTTGAGCTGAGGATGCCAACTTCAACAACAAAAGGTTGAGAATACAACTCAATGAGGAACGCCCACTGACATTCTTGGAGATCACAATCTTAACCATAAAAAGTTGAAATGATTTCATGAGGAATGCCTATGAACTGGAAGGAGGTGCCCCTGACTGGGCTGAGTTTGCTTTTGATATCATGTCTTACTCAACAAAAGGTTAAACAACATCGTGAGGAACACTCACGGTTTTGAATAACATGCCCCTGGCTGGGCTGAATGTTGCTTCGAAGCTATTGAACTTGATTAACAAAAGGTTGATCAACTTCGTGGGGGAACACCCATGATCTTGCAGAAGATGCCCCTAGTTGGGTTGAATGTTGCTTTGAAGCTCTTGAACTTGACCAATAAAAGGTTGATTCAACTTCGTGTGGGATGCCCACGGTCTTGAATAACATGCCCCTGACTGGGATGAATCTTGATTTTTGAAATTCTCACCAACCACAAGGTTGAAACAACTTCGTGGGGAACGCCCACGGTCTTGACGAAGATGCCCTTGACTAGGCTGAAAACCGTCTTGGAAATTTGAGATTGATATTGGACCTTGACTTGCATATGAATGCTTGATGTTAAGAATGATGTTCCATATCGAATGGAAATGCAAATGCAAATGCAGACTCACAGAGATGCAAGTGCTGGGGAAGTATGATATGGTTTAGAGTATGCATATGATACTCATGATGTTTATGATATCGGATGCAATGCGTATGATGCACATGATTATAGACGGGTGATTGGATATGCAGGTGGGAGGTGCCAGCATATGATACTTTTGTTGGTTGCCAATGCGGATTAGACTTTGGATGGTGGGAGGGCTTGATTTCCTCAACACACAGTTTGTTGAAGACGTCATGATTGAAGCAGACAAAGATGCTCCGGATGCCCCAAGCCTGATCACTTGTTGATTTGTTGTGAACCCGCTTCAGAGAGGATCACAATTATGCTTGATGGTCAGGATGACCTGGTCTTGCCCCAATGTCAACATGGTAATAGTCTTCCCTTGATTAACTAATTCTGATTTGTGGAAGCTGAGCTTTGATGCTTTGGGATGACTTACCCCTGATTGAACTCTTGAAGGATTTTCCCTAGCCTATGGGTATCGAGGTAGCCTTACTTCATGTCAGCCACTAAAAGTTCAAGTTCCTCTTTGATTTCCCCTTGTTGGAGTGTCTTGGATGTCTAACACCGATTTGCAATTAAAATTGTACATTCACAAATGGTAATATTAATGCCAAGTTCAAACAAGTTTTGAAATAGTTTCGTTTTATTGAAGTGTCGTGATAGTAAGAGACGAATGGACCGTTAGTCCAGACGTAGTGCTAATTCGATTGGTGTAGAAGATATCACAAGGAAAATGACACTAATGCTAATGATTAGCAAATGTGATTAGTCAGTCTACGCAACCTTGCAATAGTATGCTTTTAGGATAAACCTCGCCTCAATTAGGTCTTTCGATGGTTGTAACGTGGTTTGGTTCACGGTTATGAAACAAAGGATATTAGGCTCAAAGTATGATTTGTACCCGCCCCTTCTTCACAATGTTCTCCAGTCCTATGTTCATCTAATTTTGCATACATTTATCTCCCAAAAGGGTTGACGGTATAAGAGTTATTATTCAAGGTTTGCTCAAAATGGCAGTCACCTTATTTTTCTTTTGATGGATGTTAGTGACCCTTTGATTTCGATATGGTGGCCATTGAATCTTACTTTGTTTTTGTTGAGGGTTTCGAGGGCCTCTTTTGATTTTTGCTTTTAATCCCTAACTTTTGCATGGACTGATTTCGCTTGTCGAGTCCATCGGGATTGCCTTGATTTTTGCCTAAGTCCCCTTTGAGGTGCTTGACTCAGCAGGCTTTTGATTTTTTTGACTTTTTGTTGGAGGATTTTGACTGCCAAGTCATGGGTCTTTGAGGAACAACCATCATGTCGTTTGGATTTTGCTTTGTGATTCGAGTGCATAATTGGATTAACTGAACACTACTTTTCCTCAGGTTGAGTGTAAAGGGTTTATAGATCTAAAGGAAACTGCTATTCTAAGCTCGAAGTGTTTAACTAAGGTTTAACTCCTTGTTTCTCCAGTGTTTGGGGATTTGAAACAATGCATGTACATAATCGACGAGATTTTGTTTGAAAGCATACAGTTTGCAATTATGGGTATTTCGTTGTCATCATCCTCCCCCCAATCATGCTAAACAATAGTTGATAAAGAGTGAGGTGGACAAATATGCCTATGATTCATGATAAGTGAAAACAATGAGTGAATACGACATAACTATTTTGAAACCTGCACAAATAATGCATTAATCAAACCAAATACGAATGGAAATGTTTAAAGCGTACAATACTTAAACGAACAAAGACAAAATACAAGGATGCAAAAGATGAAATGGCAACATGACTGCCTTCTTCAGGGAGATGAACTTGACTTGACTTAATTTGATACTAGCACTAGCTTGGTGGCGGCATTGGATTATTGATGACATTTGGAGTCTTCCCATTGAAGTTGATAGCATTCCTGTCAATCATATCTTGAACTTTATGCTTGAAAGCCCTGCAGTTCTCGATTGTATGACCTGAAGCACCCTTATGAAACTCACAATGGGCATTTTCATCATAGTCGAATGGAATGACAGTTGGGGGAGCTAAGTCTCTCAAAGAAATGACCTTTTTCTCCAGCAACTGAGCAAAGATCTGAGCATATGGAATTGGCAAACGATCAAAGACTTTGTCTGGCTTCCACGTCCTCTCTTGATTGGGCTGACGTTGTTGTCGAGCAACTTGTTGTTATTGAGCAGCCTGCAGTTGTTTATGTTAAGGAGGATACTGGTACCTTTCCTGGTTGTAGGATTGTTGCTGAGGAGCTTGTTGCTGGGCTTGAATAGCTTAAACAGCTGGAAAATAAGGCATTGGAGAGTATTGTGCAGCAGTAACATACGAATACTGATAGTAAAGGATTTGATAAGGCATAGGAATTGGATCCTGTTGAGAAGCCTTCCCATTCTGCACAGAGATGGCATTTGTTTCACCCTCTTTCTTCTTGTATCCACTAAAAGGCTTCTTGGCACCATCCTGACTGCTAGAACCTCCTTGATTCCTTCCACTCTTCATATCTTCTTCAATTCTCTCACCGATGATCACCATGTCATAGAATCTAGCAGAAATGCTACCGATCAAATTCTCGTAGTATTGCCTTGCAAGGTACCCGTGAAGATATCAATTAGTTCACGGTTAACCAAAGCTGGATGCACCCTTGCAGCTAGCTCTCTCCATCATTGTGCGTACTCCTTAAAGGATTCGATGTCCTTCTGAGCCATACTCTGAAGTTGAGTACGGTTAGGAGCAAGATCAGTGTTATATTTGTACTGCTTAACAAACGCATCAGCTAGTTCAGCCCAAGTGCGTACACTGCTACGCTCTAGCTGCATATACCACTCGAGGGATGCTCCAAACAAGCTTTCTTATAAGCAATGAATCATTAGCTTTTCGTCTCTGGCATAGGCAGCCATCTTACGACAGTACATCTTCAGATGAATGTTTGGGCAACTGAGGCCTTTGTACTTTGAGAATTCAGGTGCTTTGAACTTGGGAGGAATGACGACATCCGACACCAAGCACAATTCAAGAGTGCTGAGAGAGTTTGAGTTGTGCCCCTCTATAACTCGGAGTTTCTCAGCTAGATCAAGACACATCTTGATGGCTTCTAAATCCTAAGCAGCAACAGGACTGGTAATGGGAATAGCAGCATGATAGTTTTGCATATCGTCATACTGGTCTAGCAGACTCTCTTCAGCATGAGGAATGGGGATCTAAACAACAGTAGGTTGGGCTTGCGGGATAGCTCCAACAGTAACTCCAGGCGCTAGGATTGGTTGGGAAGTGGTTCCTTCAGCTGTGGTAGCGAAGTTCATTGGCATCCCATAGGGGTTGGGAACAGGAACTGAAAGCCTTGAGGTAGACCCTTACACTTGTCCATTGTTGTTGACGACAGCAGCTTCTCGCAATTCTTCTTCCTTTCTGGCTGTAAGCAGGGCTTCAAGAATCTGGTCAATCTTTCCCTTGATGAAGTCCAACTCCTCTCTGAAGGAAACTTGTTCGTGCTGAATCTGCACCATCATTCGTCTTGTATTGGCTCTAGTTGCATACTGGTGTCGAGGAACCAACTTGATTTATTGGAGAGGAAGGAAGGAGAAATGAGATTCTACTGAAGGAATGAAAATGCAAGATGCACAACAAATGCAATGCAATTCAAGACCCAGGATCTCAGGATCACATATTCAAACAGTTTTAAAGCTGGTGACTGTAATGGGTATGTAACCATAGTTTCTGATCAAAGAAACCTGAAATTCTAGTATGCAAATCTCATATGTCCCAAGAACATTGATCTTTGCTCAACATGGACGAGGGCGGACCATGACCAATTTAAATTCCTTTAAGAATTAACAATGTCATGACCAACGTCATGACCTCTGTTGTGACATCTGCGTACTGACAGACTATTTATCTAAACATTTAAATTATGCAGAATTGTAAATACTGAAAGATAAATAACACAATGAATTGTTAACCCAGTTCGGTGCAACATCACCTACATCTGGGGGCTACCAAGAAAAGAAGGAAATCCACTATTAGCAGAATCAATTCAGGGCTAAACTCCCCCGTTTACAAATCCTCACTTAATCTCTACCCAATGCAAATACGGCCTAGACACCACTAGACAAGAGTATACCCATTCACTCCCCCTTAATCACAGCAGTGATTATACAATTCATTACAAAAGACAGACTTTAGAAGACACTCTTCAAAGTCACAATACTTGATTTTGCTTAACAGCTTCAATCAAGGACAATGAACACAACAGTTCATACACACTAACCAAAGCAATTATACAACATTACAATTGCTTGGCACACAAGAAATCCTAAGACTCCTATACACGTGAAGAATCACTGTATACCATAGAATGCTCCACTCACAAAACACACGTGAAGAGCACCACTCTTCACTCACAAATATGTCTACCGCAATGTATCAAAAAATACAAAGGGTGACTTACAAACACAAGGGACTCTCAAACCCTAGACCTTAATTCTACACTTAAGTTTTTCTTGTTGTGAGTGCTTACTTTTTCCTTGCTTCAGCTCCTCCTTTTATAGCAAAGCAGACTGAGCTTGGGTTGGCCACAAGTAACAAACTTTAGGTTAAACTTGGTTAAACCACTTTCAATAATGCAAGGTGCTGTCAAATTAGGTCACAGCAGCTTCATGTTATGTCCAGCCCTGACTCGAATCTTGCCTGAGATAACTAAGAAGCCATAAGAGGTTTCTTAAAATTTAGCCTGAGATATATCGGGTATCATAATAGAAAAACAAACCATGCACGCCTGATGTCATATGACCAATGTCATAACATTCAGTCATGACATTCAGCTTCACTTACTCTTAGCTTTCCAGCTTTCCCTGCTAAACACTTCTGCAGAATCCTCTTCATGATAGTAGAAATAAATGTATTATAGTTTCCTAAAAAGCATCAAATATCCTTTTTATGAACACCCATTAAATCTGCACTTTCTTTCTAATAACTCTCTTAGGCCTGTACATACTGATGAGGAATATCCAACAGTACCAAAACACTTTTGTCAAGAGATATAACACATCACCCCCTACTGTACCAGACGTTGATGTTATAACATTCAGTATGACATCCATGACAGGAGTTCTGTCATCAGCTCCTGCTGCACCAGTAGCGATTTCATGACATTGGTAATGACATCCATGACAACAGTTCTGTCATCAGCTCCTGCTAGCTCCTTCTGCATCCATGACAGCAGCTCTGTCATCAACTACTACACCACAACTCCTGCTGTTTATAACACATGACAGTAGTTCTGTCATGACATCAGATGGATGTCGTGATAGATGTCACGACATTCAGCATGACATTCACATTAAAACACTCCACTATTGTTCTCTCACCACAGTAGATGGAGATGTTATAACGTCCTGCTTAACATCAGTGCAGGATCATGTTTTACCAAAATTTAGCCAATCATAGAACCATGGACAATTCTATATCATAGAACCATGGAACTAACAAACTCCCCCTTTGGCAAATTTTGGCTAAAACAACTTATCAGGGCAGCAGCAGTAGTTTTCCCAGCCTCACACACTATCATGCTCCCCCTTGATAGTTGCAACAGATAACAACACTTTACTCCCCCTTGGTTTAGTCAAAATTTGACAAACATTGGAGTAAGTGAACATACTGCACATGGTGTCCAAGTCTGATGTTTCTTGATCTCTAAAGACTGCACCAACAATCATGGACAGTGACTTAACCTCCTTGCTGAACTCACTCAGCCAGTGTAAAATCAGCCCTGAACCATAGCTCCTTGAGAGTACACCATGGCCTAACGCATCCTCACAAGTTGTCATAATTCCTTGGATAGGCAAGGTGTCATACACATAAGGGTCTCAGAAGAGCACACCAGCAGCAGCTTACCAGATCAACCACCAGAACATCATAGAGAGAAATAAACTCTCATGAAGCTTCCTTAGAGACACACTGTTCAGGCAAGTACTGTAGCTACCCATCAGACAGGTACACAGCTCCCCCTGTCATGCATTATCAGCACTCCCTCTAAGAGAGAGAACTATCTGTAAGATTACTCATATTCATCTTTGAAAAAGAACTGGAGCAATCTTCAAGATGTCAGGGTGAATGTCCTTCCTTATGCATAAGATCAAGGTTGATGGTGTCTTGATCTTCATCTTCACAACACAGGGAGAGAGGCTTAAAACCCTGGTTTGATCCATTCCTACCCAATGAGAGAACCAAGAGCAGAACCATTGTTGAGTTCATCATGATCAGTAACACAATGTCACAACACCTGGTATGACATTCCATCCTCCTAGAGGCATACAGTCATAAACTGCTTGAAGCCACAAGCAATCTTGAGACATAACTGAACTATATCCTAGATAGAAGTATACCTCCCCATACCAAGGATCACTAGTGCTCTATTTCCAGAAGCACGTGAATGGAAAACATAAGACTCATCTTCATGTCTTCAAGAGCTCACTCCTTGTTCAACACACCTGTTGAGCGCATTCACTTACTGCTTGAACCATAGGTAACTAGTACACCCATCAGACAGAAGCTCTCCCCCTATCTCTTATAAAAGTTGCTCCAAGATCACCATATTATCTCTCATGATCAACTCAATGCTCATACAGTGAGAAGGCACCAAACTGATCCACCTCTTCCTAGAGTTACTTGTAGCAGAAGAGACCACTTCTCCACAAGTATTCTGACCTTAGGCTGAGTACAAGATAGACACCCCATAATCTAAGACATTATTTCCTAATCACTCTCCCATATGATAAGTTAGAAAGCTTATGATTTAACTGGTGAATCTTCTCATCACAATCCAGACTTTCATGCAGTCAACCAATGATCCACTCCAGTCTTGTCCATTCCTTTCACATCATATTCCAAGATAGTCTTTTTACCTCATCATTCTCCCATATGACAAGATAGATTACTTCTTAGTCAAGATGTGAATCACAAGTTCTGCACCAGATCTTCAAATCCTTTGCCAAGGAAAACCAGACCATATCCATTGGTTCACAACTGGACTTACTTCTGCCTAGTAATCCAACTGAAGATCTTTAGAGAAAACAGCTCCACCAGCTTGATCAAATACATCTCCAAAAGAGGGTAATCTTCTATACACACCTTAGGGCTTCTACCACAAACTCTAATATATGAACAAAAACAGATCCTCCTTTGGTCTACCCTTCTACACAAGAGTAATTAGTTCCAAGCATGAACAGTCTCAGAACCTTTTGTGGTCTTCAAATAACTACCCTTCTGCACCAGAATAGTTTTCTAAAGGCTCACTAGTTAAATAACCAAATGTCACTGTTTGGTTACTCAGCATCTTTCAGAGCTCTAGCAAGCTTGATCTTCATATCCTACATGCTCCAAGGCAACTTAGATACACCAAGACTTGGACCTGTAACACCTACTCCTTTACACAGCTCCTGCAAACTGCATGAGATGAAGCATTACTTCCATTCATACCTGAGAAGATCAACTTATCTTCATCACTTGAGGCCTTGAAGTTTCTACTTGATGTCACAACTTTGGTTAAGACATCCAGCTGGAGAGTTCAGGCTTTCATTCTGCCACTTAGAAGATCCTCATCACTCTATCAGAACAAGAGTATATAGACTTGATATCAAGTAGGAGTAGACGACCTCTATTCTGCTTTGTTGTACCTTGAAGTGCATTTGCTTTAGGAACTCTTCTTTAGAGAAATCAATCATGCCAAAGCTTGATTCTTCAGAGAGGAGGGATAAAGTAAATATTTACAAAAGGAATCATGCTTTCCTTAAGTAGAGACTTCTTCAGAAAATTAGAGATAACTACCACTTATCCCTGACCTCCAAGCTGAGCAAGATCTCATGCTCCTGTGCACTTAGATCAGAAATGAACTGACCCAAGCAGAGCTACCAGCACCATCTTCTAGACCAGTTTCTTTCCAGGAAACTTTCTAGATATGCTTCAGAGACTAGAACACACCTGCTGCACTCTAATAAGCTATCTTTATCTCCACTTCCATCAGCACTACATTCTAGTCTTAGTTTTTTTCTAGGAAACTTACTAGAATAAAGTCAGATCCTACCACACATGCGTATGGTACCTGTGATTCACTCCTTGAATCAATAGAATTCTACATAATCTCTGCTGATGGAATGTCTTAACATCTGGTTGAACATCAGATCCTTGAAGCAGACAGAGCAGATCTGGGGCCTGATGCTTGAGAAACAACTTGATCATCAACTAAGGATAATCCCTTAAATATTTGAGAATATAACAATGAATCTTAAATCCTTGTAATAGATCCTTCTCTGAACTTCATGGATAATAAATTAAATACATGTGTAGACCACAAATAGCAATTAATCTTAAATCCATACAACTTCAGGAATACCAAGGCTGAAACATCAAGGCTGACACCCTTGACTCAACCTGCCTATGACTTCCTCTGTTGAAAGAGCCTTTGCAAGTCATGAGTGGTGAAAATAAATCACCTCCCACTATCCTTTCTAAAACAGCCTTTGTAATACATAGTAGAACAACCCAAGCACACCATCTGCCAATCATCTACACAACTGCCACAGCCATGCATCAAACTGTATATAGGCCAATATTCTTTCAGGGCTACCAGAGTTCTTTCATCATAAAAATATGCAGCGGAACCACCAAAAGAACATCTTCAACATGCCCTAAACAAGTTGTCAGAGCATTTAACAGGTCATTGGGGCTTCTATATCAGAGGCACATCAGCAAATACGTAGAATCCCTCATTAGCAGGAGTGAACACACACTTCTCCTTAACTCCATAAGCAGTAGCTCTCCCATTTAGCAAGATTAGCAAATCAGCAACCAACGTCATGACCAACTTCATGACCTCTGTTGTGACATCTGCGTACTGACAGAGTATTTATCTAAACATTTAAATTCTACAGAAATGTAAATGCTGAAAGATAAATAACACAATGAATTGTTAACCCAGTTCAATGCAACATCACCTACATCTGGGGGCTACCAAGCTAGGAAGGACATCCACTATTAGCAGAATCAATTCAGAGCTAAACTCCCTCGTTTATAACTCCTCACTTAATCTCTACCCAATGCAATTTCTGCCTAGAGACCACTAGACAAGAGTATACCCACTCACTCCCCCTCAATCACAGCAGTGATATACAATTCATTACAAAAGATAGACTTTAGAAGACACTCTTCAAAGTCACAATACTTGATTTTGCTTAACAGCTTCAATCAAGGACAATGAACACAACAGTTCATACACACTAACCAAAGCAATTATACAACATTACAATTTCTTGGCACATAAGAAATCCTAAGACTCCTACACACGTGAAGAATCAATGCATACCACAGAACTCTCCACTCACAAAACACACGTGAAGACCACCACTCTTCACTCACAAATATGTCTACCGCAATGTATCAAAAGATACAAAGGGTGACTTACAAACACAAGGGACTCTCAAACCCTAGACCTTAATTCTACACTCAAGTTTTTCTTGTTGTGAGTGCTTACTTTTTCCTTGCTTCTGCTCCTCCTTTTATAGCAAAGCAGACTGGGCTTGGGCTGGTCACAAGTAACAAACTTTAGGTTAAACTTGGTTAAACTACTTTCCATAATTCAAGGTAATGTCAAATTAGGTCACAGCAGCTTCATGTTATGTCCAGCCCTGACTAGAATCTCGCCTGAAATAACTAAAAATCCATAACAGGTTTCCTGAAATTTAGCCTGAGATATATCAGGTATCATAACAGAAAAACAAACCATGCACGCCTGATGTCATACGACCAATGTCATAACATTCAGTCATGACATTCAACTTCACTTACTCTTAGCTTTCCAGCTTCCCCTACTGAACACTTCTGCAGAATCTTCTTCGTGACAGTAGAAACAAATGTATTATAGTTTCCTAAAAAGCGTCAAAGATCCTTTTTATGAACACGCATTAAATCTACACTTTGTTTCTAATAACTCTCTTAGGCCTGTACATACTGATGAGGAATATCCAATAGGACCAAAACACTTCTGTCAAGAGATATAACACATCAACCCCTGTTGTACCAGACATTGATGTCATGACATTCAGTATGACATCCATGACAACAGTTCTGTCATCATCTCCTACTAGCTCCTGCTGCACCAGTAGTGATGTCATGACATTGTTAATGACATCCATGACAACAGTTCTGTCATCAGCTCCTGCTAGCTCCTTCTACATCCATGACAGCAGTTCTGGCATCAGCTTCTGCTACACCACAACTCCTGCTATTTATAACACATGACAGTAGTTCTGTCATGACAGCAGATGGATGTCATGATAGATGTCATGACATTCAGCATGACATTCACATTAAAATACTCCACAATAGTTCTGTCACCACAACAGATGGAGATGTTATAACATCCTGCTTAACATCAGTGCAGGATCATGTTTTACCAAAATTTAGCCAATCATAGAACCATGGACAATTCTATATCATAGAACTATGGAACTAACAAAACCTTATAGGTAAACCCTATATGGGAATATCTATATTCTTTACCCATAGACCCACTCATGAGATGGTTTCTACGTTGACGGGTATGTAACACCCCACTTCCCAAAACAAATAAAATATAAACATTATAAATAAACATCAGAGTTTTCACCGCCCAAGTGGGATATCACATCACAAAATTCAACATACTCTTCATTCGAAGGTTTTCACAACAAAACAGTGGAAAATGTTCACTAATAAAATACACCAAAGTCATGATACGTCACAGGAAAATAAAATAAGTTCAACATAAAACAACTAAACGCCCAAGTCCCGTGCTACGTATCGGAGCATCCTAAGACTCGACTTGCACACCACAATCCAAGCTAGCTAAGTACCTGGATTATCTGTACTTCCGAGGAAGCATAGACCATAACAAAAACAAAGGGGTGAGAAAACATGATCAAAATATATCGGTAAATACATACATGAAATAGAGGTAGTAAATACGCCAATCACATAGTTTATCACCCAACATTCAACAAACACGACATATAGTCCACCAACCACACAATACAACGTAATGCATATTATGCAACGCAACACCATGCATGCGGTACCGACTCATTGGTTCATTCTATGGAACCCGGATAGATCATATACGCCCGCCCTTGGCCATGATCCGTCCTCACCATTCCCCACTCAAAGAAATACGAATGAATCACATACACTCCCCTGAGCAATGACTCATCCCACCACTACACCATGATATGTATAACACCAAATGCATACAAATTAACACAAGCATACATTGTGCATACGATTCTCAGATCACACCACCATACATCACATATACATATATATGTCATACACCAATCAATCAGACACTTACATAAAGTATTAAGGAATTCACTTCCTATCACCAAATACACACCCTTCATCATTCAATCACCATCCCTACACTTATCATGATCAAAGGGATCCTACAAGGCTAATGCACAAGGCAAAACAGTACCAAAAACCATATTCTGTTGTCACATTCGCTGGTTCATTCATCAGGCGAAGCCCCGCAGCGAATGCTCGCTATGGCTCGCCAGACGAACCTGCTCGCGAAGCCCCTCTCCACTATCGTGCATTCGCTAGGTGAAGGGATTATTCGCCGGGCGAACCTTCGCTGGCCGCACTCGCCAGGCAAACTTTATACCCTTTAGGTCTGGGAGTTTATTTGGAATTACTCGCCCCTGCTCGCTAACATTCGCCAGGCGAACCCTCGCCACCATTCGCCAGGCGAACCTTCACCAACACTCGCCAGGCGAAACCCAGCGAATGTTGCGATACCCCAAAATCCCTACTGTTCTACAATGCCATCTGAGCCAATTCCAAGCCTAACATGCTACCTCCAACTTCTATCCTATTTACAGTACAAATATTACATACTACCCTCATGGATTGCTCTCTAATTTCCACTACATAACCAACCTTCAGGTATACCTCAAATACCTCTGAAGTCACCCAGAACTTCCCTAAAACCGTAACCTCAGCCTATACCCCCAAATTTAACAGTATCAACAACAATTCATCAACATCAAGCATCAATTTATCAATATCAACAACAATTACAAGCATGCCAATATACAACTTCATACATCGACAAATCCCTACGGGGTTAAGGAATCCCCTCTACCCTATTCATGTATATACCATCTCAATCAGTTTCTCCCCCCTTACCTCGATAGTTGTTCCAATTGGTGAAGAATTCCTCCAAGGTTGGACAGCTTTGACCTTCCCTCTTCCTCTCTGTTCTTCGCTCTTCTCCTTTCTCCCAATTATCTTCTCACGGTTCTATCGTGACTTTTTTTACTTTCCTCTCTCTCTAACTCCCTATTATCTCCTCAACTCCCATTCTATATTCTTTATCCCAATATTAATAATATTATTACTAATAATAATAATACTAATACTAATATTACCACCAATACTAATAATAATAATAATAATAATAATAATAATAATAATAATAATAATAATAATACCACCAATATTACTATTTATTATTAAGTCATTATATTATTACATCAACTCCACATTTATCAAATAACCCTTATAAATCAAGGATACCCACCAACATACTCCATCACACCCCCACCTAAGGGCACACCAAAATACAATAATTAAAATAACACTAAAATGGCTAAACAATTAAAATGGGTGTTACAGGGTACGATTCTCATGATCAAGGACACTAATCACATGAGCGTCACATAACAGGATAGTTGTATTACGACGATAATGACGACAAAGTCTCTTTTAAGTGGAGCCCTCATGTTAGGCACACAAGGAGCAAGTCCTTGGAGACTAACACTACACGACCACCAATATAGAACTGGTGCTAAAAGGGTTCCTTGAATCACAAACCCTTCATTAATTAAGTCGTTCAACAGGCTAGTTGTGTTACAACAAGATCTACAAATAAGTCTCCTCTAGGGGAGCTTTCATGCTAAGCACATAAAGAGAAAGTCCTTGGGGACTAAACTATGCGGTTCAACAGAGTCGCCGCCGGACTTTATTTATCCCGAAGAGACGGGAAATCAAAATATCTAAAAAGTCTTTTAAAATGAAAGGACAGGAACAGGGTCGTCACAACCGATGTTCCGGGTTTGGGAGTCGGTTATGCAAGGGGAAGGTATTAGCACCCCTCACGTCCGCTGTACTCAACGGAAACCTCTTAGGGTGATTTGCGATGGGTGTTATCTAAGCTTTGCTTCTTTTCTTCTCAATGATAAATGCGAGTTGGTAGGATAAAAGGATAAAGACTTCAGGGGAAATGGGTGGTTATATGATGAGGTGCTCGCCAAGGATTGGGGCCCTTGTGCCTACTGTCGCTTGCGCGAATATAAGGTGCCGGCAAAACAGAAGAGTCGCCACCTTTCGTTATTTATCCCTCAGAGCGGGAAAGGAAACGATCGGAAAAAACCTGACGAAAAAGGGTAAGACAAGGTCGTCGCAACCATTGTCTGGGTTCGGGAGTCGGTTACGCAAGGGGAAGGTATTAGCACCCCTCACGTCCGTCGTACTCGACGGGATCCTCGCTTGTTTGTTTACTTGGACGGGTTGGTTATAATCTATCTACCTATCAAGGCTGGCTGAAAAAGAAAAGAAAAATGACTCGGCAAAGCGTCGCACTTTATGCCTACGTATTCTCATCAGAGAATGAGAAATCAGAGTCAACGTAGTTCGGCTAACTACGGGTGATTATGGGGAAAGGTTGCTCGCTAGGATGTCGCATCCTATGCCTACGTACTTTCATATGGTATGAAAGATCAGAGCAAACATAGTTCGGCTAACTACGGGTTAAATGGCTCAACTAAGAGGGAGACTATCAAGTCCTACTGTTATCATGCCATGGATTCATCCTATGGTTGAGGTTTGAACAGGGAACTCCTAGATGTTGTCATGCATAGGTTTCAACCTAAAGGTCTATCATCAAATCCTCATCCGAGGAAATGAGAGTCCTAAGGGATCATGTCAATGATACACCAAAACAGACAAAGCATCAACTTTAACAGTAAAATGCATGCAATGCAAGTGAGGGAGGAAATGTGTGTGGGGTTTCAGCCTCCACAAGCTCGTCTCGACCTCAAGCCAGTCATGAAATAACAGTAATCATACTGAAGATAAACAGCATACCATCAAGCAATGAACAAATAGGGGAAATGAAGTGCCCTCAGGCAAACAAACACATGCTTGAGAAAGAAAGAATCTACTCTCTAATCCTAACCCTAATCACAGAATCTGAATCAAATCTAAGCACTAAAACAAGACCCTAAACAAGAGAATTCAATCCCAGTCTTCAAGCTTCAGAACAAGCTTACCAAAGAGAGGGAGCTAAGCAAGCAGACTCATAGTGTCTTCCTCAGGAAAGCACTAGGAGGTGTATACTCAGGAGTCATATCCTATGTGGCTCAACCACTGTGATCAGTTTACGTTCCTCCTCAGGAGAAACTAAACTCACAAGCAGGCTCCAACATCACTGGATATTTAGGAAATCCTATCTGAACTAGTGGAACTAAGTGAATAGACCCATAGGACCTTCCTCAGGAAAGTACTAGGAGGCTTTCACTTAGGAGTTGTATCCCATGTGGCTCAACAACATGTGATCAGTTTACATTCCTCCTCAGGAGAAATTAAACTCACAAGTTGGCTCCAACATCATTGGATACTTGAGAAATCCTAGATAAACTAAGGGAACTAAGTGAATAGGCCCATAGGACCTTCCTCAGGAAAGTACTAGGAGGCTTCCACTTAGGAATTGTATCCCATGTGGCTCAACAACATGTGATCAGTTTACATTCCTCCTCAGGAGAAATTAAACTCACAAGTTGGCTCCAACATCATTGGATACTTGAGAAAGAGGTGAGAATAAAGAATGAAAGTCATTCATAGTGCCTTCCTCAGGAAAGTACCATGAACTTCCTTCAAACTTCAGGATCTCAAACCTCACAGACAGGGGACAAGCCAAGCTCTGGGTCTCTGAGTCTTGATCTACAATCTTCTCTTCATGATGCTCTCCATCAAGGTCTTCAAGACAACACAAGCCCCTCAACAAATTCCCCACAATGAACCCCAAAGATGAACAGATAACCACAGGGTAGACAAAATCAACAGGCAACTTCAGAAAGTACCTAAAAATACTAAACCAAGGGGGAAAAATCTAACAATTATTCACAAGGGTCCTCAACATATACCCATAACATCTACATAGGCCTCTACCTAAAAATCAAGACAAAACTTATTCAAAGAAAGTGAATTCTTCACCTAAGCACAACCTAAACCCTAATTAGGATACCCTACATCTACCCTAATTAAACTAATCAAAATTTAATTCTAAAATTCTAGAATAAATCCTATGGGGAACTATGATTCATCATCTAATTGCACAAAAAAGAATGGATTAAAAATACTAAAGGAAGGTCCTAAAACAATTCTTGCAAAATCATGCATCAACTAAAAGAAAGAAAATACACTATATTAAAGAAAATACCACTAAAAATTCTACATTAAAAATAAAATTCCATTTTTATTTTTATATTTTTCTACACAAAATTATCTAATCATAGAAAAAAGAATGGACAAAAAAGAATTATTTATCAATTATTTATGAATTTTCTAAAACAGAAAAATATTAAAAGAAAATAAAAGAAATTAAAACAATTAAAAGGGAGGGGGGGTTGGAATAGCAAGGCGCGCCAGTTGGTTTCAGTTGGGCCAGATAAAAGGGGGGTGGGGATAGCGAATTAAGCCCATAGACCAGTTTAAATGAAACGACCGCGTTTCACTTTTTAAACTTTTCCCTCCATCTTCAGATTGAATCTGGGCCGCGCGATGAGATTAAATTGTCAAACTTGGGGACTAATCCAACGGACCACCTTCATCGTCCCCAACGATTCTAGGGTTTTCAGAAACCCTCCATCCATGCACTCATCTTCCCCTCACTCGTCCTCCCTGCTCAGGCCACGAAATGCCACGATTCCAAAACGAAAAATCTTCTACTACTCAAGAGGAACACAACCATACGTATACTTTCCCCTAATTCTCCCTAGATCATCCTAACAGAAGCCCTTAAGATCATGGTTCCACCATGTTCATCTGAGATCAACCATGGTGAAGCTTCAACCTAAGGATCTGAGCCTGCTCTACATGCTACCCTAGCTAATCTAACCTAATTCGTACTAATTAAAACTCCCTAAACAGCTAGTTCTTGGAGATTAAAGAATCACTCACCTGCCATGAAACCTCACACAGAGCTCTCAAACTCTCAGAAATTGATCTTCTATCCTAGCATATTAATTCTACACCTAAAGAATAAACTGAAACTAAATAAATTAAGAGGATTAGGGAGAGAAACCAACCTGTCAAGAGATGATGGTAGGTGCTCGTGGAGAAGGTTGCAAGCCTTGTAATTGCTTCAGGATGATCCTCCAATGGTGGAAATGATTCTGTTTGCACTGGTTTTGGAGAAGAAGCCTTGTAGTGAAAGGTTTCTTGGATTGCTTGAACTTGAAGGAAGAACTTCAATGGCTGTTTCTCTCTCTCTCTCTCCTGAAATCTCTCTCCATCACCAACCTTGAACTCTCTTCATGGCCTTCTTTTTATAATGATCATTAGACACTTCTAGATTCATCTAGAATATGGTGGAAATTTCTTGAAAATCTCATGTGATGACATATTGAAAATCTCACATTCCATGCCTTATGCCTTACCATTTGGTGCCAAAATACCTTTACATGAGATAATGAGAAGATATGCACAACTATAAGCCTTGGTTTTGCCTTGTGTTAGGATTTTCAACATTGCCTTCTTTTTCAAGTAACAAGTTTTCAAAGCATCACCCATTTTAAAGCTTCAAATCAAAATTCTAGCTAAACCAATGTTCTCAAAATGATGTTTCCAATCAAAATGATATATTGGATGACCTATTTTGGATTTGTGGATCTTCCAAATCAATTTCCAAATTCAACTTTTCAAACTTATATGCCATTTTTAGTTCATTTTTGACCAATCATGTAACTTCATGCTATGAGCTTTTCCAACAATTTGTGACCTTCTTTCTAGACTTAAAATCCCATTTTGAACAACTTTCATGTTTTGAGTTTTTCCATTTGAGGCTTGGAAATAGGAGTTTTAGGCATTGGCTAAAATGACCTATAACTGACAAATGACCAAAATACCCCTGTCTTGTTCAAACCATAAGTTGAGTTCCACAAATCCAATCAAGGACTTCTACCACTCAAATTAAAGCTAAGAAGATGTTCTTCAACATTCATGTTGACCAAGAAATCATAGGAATCACCCTACTAGGGCAAAAGTTGTCTGCAAGTTGGGTGACTTTCAAGGACCCAGATTCACACACCTCTGCTGACCTGTAATTTGTCAAAACCATAACTTGAGCTCTGTAACTCCTATCAAGGACTTCCACCACTCAAATTAAATCTTAGAACAAGCTCTACAACACTCATGTTATGGGGAAAGTGAGATATCAATCACATCTTGGGCTAAAACTGCCTGGAAGATAGGGATCAAATTAGGGTTTTTCACTGACAATCCTTGGAGACCCTGACTTGAAACTTCTCAAACTCCTCACTCATGATGAGTTGGCCTAGGAATAATCTTTATATCATCTCTATGCATCATTCCATGATCTCATGGCCTTTGGATTGGGTCTCAACCTTTCCCAAATCTTTAGTTACCCTAGGGTTGACCCAGTCAAAACCCTAATTCTATCATTCATGGTTGAATCCTCTGAACCCTTGCATAATGACTTCTCTGGGCTTCATGAAGGCTATCAAGACATCTCATAGGCTTTCCCAAAACATCAAACTCATTCTCAAAGTCTCAGAACCATCTGAGGGGCACCCACAATTCTCAAGCTATGAAGCACACAACCCTGGTTTCAACCCATTCCTCTGAGGATATCTTGAACTTTCTGATGAAGGTATCCACTTCCAAACACTCAATGAATAAATAATTGTTGGTCAAATTTTGGGGTGCAACAGCTGCCCCTATTCAAACGGCTTGAACCTGACTGGGTGAGGAGCGAACGGCTCTCACCCAATCGAGGTGCGAGACGATTGAATACCGGTAAACCCGAAAATTTGCCAACTGCACGAGCACATAGTACTCTGCGGGGAACAAACCTTCGAATACTACAACACTAGCTGCTCAACAACTAGCTGGAGAAACAAATTTGACATCACCGTCGGACGATCGAAGCACCCTGCGTCACCACTGGAGAACTAAATCTGACATCACCGTCGGACGATCGAAATACTCTGCGTCACCGCTGGAGAAACATCTTCGACTTCAATCAGAAGACGTATCATTCACTTGATCGCAATCAATCATCGCCTCAGGATAACTGACTCGGTCTTCAGACTCACGCGAATCACTCTGTTGTATCTACAACTCTGGAACCTTGTCTTCAGCCACCCGTTGACTCTTCAACACGGAAATCTGGACTCACAGGAACCTTCTGATATCGCTTTCAGGCGCTTATGAAATCCATCTTCATATTAGACATCATTGTTGGAGCAGACATATCACGCCGCTGAGGACTTTAAGAATCATCTTGACCAAACAGATCCGTCGGGCATCTTCAAGAATCGTCCTGAACTGATAACCTTTCCGGAGCAAACATTGTGTTGGGTATTCCAGAAATCTTCCTGGGCAACTCTTGCTGGAGGCGCTATTGGGGAGCTCAAGTATCATACTAGGCGAACCACTCGGGAAGCTGCACTGGGGTCTTAAGAATCGTCTTAAGCAAATGGCCCTGCTGAGGGATTTGAGAATCATCTCGAACTGAAGACTTTGCTGGGGATCTCAAAAATCATCTTGAGCGAGCGACCGTGGGGACTACACCGGGGTCTTTAAGAATCATCTCAAAAGCGACCTTGCCGGGGAGAATATCAAGAATCGCCCTGAGCAACCGGTCTTTGGGTGGTACACCTGTTCAACTAGGATGATAATGACCTAGAACATGCTTATGATGCGTATGCTTCGGCACCACGCCCCACACAGTGGGAATGATATGCATTTATGCTAAATGCCATGCAATCATGCACAATGCTATGCAACGTTTAAATGCTATGCAGTCATGCACCATGATGCGATCCCGTCAGCAAAATAAATGCCGAAGGGGAAATCCTCCTGTCAAGGAGAAAGAACCATTCAGGTAGAGGAATCATCCTGCTGAGGAGAACGTGACCACGCCAATATCAATCAGGCTCTGTCTGGGGAATTGATCTTCCGCGAACTACTGCAGGGGAACAACTTCAGCTGACTGCTGCAGGGGACGAAGCTCTACGAGAACTTGGATCTGCTGATATCAATTGCGAGAATGAACTGCGCGGCCGTCATGGCTACTTTTCTGGGGATAACCACTCTGTGGGGAACCAACCTCAGCTGCTCAACACTCCACTGGGGAAAAACCAATCATGATCTGATCAACTTCCAAGGATTCAGATCTCTTGGACATCTGCAAACTCGGCTGAGGAAGGAGAAATCATTCTGCTTTGATGGAGAGAGTGCGATTCTGGGGAAACACAACATTAGCTGCCCCACGCTCTGCTGGGGAACATCGATCATGATCTGATCGACTTCCAAGGATTCTGCTTTTCTGCGGACTCAACCGGGGAGAGAAATCATTCTACTTCGCTGGAGAGTGCAACTCCGATGAGGAAACTCAATTTCGCCGGGGAAGAAGGAATCATCTGACTTCGGGGGAAGAGTACAACTCTGCAGGGGAATACAACATCAGCTGTTCCAACACTCTACTGGGGAAGAGGGAATCATCGAACTTCAGGAGAGGGCCTGACTCTGGTGAGGAATCTCAATTTCACTGGAGACTTCAGTCTGGCACCATCAGTCACTGCATCCTTCGGCTAACGAGCAGCCTCCTGCGAAACCTGCACTTGTGACCCGGTGCGGGGGGGACACCTGCTTCGGTGACTTTACTGGGAAAACACGAGCTTCAGCACCCGAACATTTCTATGAACTCTGCACTTGTGACCCGGTGCTGGGGAGAGACGACATCATTCTTCGGTGCTTGACTCAGCCGATGAGGTGACATTCCTTCAGGATGCGTCTGCTTGGGGAAGAGAATCACCTCTACCCGGGGAAGACATATCAATGCTCGCCATCTTGCGTTCAGATTCTGCGGAGGAGAGACTACTGAACTCTGCTGGGGAAGGAGGACTCATCCTGCCTCGGGGATACGCACGGCACATCTTCTGGCAGGGTGCTACACCTGCAACAACACAAACAAACAGACAAGATACCCTCCTCACAGGGGCCTATCCAGGTTATTATCTCGTGACAATATTCAGTTAATTAGTTGTTTCAACAATCAATGGGCCTAGGCCCGCAAGTTTATGTATGCGCATTTTATCAAAAACACATCGGCGTTCTCATTCGCAAACAAAACAGATAAATGCTAAGCAGTCAAGTAGAATTGCTGAATAATGTGCATTTTATTGATGATGAACCCCTGAACGGGCAAAAATGTTTTACAACAGAGGCAAGCTCCTGGAATGAGGAAGCCGCGCAAAAAGAAAACATAAATATACATCAGTGTATACAACTGTCGGCAATCGAGGCGTAGACGAACACCATGAGTTGATCCCTCTAAGACCCACTCGACTTCGATACTTCTCCGATGCTTCAGCTTTGGAAGAGATTGATTCAGATAAACGGCCCTCAGGTCTTCCGAACCACTAAACAATGAAAGTCCATACGCGGAACGCAGTCATTTGCTTATTTAAATCCCTAACTTTTGCGTGAACCGCCCTTTCGGGTTTTCAGTTCACCGGGATACCCTTTTTTGCCGAAGCCGCCCAGTGTAGGTTTTCGACTTCGCGGGTGTACATTTTTCAATATATCCCTAATTTTTGCCCGAACCTTTTATTCTGTTTTTGGTTCGCCGGGATGCCCCTTTTTTGCCTGGACTCTTTCCTTTTTTTTTTGTCCAGCGGGTCTCTTTCAAGCAAAGTATTTTTTAACTGCGTCCGCGTTCACCGGGGATGCAAAATCTTCACCATCCATCGTGGATAACAGCAAAGCTCCCCCTGAGAAGACCTTGATGACGACATACGGCCCTTCGTAATTCGGAGTCCACTTGCCCCGGTGATCGGAGTGTGGCGGAAGAATCTTCTTCAGGACGAGATCACCCGTCTGAAAGCTTCTGGGACGCACCTTCTTATCATAAGCTTTCTTCATTCGGCTTTGGTACAGGCGACCAAATGCAATCGATGCTAACCTCTTCTCGTCCATCAGGCTGAGTTGGTTCAAGCGATTCGTAACCCATTCTGCCTCATCAAGTTTCACATCAACCAAAACCCGCAAAGAGGGAATCTCCACTTCTAACGGTAGGACAGCTTCCATACCATACACCAAGGAGAAAGGAGTTGCCCCGGTCGACGTACGCACCGTCGTACGATAACCGTGCAAGGCAAACGGCAGCATCTCGTGCCAATCTTTGTACGTCACAACCATCTTCTGAACAATCTTCTTGATGTTCTTGTTGGCCGCTTCAACAGCGCCATTCATCTTTGGCCGATAAGGAGATGAGTTGTGGTGTTCAATCTTGAAGCTCTGGCACAGCTCCTTCATCATCTTATTATTCAAATTCGAACCATTATCAGTAATGATCCGCTCGGGAATTCCATAGCGACAGATGATGTCCCTCTTTATGAATTTAGCTACCACCTGCTTGGTCACATTAGCGTACGAGGCTGCCTCCACCCACTTGGTGAAGTAGTCGATAGCTACCAGAATGAAACGATGACCATTGGATGCGGTGGGCTCGATCTTGCCTATCATGTCGATGCTCCACATGGAGAACGGCCAAGGGGAGGACATGACATTCAATGGACACGGCGGCACATGAACTTTATCAGCATAAATCTGGCATTTGTGACATTTCCTCGCGAATCTGAAGCAATCCGACTCCATAGTCAGCCAGTAATATCCTGCTCTCAGGATCTTTCTCGTCATGGCATGCCCGCCGGCGTGCGTACCAAATGTGCCCTCATGGACTTCTTCCATGAGCATACTTGCTTCTTTCTCATCCACACATCTGAGTAGCACGAGATCGTGGTTTCTCTTATACAGCACTCCATCAGGGTTGAGGTAAAAGTTTCCAGATAACCTCCTCAGAGTCTTCTTATCCTGGGCTGACGCACCCGCAGGATATTCCTTGGTCATAAGGAAGGTCTGGATATCGTGGAACCATGGCTTGCCGTCAGTGGCATCTTCGATTGCGAACACAAACGCTGGTCTGTCAAGACGCGAAAGCACAATTCTTGGAGCCTCATTCCAATAATTGACTTTATACATTGAAGCCAGCGTGGCTAAAGCATCAGCCATTTGATTTTCAGCCCGGGGTACATGATGAAGCTCTACTCGGTCAAAGAACGGAAGCAGCCTCCTGGCATAGTTCATGTACGGCACTAGATTCGCTTGACGAGTTTCCCACTCCCCTTTGATCTGATTGATTACAAGCGCGGAGTCACCATATATGTCTAGATTCTTGATTCTCAAATCAATTGCCTCTTCTAGACCCATAATACATGCTTCATACTCGGCTTCGTTGTTGGTAACTGAAAACGTCAGTCTTGCAGTAAACGGGATGTGGGATCCGTGAGGAGTCGTGATGATAGCCTCGATACCACTTCCATAGGAATTAACCGCTCCGTCGAATATCAACTTCCACTGAGACTTCCTATCTGGCCCCTCATCGGGCAATGGCTCATCGCAATCCTTTGCTTTGAGAAACATAATGTCCTCGTCAGGGAATTCGAACTTCATCGGCTGATAGTCTTCGATTGGCTGTTCGGCAAGGTAGTCAGACAATACGCTTCCCTTGATGGCTTTCTGGGAGACGTACTGAATATCATATTCTGTTAACACCATCTGCCACCTGGCAATCCTGCCCGAAAGAGCTTGCTTCTCGAAGACGTACTTGATTGGATCCATCTTCGAAATTAGCATAGTGGTGTGGTTGAGCATATACTGTCGTAGACGTTTGGCAGCCCAAGCTAATGCACAACACGTCTTCTCCAGCATCGAGTATCGAGATTCACACTCAGTGAACTTTTTACTCAGATAATAAATGGCATGCTCTTTTTTGCCCGTCTCGTCGTGCTGACCGAGAACACACCCCATACTATTCTCCAGAACTGTCAAGTACATGATTAATGGTCGTCCAGCCACTGGGGGTATCTAGATTGGAGGTTCTTGAAGATACTGCTTTATCTTATCGAATGCCTTCTGGCAATCCTCATTCCAAGTAATCGCCTGATCTTTCTTTAGCAGCTTGAACATCGGTTCACAAGTGGCCGTGAGCTGAGAGATAAACCTTGCAATGTAGTTTATTCGGCCCAAGAAACCACGAACTTCTTTTTCTGTTTTCGGCGTTGGCATTTCTTGGATAGCTTTTATCTTCGCAGGATCAACTTCAATACCTCGTTCACTAACGATAAACCCCAATAACTTTCCGGACCGCACTCCGAAAGTGCACTTGTTAGGATTCAGCCTCAGCCTGAACTTCCTAAGCCTTTCAAACAGCTTCAATAGGTTGACCAGATGCTCTTCCTCCGTTTGGGATTTTGCAATCATGTCATCAACATAGACCTCGATCTCATGATGAATCATATCATGAAACAAAGTTACCATTGCCCGCTGGTAAGTGGCCCCTGCGTTCTTCAGACCGAAGGGCATTACCTTGTAGCAAAACGTGCCCCAGGGGGTAATAAACGTCGTTTTCTCCATGTCCTCCGGCGCCATCTTAATCTGATTGTAACCGGAGAAGCCATCCATGAACGAAAACACGGAAAACTGGGCTGTATTGTCGACCAACACATCGATATGAGGCAACGGGAAATCGTCCTTAGGGCTCGCCCTATTCAAATCCCGATAATCGACGCACATACGTACCTTACCGTCCTTCTTCGGTACAGGCACTATGTTGGCGACCCACGGAGGGTAAGCGGTAACGGCTAGATATCCTGCGTCCAACTGTTTCTGGACCTCTTCTTTGATTTTTACAGCCATGTCTGGTCTCGTCCTCCGGAGCTTCTGCTTGACTGGAGGGCAATCTTCTCGCAGCGGCAAGCGATGAACCACAATATCAGTGTCAAGTCCGGGCATATCCTCATATGACCAAGCAAAGACGTCACTATACTCTCGAAGCATCTCGACCAGTCTATGCTTGACATCATTCTGCAGCGCAGCCCCTACTCTGACATTCCTGATAAGCTCCTCAGAACCCAGATTTATGATCTCAATATCCTCCTCGTGAGGCAGAATAACCTTCTCCTCTTGTCTCAACAAGCGGGCCAACTCTTCCGGAAGGTCTTCGTCTTCATCAATCTCATCCTCGGCTTGATAGATCGGGCAATCAAAGTCGTAGTGAGCCGTAGAGGGTCCAGAGTCGATGTCATCTGTTACGTGGATCCTGCAATAACAAGGGTTAAGTTTAAAGCAAGAATATGCAGGTTAGCACGAACCTCGTTGCCATTTTGCTGTTTTTCGAAACAAACATAAAGCATGAATAACAGAGAACACAACATTTGATTACGAAGAAAAACGCCTTTTATTTATCAACAAAATGCATACACATAATCCAACAAGGCCCTGACAGTAAAACCGCTATGCCCCGGGCAGGACATAGGGTTGTACAAAGATTGTAAAAAAGCAAATCATTACTCTTCACTTGTCAGCTCGATAATCTCCTTGATGGTCCAATTGTGGAGGCACTCGCCTGGCTTGCTCGGTTGAATCCAGGCGTCAAGATCGCAATCACTGTCTCCGCTGTCCTCCGACGCAGCATTGATACTCTCGAAGATTACTCCCCCTTTGGTGAATAGGATCGGCCCTTTCCCATGAGACGAACTGCCAGAAGAAGATGAAGCTTCAGCTCCAGGGGAATACCCTAATCCAAACTTATCTTGTTTGATTGGTATATCCAAAACATGCCCCCAGCCTGGGGTGGAACCAGCTTCGACAACAGCCCGAGCTTCCTTAAATGAGGAGAGGTTCAACTCTTGCTTCTCTGCAACAACGGGAGCTATCTCCTTCACCCTGACGGTTTCAAATGCTTGGCAAAGGGTCTCATGGATCTCACCATCCATTTCAACGTATTTAAAGGACGACAGGTGGCTTACCATGATGTCCTCCTCTCCACAGACTGTCACTATGCTGCCCCCAACAGCATATTTAAGCTTCTGATGCAGCGTGGACGTCACGGCACCAGCAGAATGGATCCACGGCCGACCTAAGAGGCAACTATAGGCGGGCATGATATCCATGATATAGAACACCGCATTAAACGTCTCTGGACCAACTTGAATTGGCAGGGTCAATTCTCCGAAGACGTGGCGCTTGGTTCCGTCAAAGGCCTTCACGACCAGATCACTGGGCGTGCACAGCAGTCCACGGGTATCCAATTTCATCAGTGCCTTCTTTGGAAGCACGTTAAGCGAGGAACCCGTATCTACTAGGACATGTGACATAATCGTGCCTCTGCACTCTATTGAGACGTGCAAGGCGCTGTTGTGATCTCTTCCCTTGGGAGTCAGCTCCAGATCTGTAAATCCCAGCCCATTACCAGCATTGACATGGGCTACTACTTCCTCGAGTTGATTCACTGATATCTCCTGCGGCACGTATGCAGCATTCAATACCTTCAATAATGCGTTGCGGTGTGCTTCAGAATACAGCAACAGGTTAAGAATCGAGATCTTTGACGGAGTCTGATGAAGATGATCTACAATTTTGTAGTCACTCTTCCTAATTAGTCGCATGAACTCTTCAGCATCTTTAACCAACAAGTCTTTTTCTGCCCCTGCAGGGATCTCCTCAACAGCTTTACCTTTACCCTTATCCACAGCGTCAGCTCGGACCACTTTCTCCGCTGCAACTTCTGCCGGTGCGAATACTCTTCCGCTTCTAGTGATACCACTGACTTCAGTAAGATTCTGCGCAGTCGATCCGGATGGCTCAAGCTCTATCTTCTGACCATTACAATAAACTTCGGCGCCATAATGCCATGGAATGGCATTGGTACTCTCGAATGGGATTGGTCCGGCCCTGGTGATGGTGATGGAAGGCGGACGAGGCGCGGAAATAGTAATAGGGTGACGAGGAATAGTAATGGTAGCAACTTCGTCTGCCTGCTTCAGCACGACTTCCCCTGACGCATTCTCAACGCTCCGACTGAACTGCAAAATACCCTCGGTCATCAGACTTTGGATACCTTCGATCAACTGCTCACACCCATCAGGAAGTGTAGCACAAGCCGTACATAACTCTCCACATCCAGGAAAGAAGCCCTTCTTCAGCAACTTAGCCTTAACAAAACTCAACGGCGTCTTCAAATCTTTGACATCAGTCAGCAAGTCTGAACTCTCTTCAGTGATAACAGCATTTACTCCGCCCCCCTTATGATGAGGCATTGGATTTTTGGTGACGTTGGGCACGTTGTCAGAAAAGTTGATAACCTTGGCGTCCACCAAGTCCTGGACTTTGTGCTTAAAAGCTTTACAATTCTCAACCGTATGGCCAGGTGCCCCCGAGTGAAATTCACAAGTAGCATTAGCATCATACTCTGGTGGTGGTGCCCCTGTTAAGGGAGCCATTGTCCTTTTATGAACTAATTGGAGCTGAAGCAACGTCTGCAGAAGCTGTGCATACGGCATAGGAGGAGTTTCCAAATGACGGTTTGCCAGGGGACCCCGATTCTGATATCTCTTATTTCCCTGATTATTCTGTTGCTGGGGCTGCTGCTGCGGCTGCGGGGGAGCAGCTGGGATGTTTATGCTAGCGATCTGAGACTGAGGGCCCTTGCCCCTTCTCCTAGCATTAGTGACAGCACTGGCATCTCCCTCTCGACGCTTGCCAGTATAGGGTTTCTTGCTACCCCCTCCAACTGAGGATGTTTCGCCCTGAATTTTTCCAATCTTTATGCCGTTCTCAACATGCTCGCCCAAAGTGATGAGGGCCGAGAATGTTCCGGACATGCCACTGACCAGCTTTTCATAATAGACTCCAAGAAGGGTAGCCACGAACATTTGTACCAACTCACGCTCAACCATCGGTGGTTGAACCCGAGCAGCCAATTCACGCCACCGCTGGGCGTACTCCTTGAAGCTTTCATTGTTCCGCTGCGAGAGATTCTGAAGCTGAACTCGGTTGGGAGCCAAGTCGCTATTGTATTGATAGTGGAGAACAAACGCTTCTGCAAGATCTTTCCAGGTGCGCACAGCAGCGGGTTCCAAACCCATATACCATTCGAGCGATGGACCAGAAAGACTATCCTGAAAGAAGTGCATCAGCAGCTTCTCATCGTCAGAATAAGCGGACATCTTTCTATAATAAGATCGGAGGTGAACACGGGGACAAGTAGTGCCCCTATACTTCTCAAAGATAGGCACCTTGAACTTGTGAGGTACTTTAAAGTCAGCAATCAACCCGAGTTTGGCCATGTCAATGCCCAATGCGTTCTGATTTTCTATATCTCTCATTTTGTCTTCCAGCGCCTTGAACCTGAGTCGAGCTTCAGCAGTCAACTCTGCCTCTACACCTCTCTGAGAGAATATGTCATCCTGATGGTCCTCCAGCCACGGTTGAGGCACCACCATATTTCCTGCACCAACATTGCCGTTGACCGGCCCCATGTTAACATTGGCTCCCAAACCACCATTGCCGGCGCCTGCCGCATTGAGTCCGAGATTAGTCATAAGATTGCCGTTAGCACTACCGTTGCCCCCGGCAGCAGGAACAACGTTCTGTGGAGTATCCCCTTGAGGAGGAGTGGGCACGGCCCCGCCGTGAAGTATTCCATTACTGTCAACCCTGGAGATGAGAGGTTGAACCAAAGTACGAAGCTGGTCTTGCCCATTCGCAACTACTTGCATCAGCTCCATAAAACGATCCATCCGTTCACGAAGCTCTTGAACATCTGACTGTACCTGGTCCATGATTCTCGTCTGATTAGCGCGAGTTGAGTAGCGGTGGATGAGCCTTTGATCAATCCTGGAGATCGAAAACAGCTCGGAAACCGAGTACCTGAAAAACCCTGTCAACATCAAAAGTTAGGAAAAGGTAACAGGATGTATGTCATGCAAAAATGTTTTATGCAGATGCATGCGTGTGTCTGTGTGCTTGAGAGATTATCCCCCGATCCTGGCACCTGTTGGCAATAATAAGGAGAGGAATCCAGGCCCAACCATGGAAACAGTAACCTCACATAGCAATAGTCAGATTCGACACATCAAGGACCGAGGACTCATACGCATCAGTCTTCCTGAGAGAGGTTGCAGTAACACAATAAGAGGCGAGAGATCCTGGATCGGGGAAACGGTACCAGTCACAGACACACGCTAATGGAATGATTATGCAAGCTAATGCAAAATGCAGGTATGCAACAATATATCCAGGTGGCTGCTGCGGAGATTCGGTGTCAACAGTCACTGATGAGAAGGAAACCCCGGCGTAAAACCACTGATCTGATCTGCTGTGAATAACCATCTGATAGGATCGAGATCAAAATTCTGCCCTGACAAGAACGAAGGCCTGATAATAAAGACCCCGAATGCAAGACCAAGGAATATCTGTTGATGAAGTCTTCAGACCCCCAAATCAAAAATTTGCCCTCTCAAGAACAAATGCACAGCTGCTGATGAGATCTTCAAACCCCACTCAAAATCTGCCCTATCAAGAACGAACAACAACTGCCGATGAGATCTTCAGACCCCACTCAAAATCTGCTCCGTCCAGAACAAACCACTGGCGATAATACACTGATCAAAGCCTGCTCTATCAAGAACAAACAAACACCCGATGATAAGATCCTCTGATCAAACTCTCGTTCTGTCAAGAACATCTCTGCAACTGAGAACCCTGATACCAACGTAACTGGTTCACTGTCGAGAAAACCAGGTAGTCTGGAGGTCAAAGTTTCCTGCAATATCCCAATCCCACTCACAGGTATGGTGGACCTAATCCACGGACAAAGGTACGGCATCCTATGCGGTCATCAGCGTCACAGACTTTCATGAGTGACAATACGATTCCCAGAAGGAGTGGCATCATCAAGTCATGAAGAGGCCTCTCTTAGCTGACTTCCAAATGATCGGTCCCCAGAGTCGACAATCCTCACGTCTGGACTCCCCTCAGATCCTCAGGACCGGAAAGGAGCACCTCTGCAAGAATCTCGTCTGAGCGCAGATTTTCGTAGGGAACTGTGCCTGCTCAGCAGACAGGTTCGTCTACTACTTCTCCGCAACTATATCTAGGTGTGTACTCAAGCCCAGGTCCGGCTTTTCACTCACAGTAACATCCCTCTCCCACAGCAGCACAGATAATCATATCAACTGGAAATAAAATGCGGGAAATAAAATGCGGGAAGTAAAGATGCGATAAATAAACGCAACCCAACAAGCAAACACACAAACGATAGGATTGACTCGCGTAGGGGATGGGGAACGGTCCCAGCATAAGGGATGGGAAAAGTCCCTAGATGCTATCACTGTCCCCAGCAGAGTCGCCAGCTGTCGCTTGCGCGAATATAAGGTGCCGGCAAAACAGAAGAGTCGCCACCTTTCGTTATTTATCCCTCAGAGCGGGAAAGGAAACGATCAGAAAAAACCTGACGAAAAAGGGTAAGACAAGGTCGTCGCAACCATTGTCTGGGTTCGGGAGTCGGTTACGCAAGGGGAAGGTATTAGCACCCCTCACGTCCGTCGTACTCGACGGGATCCTCGCTTGTTTGTTTACTTGGACGGGTTGGTTATAATCTATCTACCTATCAAGGCTGGCTGAAAAAGAAAAGAAAAATGACTCGGCAAAGCGTCGCACTTTATGCCTACGTATTCTCATCAGAGAATGAGAAATCAGAGTCAACGTAGTTCGGCTAACTACGGGTGATTATGGGGAAAGGTTGCTCGCTAGGATGTCGCATCCTATGCCTACGTACTTTCATATGGTATGAAAGATCAGAGCAAACATAGTTCGGCTAACTACGGGTTAAATGGCTCAACTAAGAGGGAGACTATCAAGTCCTACTGTTATCATGCCATGGATTCATCCTATGGTTGAGGTTTGAACAGGGAACTCCTAGATGTTGTCATGCATAGGTTTCAACCTAAAGGTCTATCATCAAATCCTCATCCGAGGAAATGAGAGTCCTAAGGGATCATGTCAATGATACACCAAAACAGACAAAGCATCAACTTTAACAGTAAAATGCATGCAATGCAAGTGAGGGAGGAAATGTGTGTGGGGTTTCAGCCTCCACAAGCTCGTCTCGACCTCAAGCCAGTCATGAAATAACAGTAATCATACTGAAGATAAACAGCATACCATCAAGCAATGAACAAATAGGGGAAATGAAGTGCCCTCAGGCAAACAAACACATGCTTGAGAAAGAAAGAATCTACTCTCTAATCCTAACCCTAATCACAGAATCTGAATCAAATCTAAGCACTAAAACAAGACCCTAAACAAGAGAATTCAATCCCAGTCTTCAAGCTTCAGAACAAGCTTACCAAAGAGAGGGAGCTAAGCAAGCAGACTCATAGTGTCTTCCTCAGGAAAGCACTAGGAGGTGTATACTCAGGAGTCATATCCTATGTGGCTCAACCACTGTGATCAGTTTACGTTCCTCCTCAGGAGAAACTAAACTCACAAGCAGGCTCCAACATCACTGGATATTTAGGAAATCCTATCTGAACTAGTGGAACTAAGTGAATAGACCCATAGGACCTTCCTCAGGAAAGTACTAGGAGGCTTTCACTTAGGAGTTGTATCCCATGTGGCTCAACAACATGTGATCAGTTTACATTCCTCCTCAGGAGAAATTAAACTCACAAGTTGGCTCCAACATCATTGGATACTTGAGAAATCCTAGATAAACTAAGGGAACTAAGTGAATAGGCCCATAGGACCTTCCTCAGGAAAGTACTAGGAGGCTTCCACTTAGGAATTGTATCCCATGTGGCTCAACAACATGTGATCAGTTTACATTCCTCCTCAGGAGAAATTAAACTCACAAGTTGGCTCCAACATCATTGGATACTTGAGAAAGAGGTGAGAATAAAGAATGAAAGTCATTCATAGTGCCTTCCTCAGGAAAGTACCATGAACTTCCTTCAAACTTCAGGATCTCAAACCTCACAGACAGGGGACAAGCCAAGCTCTGGGTCTCTGAGTCTTGATCTACAATCTTCTCTTCATGATGCTCTCCATCAAGGTCTTCAAGACAACACAAGCCCCTCAACAAATTCCCCACAATGAACCCCAAAGATGAACAGATAACCACAGGGTTGACAAAATCAACAGGCAACTTCAGAAAGTACCTAAAAATACTAAACCAAGGGGGAAAAATCTAACAATTATTCACAAGGGTCCTCAACATATACCCATAACATCTACATAGGCCTCTACCTAAAAATCAAGACAAAACTTATTCAAAGAAAGTGAATTCTTCACCTAAGCACAACCTAAACCCTAATTAGGATACCCTACATCTACCCTAATTAAACTAATCAAAATTTAATTCTAAAATTCTAGAATAAATCCTATGGGGAACTATGATTCATCATATAATTGCACAAAAAAGAATGGATTAAAAAGACTAAAGGAAGGTCCTAAAACAATTCTTGCAAAATCATGCATCAACTAAAAGAAAGAAAATACACTATATTAAAGAAAATACCACTAAAAATTCTACATTAAAAATAAAATTCCATTTTTATTTTTATATTTTTCTACACAAAATTATCTAATCATAGAAAAAAGAATGGACAAAAAAGAATTATTTATCAATTATTTATGAATTTTCTAAAACAGAAAAATATTAAAAGAAAATAAAAGAAATTAAAACAATTAAAAGGGAGGGGGGGTTGGAATAGCAAGGCGCGCCAGTTGGTTTCAGTTGGGCCAGATAAAAGGGGGGTGGGGATAGCGAATTAAGCCCATAGACCAGTTTAAATGAAACGACCGCGTTTCACTTTTTAAACTTTTCCCTCCATCTTCAGATTGAATCTGGGCCGCGCGATGAGATTAAATTGTCAAACTTGGGGACTAATCCAACGGACCACCTTCATCGTCCCCAACGATTCTAGGGTTTTCAGAAACCCTCCATCCATGCACTCATCTTCCCCTCACTCGTCCTCCCTGCTCAGGCCACGAAATGCCACGATTCCAAAACGAAAAATCTTCTACTACTCAAGAGGAACACAGCCATACGTATACTTTCCCCTAATTCTCCCTAGATCATCCTAACAGAAGCCCTTAAGATCATGGTTCCACCATGTTCATCTGAGATCAACCATGGTGAAGCTTCAACCTAAGGATCTGAGCCTGCTCTACATGCTACCCTAGCTAATCTAACCTAATTCGTACTAATTAAAACTCCCTAAACAGCTAGTTCTTGGAGATTAAAGAATCACTCACCTGCCATGAAACCTCACACAGAGCTCTCAAACTCTCAGAAATTGATCTTCTATCCTAGCATATTAATTCTACACCTAAAGAATGAACTGAAACTAAATAAATTAAGAGGATTAGGGAGAGAAACCAACCTGTCAAGAGATGATGGTAGGTGCTCGTGGAGAAGGTTGCAAGCCTTGTAATTGCTTCAGGATGATCCTCCAATGGTGGAAATGATTCTGTTTGCACTGGTTTAGGAGAAGAAGCCTTGTAGTGAAAGGTTTCTTGGATTGCTTGAACTTGAAGGAAGAACTTCAATGGCTGTTTCTCTCTCTCTCTCTCTCTCTCTCTCTCTCCTGAAATCTCTCTCCATCACCAACCTTGAACTCTCTTCATGGCCTTCTTTTTATAATGATCATTAGACACTTCTAGATTCATCTAGAATATGGTGGAAATTTCTTGAAAATCTCATGTGATGACATATTGAAAATCTCACATTCCATGCCTTATGCCTTACCATTTGGTGCCAAAATACCTTTACATGAGATAATGAGAAGATATGCACAACTATAAGCCTTGGTTTTGCCTTGTGTTAGGATTTTCAACATTGCCTTCTTTTTCAAGTAACAAGTTTTCAAAGCATCACCCATTTTAAAGCTTCAAATCAAAATTCTAGCTAAACCAATGTTCTCAAAATGATGTTTCCAATCAAAATGATATATTGGATGACCTATTTTGGATTTGTGGATCTTCCAAATCAATTTCCAAATTCAACTTTTCAAACTTATATGCCATTTTTAGTTCATTTTTGACCAATCATGTAACTTCATGCTATGAGCTTTTCCAACAATTTGTGACCTTCTTTCTAGACTTAAAATCCCATTTTGAACAACTTTCATGTTTTGAGTTTTTCCATTTGAGGCTTGGAAATAGGAGTTTTAGGCATTGGCTAAAATGACCTATAACTGACAAATGACCAAAATACCCCTGTCTTGTTCAAACCATAAGTTGAGTTCCACAAATCCAATCAAGGACTTCTACCACTCAAATTAAAGCTAAGAAGATGTTCTTCAACATTCATGTTGACCAAGAAATCATAGGAATCACCCTACTAGGGAAAAAGTTGTCTGCAAGTTGGGTGACTTTCAAGGACCCAGATTCACACACCTCTGCTGACCTGTAATTTGTCAAAACCATAACTTGAGCTCTGTAACTCCTATCAAGGACTTCCACCACTCAAATTAAAGCTTAGAACAAGCTCTACAACACTCATGTTATGGGGAAAGTGAGATATCAATCACATCTTGGGCTAAAACTGCCTGGAAGATAGGGATCAAATTAGGGTTTTTCACTGACAATCCTTGGAGACCCTGACTTGAAACTTCTCAAACTCCTCACTCATGATGAGTTGGCCTAGGAATCATCTTTATATCATCTCTATGCATCATTCCATGATCTCATGGCCTTTGGATTGGGTCTCAACCTTTCCCAAATCTTTAGTTACCCTAGGGTTGACCCAGTCAAAACCCTAATTCTATCATTCATGGTTGAATCCTCTGAACCCTTGCATAATGACTTCTCTGGGCTTCATGAAGGCTATCAAGACATCTCATAGGCTTTCCCAAAACATCAAACTCATTCTCAAAGTCTCAGAACCATCTGAGGGGCACCCACAATTCTCAAGCTATGAAGCACACAACCCTGGTTTCAACCCATTCCTCTGAGGATCTCTTGAACTTTCTGATGAAGGTATCCACTTCCAAACACTCAATGAATAAATAATTGTTGGTCAAATTTTGGGGTGAAACACCTACTTATACTCATTTGGAAGAGAATGAGAAATCAGAGCTCTCGTAGTTCGACTATAGGAAATGATAGGGGAAACAGAATATGAATAGAATATAAATAGAATAACAAAGAAAGATAGAAGTGTGCTCGCCAAGATCATCGCAATCTTGTGCCTACGTATCTTATATTCAAACATGAATGAAGAATCAAAGCGTCCGTAGTTCATCGAGACAACCATGAAAAGATGAAGGGGTTGAACTAGTGTTGAAGTTTGACTTGGAAACGAAAGATTGAATGACAAACAACCTAAGGTGCCTCGAGAGCTGTCACTCAAGAATTCAAGGAATGCGAGATTCCAAGAACTCAATTCTTTCGAGAGTTGATTAAAGATGTTTTGAGAATGGTTGAACATTTTGAAATTTAAAGATTGAATGAATAACAACTCAAAGGGTGCGCCTCGAGAGCCATTCATTCGAAGATTCCAGGAATTCCAGACTCCAAGAATCTCCTTCTTTCATAAGTTTGATTAAGAAAATGTTTGAATAGAGATTAGGTGTTTTAAGACGAAAGGGAGACTGAGTGACAACCCAAATCATGTGCCTCAAGAGCCATTCATTCGAAGGTTCAAGGAATTCTAGACTCCAAAAATCTTCTTCTTTCGTTATTGTTAAGAAAATCGTTTGAATAAAGGATTGAATCGAATACGTTGCAAAAATAGGTGGACTGGGAGGAAAAAGGAACTCGACTTACAACTTGGATATAACACCGCTTGACGTTGGATCAAGGGTTTGATTTTATATTAGCATGCAAAGACGTGTTGGAATGGAAGTTGGTTTGAAAACGGCTCAATGAAGAGTCAAAGGTTTGATTGAAAATGGAACCGACTTGACGACAAATCAAGGGTTAAGTTGTGAGAAACGATACTAGTCCCTGAGGGTGCCCCCAATATTGAAACCACGATGAAATGTGAGAGTGTGTGCGATAGGTTGATGGCGAACGCGTACGAGCACTCGACTTACGGGGTTGTTTGAAAATGGCTCGATGATAAATCAAGAATTAGTTTGAAAACAGTTTAGTCTATGATAGTCCCTAAGGATGCTCCAAGAAGATAAACCATGATCAAAGAAATACGAATGCGCACATCGAAATGGGAGAAGGATACATTTAAGTTACACGGGATTGCATGAAATAAAATGTCTCGTTGTAAGGTAGCCCAAGCAAAAGCCCTGTGCGTGCGAAGTGTCATAAACTATGCCTTGAGCAAAAGTCGAATAAAACTTTAAGCTAGGGTTTCTGGCAAAGTCCAATAATCCGTTGCTCGGACAAGTAACCAACAACCCACCAGTTTAGCCTTTTATTGTTTCAATAATTGTTAAGTGTTTTGAAAAGAATGTGAATAAGAGATGAATAAGATGAATATAAATATGGACAATTATGAATAATATGGTAAGATATATAACAATATAATCAAGATAATATTCACAATAGTATCATCAAGATAAATATTAACAAGTATATGAATAAGATAATATAATTGAGATGATATTGACTGAAAATGAATCAAGAGTATATTGACTAAAAAGTAAAACAAGAATATGTTGACGGAAAGTAAAATTTAGTCGTTAGTTTAATATGTGATTCAAATTAGGAAGAAATGAAGGGCTAAACCTTCATAGTTCAATTTATGACAAAAGCCAAACTATAGGAGGTCGCGCGAGTCGATGTATGTGCTAAAAATAAGATAGAGAAATGATATTAAGGATCTATCTCCAAAGTAATCGTGTCACACAGGCCAAAAAGGAAAATGATCTCGCCTTAATCACAACCTCGTGTTAATTAATCGAAGGTAACCTATCACGATCTCAAAGTATAGAAAATGATCCCAATGATCATTTTCTACAGATTTGAAATAATGAAGGTTAAACAACCTCGAAAATCAACGTTTATGAATCTAAAGACTTCATCGATCGAAAATTGAAATAAAATGGAGAAGGAAATGAAAAGAAAATTAATTGGTGGTCTTATCTAAATCACTATTTTATCGATAAATCGATAATAGTGACATTTGGCTTCTTCATTGACCAAAGATAAAAAAAATCGAAATAAAATTGAAGGGAAAATCAACATGAAATTAGATAAATAAGATGAAAAACTTAAAAATAAATAAACAAAATATTAAAGTAATGTACTAAGGATTATTTTTAAAAATTTAGAAGAATAACAAAATAAAACCAAGTTAGAACAATTTAATAAGAGAAAATAAACTAGAAAAATGAGAAGGGAAGGGGTTTAGGAATGAAACACAGTGGGAATGATGATATGGAATCGTTCGGGCTTATACAAAGCCCATCATCCATGATACAAAAAAATGGTACAAAACAAATTTGAAAGAGTGTGATAAATGATCATCAAACGACTTAAAACCCTAATAGCAGCATCAAGGGCACATATCCACTCCTTTCAAAAAGCAACCATTATCATTTTTCTACAATATTTTAGTAAAAAAAGAATTGAGCCAACACATATTTTTTCTTCAACATCCCTCTTAGAATGAACAAATCATTATCAAGTGAGAATAAAAGAACAAAGAAGAAGCAAAAGACACGGATGGAAAAAAGAAAAGTCAGAAGCAACAACCAAGTTACTCTAACCTTTCACTACGCAACTTTACCCTATTCGCCTGCTTCTCAATTCAGTCACGTTTCCTCGTTGTTGTTTTGTTTGATTTCGCTTATGATCCATGTTGAGATTCCAATTCATATCTCTTTTGTTCGTCTCTGTTCTCCTTTCACTTGCTCAAGTTTGTGTATACTCGAGTTTCAACCCATTTCTTTTCATCTCAATCTCCCTCCGTTAGTTTGTAGTTTGGTTGCTATGAGGAAAGGTTAAGGTTGGTTTGAGTTTCAACCCATTTCTTTTCATCTCATCCCTAATCAATCCACAAGGTTCAAACACAATCAAGCAATTAGGCAAGTAATGCATCACACATGAAAAATAGTTAAGAGGCTTCAAAAATTTGGGGAAAATGATCATGATATCAAGTAGGCAGTAGGCCAATGTTTCCTAAAAGGGTGCCTAAGAATGCTACAAGAAGTATTTAAATCATCTCAAACATAGGGTAAACACAAAAGGCAAAGACCAAAGAGATTAGGCTATAAGAAGCCTTCCAAACTAGAACCAAAATACATCATCAAGTCATTAAATGAGAATTTAAATACCCTACATATATGTGTCTAAGTGTATGTGAAAAATTGGATCAAGAGTCAAAAGGAAAAACCAAGAATTAGAGCCATATTTCAAAACTAGGTCACATAGGACACCTCATGAAAATAAATCTAAATAAAATAATAAAATAAAATAAAAATTATGAAAAATAAGTTGATAGGTCAAAGCATCTGAAAAATATTTTTTGTGAAATTTTAGCATATTTAGAATCATTAAAATAAAATCGAAATGGAAAAAATAATAAAAGAGAAAATAAAAAGAAAAGAAACCAAACAGGGGTGTAAAAGTAAATCAGATATGAACTAAAATCCTGCTCAAAGCGCGCCTGGGCCCAAATGAGGGTGGTGTATATAGCACAAAGGACTAAGTCTAACTCAAACAAACCATCATAAATAAAATAAAAACACACATGGACAGTCACTTAAACATGTCAGCTCTATGTCACTGCCAACTCATGCACACCTCAGCAAAGTCAAATATTCAACATAACAACACATCAGACGCCGGAGCTAGGGCTCTGGTCGCCTTCTCCAGCGATTCCCACCGGATTCAACTATAAAAGTGATCAAAAACAACAAAACTTAACACTATTCCGAAGTATTTTACACGTAGGTTCCAAGTTCAGTCTTAGAATTCAAAAATAAACACTTCATCATCTTGAAATCAAAGCACAAAAAAGTAAACACATGAACTGAACTCCATTAAAACAAGACAAACTCATAACAAACAATTCATACAATGGTGTAGGACTTCAGATGCAACAAAAACAAGCCTGAAACGAGTCTAACATGGGAGGAAACAGTAGGAGAAACTTACTCAACAAAGAGGCTTCGTTGGCTCTTGAAACTGTGCTTAACCTTCAAATGAGAACTTCCAACAGTTTCCTTATGCTTTAGTGTGGATGAACTAGGAAATAAATGAAATGAAACTTGGAAGAGAAAAGAGTTTCAAAGAGAGAGGTTTTTTGTGAAAAAGTTGAGGAATTCCAATCTGATTCTTGCAGCAATGAGGCTCTCCTTTCACTTAAGGGTTTGTGAGTTTATATACTAGGTTTGAGTGGTTAAAATGACAATTACTGAGGTAAAACAAATGGTTACTGATTTATGAAAATTTTCAAAAAAAAAAAAGGGTGGATGATAAGTGACACGAGCTATGTAATAAGGTGGTGATCTGGTGATGACATCTTGGAGGTTGCAAGGGCAGAATGGTGGGAGTGGGAAAGCATTCTTGTCATGCAAATTTGTGGATTCTCATTATAGTAAAAATGTCTCAAAGGTAATACACATGGTACATGACTTGTCTAGCTTAATTGGGAATTATTTGTGACCATAACATGTGACAAATGCGCATGGTGTTTGATGGGAAAAAAAGAGTTGTATGGCCATATCAGAATTTTCCAAGAATGTTTATGACATGATGCATAATCTTTCATGTTCATATTTCCTTACTTGGATGTCCCTAACTTGATGAATATGAATCCATTTCAAGAGTTCTTGTGCTTGAGAAAAATTTTGAAGTGCAAGGAACAAGTTCTATGTTGATAAAATGATGAAACAAACCTTGTATGATTATGAAAAATGACTCAAAGTTCATATTTTGAAAACTGTCCAAGATGACTTAGAAAAATTCTAATTCATGAGCCTTTTCATATCATTGATGCCTCAACTTTGAAGTTTCTTGAAGAATAATATTCAACTTTCATGTTGTAGGAAAATTCATTTGAGATCAAGAACTTACTGAAAAATTCCTTGGAAGTTTGGTCCATCAATCTGCCTAGCAACTTGTTAAACTTGACATTTTTGAAACCCCAAATTGGGAGCATTACAACATGAGCTCTACATATCCAATGGAGATGATATAGTACTAAAAATAAATCTTGGAGGATGCTCTTCAATTCTCATGTTGTAGGAAAATTAAATTGAAGCTTGTATCACCATGAAATGTCAAAATCTTCATTTTTACAACTTTAACTCATCATATATCTCAAACTATGTATCTTTTGGATATTCCTCCTTCCACAAACATGTAGTTCATGATGTCCTCTTTAATTTGACAACAAGTTTGCCTCCATTGGACCCAGGATGAGAAAGTTATGAAATTTTCACCAAAACTATAATTTAGTCAAACTCTTAATTTTATGTTTCTCCTTGATTCTTCTTGTTCCAAACACATGAAATCACTTGAAAACACTTATCATGCCCTTGATTGACCTTGAGATCCAAGATTTTGACCTAATTGAATCATAGTTGACTTTTGTTGACCATATGGAATCCTATGACCATTTCCACTGAATGAGGCTCTTATGATGGCTTGTGATGACACATAATCCATATAGAGGACCCTCAAGGTGTGTGTTGAGCTTTAAAATCAAGTCTTTCCAAAAGAACTAACCACAATTCTCCTTTGAACCAATACCCTAATCAGTTATCCATGAGATAGGAGGAGGAGAATCAATGTTTGCATTCTTGATTCAAGTAGTGGAGTGACATATCTTGATGATGATGAAGACCTTGTGACTTGAGATTGTCTCAAAGTTGAGCATGAACTCTTGATTGAGCTATGAAGCTCTTCTTTTGATTGTCGGATAAGATACCTTGATCCCCTGTCTAAAATCAATGCTATGTACAAATGCCAATGCAAAAATGATATGAAACATAAGCCAAGATATAAGAAAACGGATGGGCAAATTTTGGGGTGCTACAGCGTGTATTTCTGAATATTTGACTTGTCTGTCTGTTAGGTGGCGCCACTTAGATCTGAGGTGGATAAGTGAACAGCCATGCGTGTTTTTTTTCCTTCTGAAATTTGATTATTGGACTGGGCTTAGTAACATGTTACTTTTCACACCCTATGTATTCTGGCTCAACTCACGTGTATGCATGATTCATATGCTTTCTGGTTTTACTAGTTCACCCCTCTTTCCTTTCTTCTCTATTTTTATTTTATTTTTGTTCTTTTTCATTTTGATTTTTGTTTTATTTGTTCTAACCATTTTAAAAATGCAAAAACACATGTTTCTAAATATTGTGTCTTGTGTTATTTTTCATAACTTTTATTTTATTTTTCATTTAATTTTACTATTTTTAATTGATTTATTTTGAAAGGTGTTTTCCATATTTACCCTTGAATTAGGGTTTGTTGTTTGATGATCTTTAAGACACTTCTTTACCCAATCTTTTTACCATGTTTTGACATATTATTGATGATTGTTTTAGTGTGGTTTTGATGCTTTGGTGGTCATGTCTTGATTACTTTTCATGTGTTTTCATTTGACCTTTGATTCATGCCCAATTAGTTGCATACATGATTTTGTTTGGCTTGATTCGGTGATGTATTCGAGCAATCTCTTTGAGATCTTTTTCATGATGAATCTTGATTGTTTTAAAATGGTTTGAGCTTTGGTCTCATTTTCATTTCATTATTTTTCAATTTGTGCTTGAATTTTCAAGTTGTTGATGTTTTAACCTTGCTTCTTTGGTGTTCTTAACCTAATTCTTTGAGATGCTTTCTTGTATAGTCTAATGAATGCTTGATGACTCTTATATTAACTTGTTTAAGGTTTTGACCTTCATGTTTAGAGTTTCATTGCATGATCACTTTATCTCACTTGTTTCACATAATTACTTATTTTGTTTTATGGTTAACTTGAGGGATGTTTGCCTAGCCTTTTGTGTATGATCTTGAGATTGATTCTTCTTTAATTTAGTTGATATCTTGGATATGAATATAATGTGTATCATTTGAGTTTGATTATGATCTTCATGATATGGTATGCCATGCTTGATCATTAGTGCCTTGTGCTTTGCTTGAACATTTCCTTTTCTTTAAGGATGACTTTGATATGTGTTTTCTCCTTGATGCATGTTTGAATTCAGTCTTTGTTGTGTCTCTTGTGTATTTACAAGTGGATGTTTAAGTTGATGTTCATGATGATGTTTCTACCCTTACTTGGTTTCATACCCTAGTCTCACATGTTTGGTCATTTGAATTGTGTTTTGCATGAGCTAGTTGTTCCTATTTGTTTGGATATTGATGAGATGCATGCTTGACACTCTTTGTGCTTCTTCTTTGATCTTTGAATTAAGTTGACATGATAAGATGTTGCTACTGCCTGTCTCAACTGCGAAAAGACCAGCGGAAGAAAATATAAGAGTCACCATCAAATGTTATTTATCCCAAAGAGAGGGAAAGGAAACGATTGAAGAAAACATAAAAGAAAGGAGAAGATGAGGTCATCGCAACCAAATCTTGGGTTCAGGAGTCAGTTACGCAAGGGGAAGGTATGAGCATCCCTCACGTCCGTTGTACTCAATAGGATCTGTGCTTGTTGTCTAATCAAAAGGTGTCTTATCTAAAAGCTACTGCTAAACAGGGGAGGGAAAAGAAAAAGGAGACTTGATAGGACATCGCTGCCCTATGCCTACGTATTCCCTCGTGCAATGGGAAAGTCAGAGTCAACGTAGTTCGGGAAACTACGGGTTATAGGGGGAAGGTTGCTCGCCAAGACATCATCGTCTTGCGCCTATGTATCCTCATCTGGTATGAGAAATTATAGCAAATGTAATTCGGGTAAACTAGACCACTGGTTGGTTAAGTGTTTTTTATGAGTGACGTTATGTTCCCATTCCAGAAGTTAGGGTCGATGCCTGTTTGCGATAGAACAGAAAAATAACGTACTCTTTTCTGAAAATGAGTTTGAAGAACAAACCCAAAGGATAAAAAGTTTGATATTAATTTAAGAGTTTTAGATAAGTGCATTAAATTTTCTTGAGATTCAAGTTGCACTAAAGATTATGACATAGGAGTGAATGCGTCGCGTATTTCCCAAAGGGCATACACTAAACACTCTAGACAAGTGAGGAGAAACCCCCCACTCATAATTTCCCACATACTTAAGGCTTGTAGCGCACAATGTTAATCATCCTTTATTGAGTGTCTTAAAGTTGTTTGAGATGAGAAGAGAAGACACAAAAGAAAACACTAAAGGGAAAATGAAAACCCTAATGTTATCATACAAAATGGTCCTAAAGTTAGGATGAAAAGGAAGTCTACCTAATGTTATCATACAAATGGACCTAAGGTTGAGGTCAAGAATGGACTATCCTAATTTTTATCATGCATAGGATTGAAAGCCTAATGTCTCTCCTACTCCCACCTTAATCAAAAATTAGGTGAGGCTAGGAATCCTAAGGGATCATGTGAGAAAACACAAGTAAACACCATACTAATCAATCATAAATGAAAACAAACTCAATACTTAAACAAGTCCTAAGACAAGAAGGAGAATAAATAAGAATGAGATGAAAGAGAAGAAGCAACACTAAGTAAACACTCATGGAAGTTAAACTCAAAAGGCAAAGCAATCACACAAGCAAGCATTGATCTTAATTACACAAGGCACACATCAACATCATGTAAAAGTGAAATAATAACGCATACATATCAAACCACACTCAAAGGTTAGAGGTTAAAACAAAGTGGCAAGACAAAGTGCCCAAACACACACAAGTGACTCAAAGTCCAACGATAGATATCATCAATCATCAAAAAAAGTGGGATGAAGTCAAATGAGATGGAAAACAAGGTAGGGCAGTAGTAACATCATATCATGTCAACTCTATTCAAAGATCAAAGAAAGAAACACAAATAGTGTCAAGCATGCATCTCATCAATATCCAAACAAACAACAACTATCTCAAGCAAGACACACTTCAAATAAACAAACATGTGAAATTAGGGTATGAAATCAAATAGGGGAAGCAACAAAAACATGTTTATCAAGGCAAGAATTCATCATGAACACACAAGGGAATCATCAAAGGTTGATCTCAAAACATGCCTCAAGAACAAACATAAACATCAAAGTCAATCCAAGATAGGAAACACTCAAGCATACAAAATCAAACACCAATCCATCATGAATAGAAACAAATAGGATGTATCATGTTCACATTTCAATCCATAATCAAAATCAAGAAGGGGAAAACACAAATTGAAATATCAAAGTTAAGCAAACACAAACTCAAGTTGCTCATGTGAGAAGTATAAGGTCATGCAAGGCAAATGAAACAAAAAGAACATACAATGGACCTCAACTCAATGAAACCAGCACCTAAGACAAGTTGATAAAAGCAAAGAAAGATAATCAAACACTCATTGAGTCAACCAAGAACCAAATTCAAAAGATCATGGCAAGACATACACAAGTTCATAGTTAAAACAAGCACACTTTAATGCTTCATTCAAAAATAGAAACAAGAGCAAATAAAATCCAAATGAATGCTCAAACTTAATTCATGCATTCTATGAATCATATGGCAAAGTGTCACAACAAGAATTGCAAGAAAGCATCATCAAATGAATCCAAAAAGACAAAGCAAGCAATTAATAAAGCAAGAATCGAGGGTCAAATAAAGCCAAATGAAAATCAAACACAACGTGATCACCAAGACATCAAACCAGCACCTAAATATCCTACATATATGTGCCTAAGTGTATGTGAAAAATTGGATCAAGAGTCAAAAAGAAAGATCGAGAATTAGAGCCATGTTTCAAACTAGGTCAAATAGAACACACTACACAATTAAATCAAAATAAAATAATAAAATAAAAATAAAATAAAAAATATGAAAAATAAGATAAAACATCAAACCATCAAAAATATATTCTTGGGGATTTTTAAAATGGTTTTAGGTGTTAAAAATAAATTAAAATGAAAAAAGAAAGAAAATAAAATAAATGAAAGGGAGAGAGGGTGAACTAGAAATTTCAGAATGACCTGAAAACAAGTTGAAACGCCTTAGGCCAAAAATTGGTGGGGTGTGGGTAGTGAAATGCTAGGCCCAATGTCCAAATGAAACAAAAAAAACAGAAAAAAATCAAAGTCAAATCCATGCGTGCATTCTCACTAAATGAGGTGTCTTCCACCTCAGTGCCATATGGGCGCCACCAAGACCGGTCAAGAGGTCAACACCTTAAGCCAACTCAGACGTCGAAGCTAGGGATCCGCTCGTCTTCTCCGATGAGGCCACCGGAACTGCTATGTAAGTCTCAACCAAACACACGAATAAAGACAGCATTTCATAGGATTTTCCATGTAGAGATCATTTTTGACATCAAAAACACATAAAAATCACTATGAAGAAAACATGCCACGAAAATCTCATACACATTCTACAACTTGGATAAACAAGAACATCATCAACACAAACACACTCCACAAGTTCACAGAAGCTCAAAGATGCAAGAAATAAAGCAAATGGACATGTAAAATAAGAGAAACAGGTTGAAGAAGGATTACCAAACTAGGGCACCTAAACCTCCTAATTCTTGTCTTTAAATCTCACCAAAGTCCACCTTCTGCTTCCTTGGACCTTGAAAATGAAGAATGGAACCAAGAGAGATCCAGAAACTTGTGAAAAGGGAGGTTTGAAGAGAGAGAAAAAAAACTCGAACAAATGAAAGAGATTTGGTTCTGAGTGGCTACACAATGGATGTCTGCCCTCTTCTAGGGTTTCATTTGGTTTATATATGAGGTGTTTGAGTGGTAAAATTGAGGTATAATGGTTAAAACTGATGGTAACACTTGGTGAAAATTTGAAAATGAAAAGAAAGTGCCACGGGTTATGGAACTTGGTGAGGTGGTTTTTGTATGGTTTTGTTGTGGCAATGGTATTCATAATAGAGGAGTGGAGGGAAAAAATTTTGTGCAAGTTTGGAGGTTTTATTCTTTTGGAAAAAATGTGATAAATGACACATGAATGGTACAAGGCATGTTGGCTTACATGAGGTAATGTTTTGTGATTCAAAAGGAGGCTTGGCGTGCAAAAAATAAAGTGGAATCATGCTGCAAGATCACATGAAAATTGTGTTAAAGAATCATGGCAAGTCATACCCCTTGAAATCATGTTTAAACACCACACTTTCTTTGATCATATCTTGGTGATTTTTAATGCAAAACAAAGAATTCTTGTGATCAATGTAAATCCAGGACTACCATGAACATCTTTCATGTTATAGGCAACTCTAAACAAAGCTTGAAAGGTCATGGAAAATAGAGTTGAAGATGTGTCCCACATTACGTCAATAATGACTTAGAAAAATCTCTAAGTTATTGAAATTTGACCCCTTTGAAACCTTGACTTTGAAACCTCATATCTTGAGATTTATTGATCCAGTGAGAGAGTTCTTGTAATGGATGGAAAGTTTGAAGAATGATCTCCAACTTTGATGTTTTGGGAAAATTCATTTGAGATCAAGAACTTAGTGAAAATTTCATATGGAGTTTGGTTCAAAAATCTGCCTAACAATTTGTCAAACTTGACATCTTTGAGACCCCAACTTGGGAGCATCATAACTTAAGCTCTAAATATCCAATGGAGATGATCTAGTACTCAAACGAAAGCTTGGAGGATTCTATACAACCCTCATGTTGTAGGAAAATTCAATTAAAGCTTGTATCACCATGAAAGATGGGCTTGAAAGTAGGTACTTCAAACTGATTTTCTATACTTAGAAAAATTCTAAGTCTTGAAATGTAACAATCTCCATTTTTCCAAATTTAATTCATCATATCTCCCAAACTATGAATATTTTGGACATACCACCTTCCACAAATTTGTATTTCATGATGTCCACTTTAATTTGATAATAAGTTTGCTTCCATTGGATCAAAAATGAGAAAGTTATGGAGGTTGAAAGATGGCCAGAATTAGGGTTTTCTACACTTAGAAAATTTTTCCATCAAAACCCTAATTTAGTCAAACTCTTGATTTTATGTTTCTTCTTGATTATTATTCTTCCAAACACATGAAATCACTTGAAAACACTTATCATACCCTTGATTGACCTTGAGATCCAAGATTTGACCTAATTGAACCACAATTAACTTTTGTTGACCAGATGAAACCCTAGTACCATTTCCACTGACTAAGGCCCTTGTGATGGCTTTTGATGACATGTAACCCATGTAGAGAAACCTAAAGGTGTGTGTAGAGCTTTAGAATAATGTCTTGCTTAAAGAACCTGCCACAAATTCCTTTTGAACTATAACCCTAATCGAGTTGCCCATAGGATAAGAGGAGGAGGTCAATGCTTGTGTTCTTGATTCAAGGAGTGTAATGACATATCTTGATGATGATGAAGACCTTGTGACTTGAGATTTCCATAATGTTGAGAATGAATGCTTGAAGATAAATCTCTTCTCTTGATTGTTGGATAAGATACCTTGATCCCCTGTCTAAGATCAATGTTATGCACTAATGCCAATGCAAAATGATATGAAACATAAGCCAAGATATAAGAAAAAGGATGGGAAAATTCTGGGGTGCTACACTGCCCTACCTTATTTCTCATCTCATTTGACTTCATTCCACCTTGCTTGATGATTGCTAATACCTCTTGTTGGACTTTGAGTCACTTGTGTGTGTTTGGGCATTTTGTTTTGCCATTTTTGTTTTTGATTCACATCTTTGAGTTTGGTTTGGAATGTGAGCCCATTCTTGTTGCTTTGACATGTTGTTGATATTTACCATGTGTGATCATTGATTGATGGTTGCTTGATGCTTTGCCTTTGGACTTTCATGTATGTTCTTCATCTTGCATTCCTCTTTCTTCTTTTTCTTTTCTAGAGACTTGTTTAACTCTTGAGCTTTTTCTCATTTGTGATTGAATTGTATGGTGTTTACTTGTGCTTGCTCACATGATCCCTTAGGATTCCCTGTCCCACTTAATTTCTAATTAAGGTGGGAATAGGAGAGATATTAGGCTTTCAATACTTTGCATGATAACAATTAGGATAGTCCCTCTTTGACCACAACTTTAGGTCTATCAATTGTATGATAACATTAGGTATACTTCCCTCTTTGACCACAACTTTCAGTTCCCTTTAGTGTTTTCTCTTTGAGTCTTATCTTCTCATCTCAAACAACTCTAAGAAACTTAATAAATAATGATGAATGTTGTGCACCATGAGCCTTAAGTATATGGGAAATGATGAGTGAGGGGTTTCTCCTCACTTGTCTAGAGTGTTTAATGCATGCCCTTTAGGTGATATGCGACATATTTGCTTATATATCATATTCTTTAGTGCAACGTGAATCTCAAACAAATTCAATTCACTTATTTAAAACTTTCAAACCAAATTCAAACCTTTTTATCATTTTGGATTGTTTCAAAATCATTTTTCAGAAAGAATACGTTACTTTTCTGTTCTATCATAAACAGGAATCGTCCCTAACTGTTAGAATGGGAATTTAGCGTCGCTCATAAAAAAAACACTTAACCAACCTGTGGTCTAGTTACCCAAACTATGTTTGCTCTAATTTATTATACCATATGAGGATACGTAGGCACAAGACGACGATGTATTGGCGAGCAACTTCCCTTTCATCACCTGTAGTTTTCCGAACTACATTGACTCTGATTTTCCCATTGCACGAGGGAATACGTAGGCATAGGCGGCGACGTCCTATCAAGTCTACTTTTTCTTTTACCTTTCTTATTTAGTAGTAGATTTTAGATAACTCACCCTTTGATTAGAAACCAAACGTGGATCCCATTGAGTACAACTGACGTGAGGGGTGCTAATACCTTTCGCTTGCGTAACCGACTCCCGAACCCAAAATATGGTTGCGATGACTTTGTCTTTTACTTTTCTCTTTGGTTTTCTTCTATCGTTTCTTTTCCCTCTCTTTGGGATAAATAATTTTCGGTGGCGACTCTTCTATTTGTTTCCTCCAGTAACTTTTTTGCAGTTGCAACAGTTAGCACTGCGACTGGGAAGGTTCATGGTATGATAGATGGATGGTGACTAGAACATCAGTTTGGTTAACTGGGAGTTTAGAAACAACAGTATGACATCAACTCTGAGGTTGAGGAAAAAAATGGACATCCATTCCGAGATTGATAAAGAAAAAAGGCTAAACATTGACTTTGAGGTCGAGATAAAATTGGGTAAACATCAATTCCAAAGTTAAGAAAAACATTTGGGTGAACGTCAACTCAGAGGTTGAGAAAAAGGGTAATATCAACTCTAAGGTTGAGAAAACAGATAGGCGTCAACTCTGAGGTTTAGGAAAAAAAGGTGGGCGTCAACTCTAAGGTTGGGGAAAAAGGATAGGCGTCAAATTTGAGGTTGGGGATAAAAGGTAGGCGTCAACTCTGAGGTTGGGGAAAATGGATAAGCATCAACTTTGAGGTTGGGGATCAAAGGTAGGCGTCAACTCTGAGGTTGGGGAAAGAAAGGTAGGCGTGAACTCTGAGGTTGGGGATAAAAGGTAGGCGTCAACTTCGTGGCTGGGGAAAAAGATAGGCGTCAACTCCGAGGTTGGGGAAAAACATAGGCGTCAACTCTAAGGTTGGGGAAAGAAAGGTGGGCGTCATCTCTGAGGTAGGGGAAAAAGGTAGGCATCAACTCTGAGGTTGGGGAAAAAGATAGGCGTCAACTCTGAGGTTGGGGGAAAAAATAGGCGTCAAATCTGAGGTTGGGGACAAAGATAAGCGTCAACTATGAGGTTGGGAAATATCAGTTGGGAACCTAGCTAAAACCTAGGTAAAACCATACACAACGAACAATTTCCAAAGCCATGAAACACACTGGTACCTAGCTAAAACCTTTACACAACCACTGCATAATTTCCAGCCAACAACAATTATGGACACACAAAATCAAACCGTTTCACAGCAGTCACAAAGTCGTACCATTACACAATAACCTGATTTGACCCCACATGAGATATGCAATATTCTAAATCTGCAAAACGACACGAATATGCAAAGTATCATCAAAACGACCTCGTTCATAAAAATACGCACAACAAAAACAGATTCATGTCGCAAACAAATTTCATATCCTTCACTCCTTTCCTATAAATGGAACTCTTTTCATTTCATTTCTTTCCAAGTTCTTGGAACCAAGAAATTGCTACCTAAATGATTCTTCAATCCGCACCTCGTGAATCTATCTCCTTCTTCAATAATAGTACCATAACACTCTAATCCAAATCTCACAACCTTCTTTAAATCTCAACACCCTTCATCAACCTTCTTCGAACTACCCTTCTTTTTCATTCGCAATCAACCATAACCACACCATTCCAAAACCTAATAAACCCAGAATTAGAAGAGAGTAGAAGCAGAGATGAATTGAAACCGAATCACAAACTTTCAAACCTCAACCAAAACCTTTTCAACCATAAATCCCAAATCATCAAACCAAAACAAAACCAGAAAAGACGAAGAGAGAGTGTGAGAAAAGTAAAATGAAATCATACTCACTTGGACAAATCCCAAGCAAGAAAAGTGAGCCATCGAGAAAGAGGAATTAGCACAATAAGAGGTTGAAATTCTTCGTTGTTGTTCTGTTTTTCGATGTATTTTGATGTCGCAGTTGTTTCTTCTATGTTCTTCCATCGTTTTTTGGATCTAAAACTTAATGTTGTTATGGGATTTTGTACCATTCGTTTGTTGAAACCTCATACTACTCACCTCTTTCCCATTTTTTTCTTTTTCTTTTCCTTCATTCTAATTTTTTTGTATTTTTTGTATTATTCTATTTTCCTTAAAATTCTTATGTTAAAAATGTTTCTTAATATATTTTGATTTTTTCGATCTTTGTTTTTTTATTTTTATTTTTACCAATGTTCTTTTACTTACTTAATAATATGGCATTGATTTTTAGTTTATAATTTCACGATTGTTTTCATTCCTTTTTTTGCTTCGACTTTATTCTCATTTCGATTTTGGGTCGATGAAGTCTTTAACATCACGAGTATTGGTTATCAAGGTTGTTTAACTTTCATTGTTTAAAATATGTGAGGACTGGTCATTAGGATCACTTTTCATACTTCGGGATCGTGATAGGTTACCTTCGATTAATCGAAGAAAGTTTGTGATTAAGACGAGATCGTCCTCTTTTCTTTTCATGTGGCACGATTCTTTGAAAATGATCTTCATATCATTTCTCTATCGTGTTTTAGCACAAATATTGTTTTTGAGCGACCTCTTATAGCATGATCTTCATCATAGATCGTGCTACGAGTGTTTAGTTCTAAAGTGGACCTGATTCATCCAATTAATGACAATTAACGATTAACCACTAACTTTAATTTCTGTCCAATATACTCTTGCTTTACTTTTCCGTTAATATATCACTGTCTATTTATTCTTGTTTATATTATATTATTCATATATTATTGTTGATATTATCTTCCTCATATTATTGTTCATATTATCATCTTTTCATCTTATCTTGTTCATATTGTCCAAAAATACCCAAAAACAAAATAAAATTATCGAAACCATAAAAAAAACATTCAATTGGTGACCTGTAGTTACGATCCCAAGCATTGGAAGTTGGATTTGTACAGAAACCCTATCATAAAGTTTTTGTCTAAACTCTTGTTCATTGCTTAGTTTAGGACACCTTGCACACACACGACTTCCTATTATGCTACCTGACAATGACCCCATTTATTTCTCGCAATCCCGTGTATTTTACATGTACCCGCTCCCTTTCCATGTATACACTTTACTTGCTTTGATTGGATTATGGTTTTGTTTACTAGGAGCACCCATAGGAACTAGGATAGACTAAAAAAATTTCAAAATAATTCTCGATTCGATATCGAGCCATTTTCAAAACACTCTTGTAAGTCGATTGCTTCATAGCATCGCCATCAACCTAATGCACACACTTGCACTCTTCATTATGGTTTCGTTACTAGGAGCACCCTTAGGGACTAGGATCGATTCAACCCTTTCTCAAACCCTTTATTAAACGTCAAGTGGAATTTTCTTCCCGTCAACCCTTGATTTACTCATTCCTTTTCTTTCATTATTTTCTCTTCTTAATAAAAAAACCATTGGTCTTGTACCAAGTGCATTTTCAAACTTCTTTTCTTAATAAAAACTTGGATGGTTGTGGAGTGGTTAGGCGAAAGCCTTGTCCTATCTCGAGTGCTTGACATTACCTTTAGGGCTCACTGTCATAAAACACTTACCATCTAAATCAAAACACTCTTGAATAAGAGAATAAGATTATCTTTGTATTGAATTAAAGAGAAAGGATTGAGTGAAGACTTCTTCCTCTACGAGTATTATGATGCTCACTTTAGAGTGTGTGATCTCGATACTCGTCTTTCGATACGAAGACGTGACTATATTCGCCACACAATTTTCATAATAAATATTTTGAGATAAAGAATTGGGTACTACCTGCAAGGGCTACTATCAGAGGATTTATCTCGCCCCTAAAATCAACCTTCAACAAATTAAATGTGACACCTTGCCTTGATGGAGAAAACATAGCCTTTTTAAAAAGGATATGTTACGTCTGTTTACCGCAAACAGGTAACATATAAGACTCCACGAGCGAGCTGCAAAATACCTAACTGTTAGAATGCGAACATTAACATCATCCATAAAAAACACCAACAAAACGTAGTTCTAACTACGGACGCTCTAATTTATCATACCTGTTGAGAACACCTAGGCATAGAATTGTGAGATCCTAGCGAGTAACCTTCCTTCCTTTTCACCGTAGTTTCACGAATTACTGACACTCTGATTCTTCACTTCTTTTAAGTGAAGATACATAGGCACAAGAGCCCCAATCCTTGGCAAGCACCCTTCCATTTTCTTCACCCATAGTCTTCTGAACTACGTTGGCTCTGATATTCCCATTGAACGAGGGAATACGTAGGCATAGGAATGTGAAGTCCTATCGAATCTCTTTTTTGTTTCCACCTTTTCTTTTCTTTTTCCCTTATCATTTTTATTTCAATATTTGTTTCTAATCCTTATCTCACCCTCTTAGAACACTCTTCTTAGCAATCCTTTAGCAAACATCCTTACACATAAGACAAACGAATGGTTCCCGTCGAGTACGATGGATGTGGGGATGCTAATACCTTCCCTTTACATAATAGGCTTCCGAACCTATGATTTGGTTGCGATACCATCTTATCCTTTTCTTCTTAGGGTTTTCTCGATGTTTTCCCTTCCCCTTTTAAGATCAATAAAGTTCGATGGCGACTCTCCTATTTTCCTTTTTGCCTCGACGTCGTTGCATTTTTTTGCGTAGCAACAGTATGGCCTAGGGTGATGTTTTGTTTCGGATTCTAAAGTTGAAGTAAAATGTGTGTCGCTACTCGAAAAATACATCGTGCAACGACGGGGAGGCGAAAAAGATAGACAGAAGAGTCGCCACCGAACTTTATTTATCCCATGAGGGGAAAGGAAAATATCGAGAAAACCTTAAGAAAAGAATGGACAAGATGGTCTCGCAACCAAGAACAGGTTCAGAAGCCGGTTATGCGCAGGGAAGGTATTAGCACCCCTCGCATCCATCGTACTCGATGGGAACCATTTGTTTGTCGTGTGTGATTTATTTGCTTAAACATTATACTATAAAAGAGTGTTCCAAAGGATAGAGGGAAAGGTTAGAAATTGGGAAAACAGAGATAACAGGGGAAGCAAAAGAAAGAATAGACTCGGTAGGACTTCGCGGTCCTAGGCCTACGTATTCTCGATAGACATGAGAAAATCAGAGTCGACGTAGTTCGAGGAACTACAGATATAAGGGGGAATGTGCTCGACAAGGATTGTGGCCCTTGTGCCTACGTATCTTTACTTGAACGAAGTAAAGAATCAGAGCAGCCGTAGTTCGGCCTACGATTTGTTGATGTTTTTATGGATGATGCTATCGTACGCATTCTAGCAGTTAGGTGTATTGTTGCTCGCTCGCTGGAGACTTAGGCATTACCTGTTTGCGGTAGAACGGACGTATCATATCCTCTTCGAAAGATAAGTTTTCGCCATGCGAGGCAAGATGTCACATTTGATTTGTTAAATTGTTGTTTTTTTTTAAAGGCGAGATAGGTCCTCGGATAGTAACCCCTACGGGTAGTACCCAATTCTTTATCTCAAAGTTTTTGTTATGAAAAGGGTGTGGCGGACATAGCGTCTTCGTATTGAAAGACAAGTATCAAAATCACACACACTACAATGAGCATCTCGACACTCGGAGAGGAAGAAGTCTACACTTAATCCTCTCTCTTTAGTTCAATACAAAGAGAACTTCATTCTCTTATTAAAGTGTTTTTGGTTTTGAATGGTAAGTGCTTTTGCGACAGAGAACCCTACGGTAAACGTCAGCACTCGGGATAGGAGAAGGCCTACGCCTAACCATTCCACGACCATTCAAGTTTTTGTTACGAAAAGAGTTTAAAAATACGCTCGGTACGGGACCGAGGTTTTTAGGTGACAAAGGTTGCGGGAAGAAGTTGTGGGAAGATAGGTGGCGGATAAAATCACGTCTTCGTATTGAAAGACGAGTATCGAGACCACCCACACTATAGTGAATATCCCAACACTCGGAGAGGAAGAAGTCTACACTCAATCCTCTCTCTTTAGTTCAATACAAAGAGAATCGATTTATTTATTGTAAGTGTTTTGAAAATGCACTCGGTACGGGGCCGAGGTTTTTTAGGAGAAAAAGGTGTGGATGAAAACATCTTCGTATTGAAAGACGAGTGTCAGAACCACCCACACTACAGTGAGCATCTCGACACTCGGAGAGGAAGAAGTCTACACTCAATCCCCTCTCTTTAGTTCAATACAAAGTGAACTTTATCGTTTTGTTAAATATGGTGAGTTGGTTTAATCATCGTTTGAGAAAATCCGCTTGACGTTGGGTCAAGGGTTTTAGTTGCTTAAAAAGACTTGAGGCGAAGCGAGCAAGGTCGATGGCGACGCACAAGGCAATCGGCTTACAAGGTCAAAAATGGCTCGATGAGAATCGAGAGTTTGTTTTCTTGAGAATGGTTTTTAGAACCAAAGGTCAAAAATGACCAACAATAAATATGCATAAAAACCAAACAATTATAACGGGTTGAACGGCTTAAAGAAAAAAAACGAAACACAAAAAAAGTCGAGAAAACGTGAAAAACAGGGGTCTGACACGGGTGGTCGTGTTGTGTGACACGGCCCGTGTCACAGTTCCAGGAAAAAATGAGTTTTGGGTTGAAAATTGGTGTGACACGGCCGTGTTGTGTGACACGGGTGGCCGTGTTGTGTGACACGGCTCGTGTCACAAGGTCTGGGCCAAAAACCAGTTAAAACCTCAAACAGAGGTACAACACGGGTGCCCGTGCTGTGTGACACGGCCCGTGTTGTGAGCCCAGGGCATATTTTCACTTTGAAAAGCCACGCAGTGATGTAACACGGCCGGCCGTGTCGTGTGACACGGCCCGTGTTGGGCTACCAGATGAAAAAAATCAAACTTTTCCTTGTTTTTTGCTTCTTTTTGTGGTTCTTTCAAAGGGTTTCTAGATCCCTAATAGGACCTTACATGTTATACTCAACACAACAACACTCAAACCAAGAGAACAAAAGATAAATGCACAATGTAAAAGAAGAGAAGAGTTTGAAGAAATGGATACCCAAGAGTTGTTTCCCTCCTTGCAAAGCCTCCACTGATTTTGGCTAGGTGTTCACTTCTCTTCACTCTATGCTTTGATGGCTCTCCTTCTCAATGGCTCCCTTGTATTTCTCTCTCACTCTCTAAATCTTTTGCTGGTTTTTTGTTCTCTCTATTTTTCTGGTTTTCTCTCTTACTCTTTGCTCTCAATATCTCTATCTCCAAAATGTGTTAATGATAGTGAATCATAGTGAATGATAGTTTTGTGCAGCCTCCAAGCCTTTCTCATCTCACTTTTCTATCACCTTTTTCTGCTGTACCAAAGCAATGGCTCTTGCACAAGCTCTAACTTTCAGAATTTCCATTCTTGGCAATATCTTTTACCACCTTTTGGTGCAGCCCCACTTTCCTTCCATTTCTAGTATGTTTTTGCTGTATTTTCTTCTGCAGCACTCTACCTCTCTATTCACCCTTGTACCCATTGGTTGGTTGATTTGTTTGGACATACTCATGTAGTCAACACACTACCTTTTGGACATCATTTTCAAATTCTGATTTTTGATGTGTAGATGTATCAAATAAGCTTATAGCCTTGGTTTTTGTGACATAAAATGATTTTGTAATATGATACACATTGCCACTTCTTGCATGGGGCTGTTTTGGACCATATTCAAATTGCTCATGAATGTATGCATAGCCTTGATCTTGAGATATTCCAACATTGAATTGGCTCTTAAATATTTTCCTTGCATGTTTGTAAGCACAAAGAGGACCATGTGGACTTGATGAGGCATGGGGGATACCATGGCATGAAGTTATTTAGAATCTTGAATTAAGACTAGAAATAGCTTAGTTTCCTAAGCATTATCAAGAGTTTGAAATTTGGTAAACCAATGTAACATTCTTGAAAATGTCAAGAGATTTCTCTTTGTAAAAACTCTTGAATCTAGCCTTGAATTCATGAACCTTGAATTTGGAATGATGGGCCTTCCTTATGCCATTGAATTTGAAAGACATGAAGCAATGAGTCAAGCCTTGAAAGAGGGCAAATTTTGGGGTGCAACAATGTGTACTAGCAACGTTATTAAAACTACCTCGATTAATAGTTAAAGAGCCCTTTCCTTGAACTAAGCATCTTGTGTGCAAAAAAATTCCCTTTGATTTAACTACTCCCCTTTGGTTTGGTTTCCCAACATCCTTCTAAATCATGAAAAATTCTCCACTTGGTATTTATTCATCCTCTTATTCATAATGTTCCTCAATATACACATCATACTATTCATTATTATAATAATCATTATCCTCAAATATTATCATAGTTTCTCTATGTTAGATATTGAGAAGCTATTTTCTCCTTGACCCTGGCATTTAAAATACTTAACACTTTTGTTATTAGAGAGACTTTAAGAAGTATTTGTGCCTTTACCTCTAGTGTAAATTGTGGAATCTTTTGATTATGAATGAGTTTCCTCTTTCTTTTATTTATCCTTCAAACTTTGAGAGTTTAAATAAGGATTTATGGTTCTTCTAACTTGGGCCTTCCCTTTTGAGTTACTGTTCAACTTTGACAGCTTGGTGTACCAATTCTTTCCATTCCAACATAGTGAAGAAGTTGCACTATGTCACTTATGTCATGGTTTAGGCCAAGAAGAAACCTATCTATGGTTGCCTTATTATCTTTTTTCCATATTAGCTCTAATTTTGGCAACCTCCATCTCCTTGAAATACTCTTTAAAAACTCTTAGAACCTATAGCTAGTCTTTGTAATTTTATTAGCGGATCCTTTTAGTAATAGGATGGCAAAATTATTCTCCTCGTGATCCTTTTCATCTCCTTCCGTGTATCAATTAGTGGGTCTTCATAGCTCCTTATTTATTTGAACATTTAACCCCTTTAAACTAATGCATACTCCTTCAGTTCAAGGGCTGCAACCTGCACTTTTTCAACATTAGAGCAATTGTAGAAATTAAATTTTTTTTCAAAGGTATTCTCTCCGATCTAAATATGCATCTGAATCACTTGTCCCTATAAATGGCGAGATTTTAAGTTTTATGCCTCTCAAATGTTCCCCCTTTTCCTTCTCTCTTTTTCTACGTCTCCTTTCATCCTCATCACCACTTCCATCATTAGAATTATTATACCCTTTTCATAACTTATCAATTTATTATTGAAATTGGTCAACTTGTTTTCTCAATAATCTTTCAAAATATCGAGTCAACACCCTTATTTCGATAGACCTATATGTTTTTCTAGGTGAAGGTGTGTCAGGTGTGATTATTTAATTTAGTGAAATTAAAAAACAAGTTTTAAAAATGGAACTCGCCACTTTTCTCACTTGTTTCACTTAATTCACTTCGTGTTTCACTCAAATTTTGGTTTGTTCTCTAATGTATCACTCTTTCCTCCTACCACTCAATTACTTTTTTCTATTATTTAGAGAAACTAATTCACTCAAGACAAGAGTTGTTTTTCTAATGGTAATAAAAAATGCTTAACACAATCGAAATTTAAAATGAATAAACAAAGAAAACTAAAACAAAGGATGAAAGTAAACAAAGATAAACAGAGTCACAAAGATATATTTTTAGATACCCAAATAATAGAGAGAAGTTTATGGATTACAAAAAACAAAATTCTGATTTTTTTTTTTATAAATATATAATTTTTTCACACACTTTTTATTTTGTACATTTTTTCACGATTTTTGTATATATATATATATATATATATATATATATATATATATAATATATATATATATATATATATTATATATAATATATATATATAATATATTATATATATATATATATATTATATATATATATATATATATATATATATATATATATATATATATATATATATATATATTATATATATATTGTTTTTTTAAAATACAAAGATGAAGAACAAACGTAAGAAGAAAGAAGGGGGAAACGGAAACTTTACCAAAGCTTAACCCTTTTTAGAACCTTACTCTGAATACCACTTGATGACTCCTAAATTGAAATTTTGAGTCATTTTACTTAAGGACACGAATGCAACAGATTCTTTCATGCGCTCTTGTGATTCACTTACAACATTTATATTTTTATGATGAATAATGGAGCGATTTTGAATTTCTATAGATAAATAAAAAGGATTAATGAAGTTGTAACAAATAAATGACAAGAAGGAATGGATTGGAAAATAAGACAATGGATGTGTCAAACTTATAATATGTGAAGATGATATGTCTTATGGAATGAAGATCGCCACAAATATATGAATCCTTGATAAGATTGAATTTGGTCCAATCCAAAACCAAAAAGAGTCAAATTTTCTGTTAAAGTATTTTATCTTTCTCATTATGATTTCCTCCATTTATAAGGTATTAGGAATATGATTTTGATTACAATAACTAAATGCATAAACAAATAAGACAAGAAAATATTTTTCCAAAATAGTAAATTACGGTGGGGTGGCTGAATTATTACATTAAGGTTTGCAAAAATAAGGTAATAAATATAGGGGAACGGCCATACTTGATAAAAAAATTGCATTTTTTTTTCGTTTTATTTGATCATTGAATAGGCATAATGATGATAAATCATGTGTTTCCTTATTTGTCAACGTCTTCTCTCCTATTGGTAAAGATTTTTTGCCTCCATATCTCTCTCCATTAAATTCATTTTTCAATTTTTTTTTTTTTTTTTGCGTTTTCATGTTTCAGTATTTATTTGAAAGATAAAACACACCATTTTTCATGTCATAACATTGAGAGCTTGTAATTGACTGAATGAAACTTATCAACACACTTAAAAACTTGAAATAGCATACAAATATAAGTTTTGAGCCTAAATAAAACAAAGTTTGACCTAAACACATTATTACAATCCAAAAAAATGAAAACAATTAAGTAAAAGTGGCAGCTATAACATGTACCTCCCCTCCTCCGTTTGTGGACTTATGCAATTAACTATTTTGGGCTTTGGTTATTCTAATATAGGAATCTTTTCCATCATATTTTTTACCATTTTATCTAAGGTCTCCTTAGGTTTCTTGTTGTGTTCCCTTGTCATTGGTCCTCCTAGTCCTTGAATTGTTTGACTTGTGTCTTTGATAATTATGCCTTTATTACTTAGGGTTAGTTTCATCAAAGGTAATGTGTATATATTCTTATATAGTCGGGTTTCTTTTATTAAAAATATGAAAAGTTTTTACTAGAATTGGAATACATAAGAAAGAGATCTTCATCTACTTTAGCATCAAATTTATCAAGGTTATTCTTCATGTTACTATAGACAAAGCATATGAATTGAAGACATAGATGTGAGAGATATTAGGCTCCCTTCTTATATATATTTCATTGAGACTTAGGTGTATAATTAGCCCTATCAAGACTCGCTTCATTTCAAGGCCAGCATTGCTTACCGCATCAACCCAGAAATATTCTAAAAGGTTGGTTTCATTGAACATTGTTATCTCTAGATCTTTAAGATATCTATTTTTCTATTTCATTACATTGTTTTGTTGTGGAGCTCATGGATGATAAAATTTTGCTCTATGTTGTTCTCAATACAAAAGTTTTTTAATTCAACATTTTGAAATTCACCTTCGTGATCACACCAAATAAATGCAATACTTAATAATTTTTTAAATATTAGATAATCTTAC
>OZ012737.1:7714269-7761611 GCA_963859935.3 Lathyrus sativus
TAATATCTTCATCTATCAACTATACAAATGCTAGAGATAGATTTGAAAGTTGATATCCGCTTTGTATTGATCTTAATGATTATTGTTTTGATTATTATTTAGAGAGGTCATCTAACGTCGAAACAATAACATTCACGAAATCGCTTTAGAGATTAACGTTTTTGCGAGGATACGTGATTATGTTGGTTAGAAATTCATTCACATATTTGATTGGTTGGATACATTTAAGACGGACTAGCGAACCCTAATCTTCGCATGCGTTTATCAAACTTAGACCGACTTTTATTCCGTTTTGAATCTTGCAAACTTATGTTACGAAATTGAAACCATTATAAAACCCCCCGTTTTTCTTAAGTCATTAAACCATTGAACGGAAAGCATCGAAATTCTCTTATCTTTGTAATTCTTTGTGCTTTTTAATTTGTTTAGTTCGTGGGCAAAATTCGTTTATGTGCGAACAGGTTTAGCCGGAAAACCTTCTTTTCGATCCTGAGATAGAGAGAACCACTCGGCGAACCAATAGTCGCACACGGCGAAGACCGCAACAATCTATTGAAAGAGAAGAGCTCGGAGTATCTTCTTTATCCACTCCACCTAATTCACCAATTATGGCAGCAACATCACCACCTCCACCTCCAGTTTCCACTCCATGTACGAACAGTCTAAGGCACACTACTCAGTTCGCACATAATCTCCACAATGGAAAAAAAGCCGAGATGAAGACGAGAATCCTTTCACTTATCTATCAAAATCCTTTCACGGGATTAGATCATGAGGATCCGTTCACACATCTTACAAAATTCTATGAGATTGCGGGTGCAACGGGAGCAACCGAATCTTACAAAGAGTCATTGTTCACGAGGCTATTTCCTCATTCCTTGATTGGGAAATAAAAGGAATGGTATCTTGATCAATCTACAGCAATTATGACGGATTGGAATCTTTTGGAAGAGAAGTTTCTTGAACGGTTCTTTCCACATAACTGTTTCATGGAAGCTAAAACTGCGAAAGCTGTGTTTTCACGAGGAGCAAGTGAATCCCTCAATGAAGCTTGGGAGAGATTCAAGTCTATGTTGAGAAAATGAAAAGGACATGGTTTTGATGAACTTACTCAAGTTCATATTTTTCGCAATGGTCTCCTTTCGGTTCACAAGACCTTATTGGATGCTACGGCGGGAGGTTCCTTAATGTCTAAAAGCGCCGATGATGCAATTGCAATTATTGAGAATATGGAACTTAATGATCACCAAGGGAGTCATAACCGTGGGGTAGCTCAAAGAAAACCAGGCGTGCTCGAGTTAGGTACGAATGACGCTATTCTTGCCTAAAATAAACTTCTTATGCAACAAGTGGAACTTTTAACTCAAGAAATGTCAAAGCTTCCACAACAAATCAAAGAGATGCAAGAAGTTCCTACTCAAGTTCAAGTGGTGAGTTGTGAATTGTGTAAAGGTGATCATCCTACCAGATATTTTCCTACCGTCTTGGAAGAAGCCAATTATGTCGAAAATCAAAATCAAGGATACCAACAAAGACCACCTTATTAACCAGCAAATCAAGGTTATCAAAGACCTAACCAAGGTTACCAACAACCATGGAGGCCGCAAGAAGCCGGAACTTCAAACCGTCAACAATATCAAAACTACACTCAACCTCCACAAACTCAAAGTGCACCGTCAAAGATGGAGGAAGTTCTTACTCAATTCATGAAAATGTCAATGTCAAATCAAAAGAACACCGATGCGGCTATCAAGAATTTGGAGACTCAAGTTGGTCAATTATCAAAACAATTGGTCGATCAACAAAAAGGGCCTTTCATGGCTACCGCTACTCCAAATCCGAAGAGCATTGCAAGGCGATTCTTACAAGAAGTGGTAGAGAAATTGACATGGGCGTAGGTGAGGAGGTAGTATCGGAGGAAGTTGTAGTTGTAAAAGAAATTGAAAATGTTGAGGGAGAAGTAGAAAAAAATGTTGAGGGAGATTTAGTTGAAAATGAGAAAGTGAAAAAAGATGAGGAAGGAGAGAAAAGTAAGAGAGAGGAAAGAGTGAGAAATTCGAGAAAAGGAAAAGAGCAAGTGAACACGATGTCGATTCAAAATTTTCCTTACCCGCATGCTCCGAGAAGGAAAGACAATGCTAGACACTATGCTCAGTTTATGGACATATTCAAATAATTTCAAATTAATATTCCATTTTCCAAAGCATTGGAGCAAATGTCAAAATATGCTAAATTCATGAAGGACATTCTCATGGAGAAGAAGCGTTATACGGATCAAGAAACAATCATGGTGGATGTTAGTTGTAGCGCAATTATTCAACGGACTCTCCCGAGAAAAGAAAGTGATCCGGGACGAGTCACTTTACCCCATCACAATTGGAAATACTTATGTTGACAAGGGGTTGATTGGTTTTGGGCTCTAGCATAAATTTGATACCCTTATCTATTGTGAAGCGGTTGGGATACATAAAATTAAAATCTACTCAAATGACTTTGCAACTTGCCGACAAATCTACCACTCGCCCGCATGGTGTAGCCGAAGATGTGTTGGTAAAGGTTGATAAATTTTTGTTCCCAATTGACTTTGTAGTAATTTATATGGAAGAAGATGAAGACTCTCCATTGATTCTTGGACGACCTTTCATGAAGACCGCACGCATGGCGATTGATATGGACGATGGTCTCATGAAAGTAAGAGTGTTTGATGAGTAGATTTGCTTCAATCTTTTCGAAGCCATGAACCTTTCTAAAGACAAAACCAATTTTTTTAGAATTGATGCAACGAGATTCGCAATTGAAGAAGTCAATGAGTTATTACAAGCTCACACACCATTACAACAAGTTCTTACCAACACTCTTTGAAAAGTCAATGAAGAAGAAAAACGAGAAATTGAAAACTGTTTGCGGGAACTTGAAGAGTTAGAGGAAATCCCACCTTTAAAAGAAAAGGTGGAAAATTTGAAAAAAGAGAACAACGAGGAAGGCAAGCTTGAGTTGAAGTTGTTACCATCTTATCTAAAGTATGTTTTCCTTGATGAAGAGAAAAACAAATCGGTGATTGTCGCTACTGCAAAAATCGGCGCCGACTGACACAAGAGTCGCCACCGTGCGTTATTTATCCCAACGGAGGGAAAGGAAACGCTCGAAGTAAACCTCGCAAAAAACGGGGAAAAGGTATGGTCATCGCAACCAAAACCTGGGTTCGGGAGTCGGTTACGCAAGGGGAAGGTATTAGCACCCCTCACGTCCGTCGTACTCGACGGGATCCACGCTTGCTTGGTTTGTCTAAAGGATGCAAAAACAATCTATCTACGGCTGCTAAATCTAAACGGAAGGGAATTGACTCGATAGAGCGTCGCACTCTATGCCTACGTATTCTCAAGAGAGAAAGTCAGAGTCAACGTAGTTCGGGACTACGGGGAAATTGGCTCGCCAAGACCTCGCGTCTTGTGCCTACGTACTTCCACACTGCATGGAAGATCAGAGCTTTACGTAGTTCAGGCTAACTACGGCTAAACAAGGTATTCTCATATAGCAGTGAGAAATCAACTGGTTTCAAAGGTACGGGACCCTATGGGAAAAACTACGGCTTGGTCTCAAATGCCCTCGGGCAAGAGAGAAAAAAAGGGTAACAATTAGTTGTCAGCGGGAAAGTCTCGATCGCACAGCAGCGAGAGAACAAAAACTCAGTTGTTAGTGTGCTCGCTAGGATATCGCATCCTATGCCTACATATCCTCGTCTGGTACGAGGAATCAGAGCAGCTGTAGTTCGGCTACTTCGGGACCACAGCTCAAATCTCGTTTTATTAACACTCTGAAAAATGATTATAATGATTGAATACTGAAAATAAATCTCCTAGGAAATACTATCCTATCCATCTATAATGGAAAAAACCAAGTAAAAAAAGTCCCCTAACAAGTGGACTTCTAAACTATCCCTAAAATAAAACTCCATGAAGAAAGTACACTAAAAAAAAAATATTACATCTATACTAATATTTTTTTATTCTTTTCCAACTATTTTCTTCTCTTTTCTTTCAAAATATCTTTTCATATTTTCTTTTTCTCAACATTCTTTTTCTCTCTTTTCAAATATTTTTCATATTATTTCTTTTCATATTTTCTTTTTCTCAACATTCTTTTTCTCTTCTTAAAATCTTTAAACAAAAGAAAAAAATGAAAAATACAAAAAAAAAGGGGAGGGGGGTACACAGTTTACAGGGGTAATTAAGCAGAAAAAATAAAAACAACAAACTGGGCCCAGCCCAGCAGCTGTTTGCTGCAAAAAACCGGAGGGGGAGGTGCTGTAAGCGAACTGGGGTGTGGCTAGTAAAACACTGGGCCCAACCCATAGTCAATAAAAAAACGAGGGAGGTGCAGGAACACCAAAAAACGAATCTGGGCCTAAGCAAAGCCCAACACCAATTCACCTTCTTTCTGCCCCCAAACCCTAGTGTCTCTACCGTTCACTGTTCACACAAGAAACCCAACGCCGTTTCCTCCTTCGTCCTCCTTGAAGCCCTCATCCTCACCTCCTCACCTTTCAATCAATCTTCTTCTTCTCACCAAATCGTTCAAAACGCGCTCTGCACCTTGTAATCCCCAAAGACCTATCAACACCACAATCAATACAAACAAAACCCATGGCTTAATGATCTCAGAGGGACTTTTTGAAGATATTATTGAAGACGTTGAGGGATCTTGATGCTCGCGGAGAATGTTGACGGATATCTCTCAAGAACATCGAACCTCTTGACGTTTCGCTGGGGATTTCTGGAAATCTTGTGATGAACCAGACGAAGTTCCATCGAGGACTCTGAAAGTTCTTGTAACGGATGATATTGCATGTTCGCGGAGGAAGATTCTTGAGTGTTCTTCACTGATGATTTTCTGGATGAGGGACGAGGGAGATCTATGAAGATTGCATGTTGGTTTCTGGAGATTTGTGTTGACGAATGTTCTTCAATATTTCTGACGATGATTGTTGGAGGTTTGACGAGATCTGGAAAAGGTTTGAAGATGGACGACTAGATGATGATTCTTGATGATGTTCTTCTGGAAATTCTTTGCAGATTGTGGAAGATGAAGTTCTGGAGGTGCGATATGAACACTTGAAGGTTGATGAACATTCTGGGAAAAACTCAAGAAGGTTTCTGGAAATCTAGAGAACGATTACGAACGGTTGAATCTTGATGAAGATCCTTGCCGGAAAAAAGTTGTTGAGGGTGATCGGAGTCTGGGAGTTGATCGAAGATGAAGGTTGATCGGAGTCTGGGGTTTTTGGCGATTTGGGGTTTTCCGGTGAGCTGCACCACCGCGTGGACTGCCGTCTGATTTTTCTGGCGTGTCATCGTCGGTGTTTGCATGGCCGGAGAGGGAAAAGTGAGGTGGGACGCGTGGCGTGCTCATTGAGATGGTGGGATACAGGTGGCACACATGCGGGAGGGGGTGGACGGTGAGGTGTCACGAGGAGAGAGTGAGGCTGAGGTGAGTGGAGAGGTTGGTTGCATGGATGACACGTGTGTGTGGCGTGGCACTGAGAGAGTGAAGGTGGAAAGTGAGGTGTTGCGTGATGGTGGAAAAAACGTGGATCCTCCCTATTGATTACACGTGGCCCAGACTTATATATGGACTGGCTTTTTATGGATTCTTCTAGACTTTTCTGGAGAATGGACAAAAACTCTGTGGGCCTTTAACACTCTGGGCCCAACGATTTTGCACAAGGATTGGATCAAATGCTGAATTGATTAATGAATGAATTAAAAAGGTTAAACTGGATTAAAAAGCTGATGACAATTAAGGACCTAATTAATACTGAACGAAAATTAAATGGACTACTAATACAAATTAAAAAGATTAATAGACTCAATTAAAATCTAACACTTAAACCTAATCAATCTAATATCCTAAAAACTGATTAATATCCAATTAAACTCTAATTAAAAAACTCTAATAAACCCATTAATCTAAAATTCTAAACTTTTATTAAATCTCTAATACCTATTAAAAAGCTATTATTAATAAAAGAAAAAATCTATGTATTCTATTAAGAAAATAGTAAAACTCTATTTAATACCTAATATATTCTAAAAAGAAAATGCTATTTATTTATTCCATTTAAAATTCTAAAAAACTATTTAAAATCCAATAAAACCCTAATAATGGCCAATAAAACCCAGAAAAATCACAATAATTCCCGAAGGAACAAAAATAGCACCGAACGGCAAAAAACACGCGAGAGCGCAACAAAATAGCCGGTAAAAATAAACGGGCACCGAAATATCCCTAAAAACAACAGCGCGAGCTGCAAACACCGGGAATAGCACGAGTTCCCAAAAATACGATTCTACTTATCTAAACTGATTAAAAACACCTGAGACGCGAGACGAGGGTTGTGATCCCGATAAAATCAAAACAAATGAAAAATGCACTGTATGCGATATGCAGATGCGAATGCGGTCATGCGTCGAAACGTAGGACCAAATGCGGGACCCGGTTGGTCAAATTTTGGGGTGCAACAGCTGCCCCTATTCAAGCGGCTTGGACCCGACTGGATGAAGAGTGCGCAACCTTCAGACATTCGAGGTACGATACGGTTGAATACGAAAGAACCCGGAAATTTGCCAACCGCAAAAATAAATTGCGAAAACGACTACTGCTTGAGAAAAACCCTGGGAACTGGCTTCTGTCGTCACGGCAACAACTAGCCATCCATCTGTCAAATAATCTGATGTTGTCCGCAGACCACTCCATTCCGAAGAAATGAGCATACACCACACAATGATAAATTGTTGACATCACTTATCAACCTCTGTTGATCTCACTTATCAACCTCTGTTGATGTCACTTATCAACTTCTGTTGATCTCACTTATCAACCTATGTTGATCTCACTTATCAACTTCTGTTGATTTCACTTATCAACCAAGCACGCGCTAACCAGCGGGAGAATACTGACTTCTCTTGTCATGTTGACTTCACTGATCAACCTTTCGTATCCTGAAGAAACGAACAGACGCTTTGACCAAACGGGACAATGTCCGAAGACATAAACAATCGACCCTGCGGGGAAATGAGAAACTTAACCAAGCAACTCTGAGGGGACAATTCTGACGACTGCCGTCAAACACCTGCTGGGGAAATTGGGAACTTAACCAAGTACCCTGGCGAGAATAACCTACGAGGAATTTAACCAAACAACTCCTGTAGCAAGCTCCCTGCTGGGAACTATGAAAGACTTAACCAAACAACCCATTGAAGTAACACCCTGCTGGAGAACATAACTCTGTTGGGAAATTGCGGGTAACCACCCGAAAATCTGCATTACCATCTTATAACGCTGAATCCACAGCATCCTGAGAAAGACTCAGCTGGGGAAATACAAGTGACTTAACCAAGCGACTTGTCAAAGGATACCCTGCCGGGGACTACGAGGAACTTAACCAAGTATCTCGTTGAAGAACAAACCGCTGGGGATTACACCTCTACTGGGGTAACTGTGGGTAACCACCCAAAATCTGCAACATGCCATTTCCACAACACTCTGAGAAAGGACTCGTCTGGGGAGAAAGAGAAATGCTTGACCAAGCAACTCTTCTAGGGGAATGTGCCATGGAGAACACGATCACTGCGTGTCTGGCACAACAACCCTCTGTGACAAGATGAACACGATCACTGCGTATTCCACACCACCACCCTCTTGACAGGAGGAAACACGATCACTGCGCGTCTTGATGCTGTAAACAAAATCATGTAATGGGACAAACATGACGAACACGAACACTGCGTGCTGCGTTACAACCACATCGACCATAAATCCAACCGGATGAGATAAACACGATCACTGCGTGCCAGACGGAATAAATCCACATAGAAGAGGCGAACACGTTCACTGCGTACTTCAACCACCAATATGATAAACACGATCACTGCGTGTGCTGCAATAGGACGAATACGATCACTGCGCATCTCGACCAACAAACCCCCAAACTAACGTCAACACGATCACTGCGTGCCACGAAACCAACCCATGCAACAGGACGACTACGATTACTGCGTAGGCCGACCATCAAAACCAACTGACACGATAGCCACGATCACTGCGCGCTCCGCATCGCAAGTTCCCATGGTACTAACAACACGATCACTGCATGTTGTACGAATACGATCACTGCGTATCTTGAACACGATCCCTGCGCGTTCGAACACGATCACTGCGCGTTCTGAGCTACGATCCTCTTGACTGGAGAAAAACACGATCCCTGCGTGTTGCGTGTCTCAACTAACCCACATAACTGGACGAATACGATTACTGCATATCCTGACCATACATAGGATAAAAGCGATCACTGCGCGCTTCATGTCACGACCCTCTTGACTGGAGGAAAACACGATCCCTGCGTGTTGCGACACAACTTCAAACATGGGACGAATACGATCACTGCGTACTCTACACCAAAATCCTCTTGACAGGAGGAAACACGATCACTGCGCGTCTTGATGCTGTAAACAAAATCACGTAATGGGACAAACATGACGAACACGAACACTGCGTGCTGCGTTACAACCACATCGACCATAAATCCAACCGGATGAGATAAACACGATCACTGCGTGCCAGACGGAATAAATCCACATAGAAGAGGCGAACACGTTCACTGCGTACTTCAACCACCAATATGATAAACACGATCACTGCGTGTGCTGCAATAGGACGAATACGATCACTGCGCATCTCGACCAACAAACCCCCAAACTAACGTCAACACGATCACTGCGTGCCACGAAACCAACCCATGCAACAGGACGACTACGATTACTGCGTAGGCCGACCAACAAAACCAACTGACACGATAGCCACGATCACTGCGCGCTCCGCATCGCAATTTCCCATGGTACTAACAACATGATCACTGCATGTTGTACGAATACGATCACTGCGTATCTTGAACACGATCCCTGCGCGTTCGAACACGATCACTGCGCGTTCTGAGCCACGATCCTCTTGACTGGAGAAAAACACGATCCCTGCGTGTTGCGTGTCTCAACTAACCCACATAACTGGACGAATACGATCACTGCATATCCTGACCATACATAGGATAAACGCGATCACTGCGCGCTTCATGTCACGACCCTCTTGACTGGAGGAAAACACGATCCCTGCGTGTTGCGACACAACTTCAAACATGGGACGAATATGATCACTGCGTACTTCGGCCACCAACAACCCGATGAACACGTTCACTGCGTGTCTTACAGCATAATCAAACTGCATAACGGACGAATACGGTCACTGCGTATACCGACCAACAAAACTGGATGAACACGATCACTGCGTATCAACCCATAATCACTGTAGAACGGACGAATACGATCCCTGCATATATCGACCAACAACTGGATGAACACGATCACTGCGTATCAACCCATAATCACTGTAGAACGGACGAATACGATCACTGCATATATCGACCAACGAAATCACATGACACGATCACTGCGTGTCCTGCTCAATAAAACCCCGAAGTTGATACCAACACGATCACTGCGTGCCTTACGAAACAATCTGCTTAGATCGGGACGAATACGATCACTGCGCCATTCGTCCACAGATACACATACCAATATCAACACGATCACTGCGTGTCCTACAACATGAATCCCATATCTGGCACAAATACGATCAACATCTCAAAATCAACACGATCACTGCGTGCCTTGCTATATGAACCCCGTAGCTGGTACAAATACGATTACTGCGCACTTTGACCACAAAATCCACATCTTCCTGAATCACAATTTCTCTTATCGGCAAGGAATAACATATCTGAAACTGGAGAGGTAACCACCTAGCTTATGTTTCAACAATGTACGTTTGATGATGACGTACTGCTTCCACACTGCATGGAAATGCTACATACTCGAGTAGAATGCAAATGCTCATGATGCATGCTTATGCAAAGAGTTACTTCAGCAAAATAAATGCTGAAGACACACTGGATCCGCTGGGGATGATCGGAATACCGCCGATACGCTTCTAACAAAATAAATGTTGGAAAGATGAACTAACTCCGCTGGGGATGACCACCCTGCTGGGAAAATAGCTCACGAACTCAGAACTCCAAAATCTGCTGATGACGGTCCTCCTGACGAGGAAGGGCGGCTTGCTGGGGAGAGAAAGGACAATCCTGCTCAGAAAAACTCCTTTCAGCTGCTCCAACCACCTGATCACACTCTGTGGGAACCCCTCCTGCTATCACTGAGCTGGGGAAACTCATCCTGCTATCACTGAGCTGGGGATTGAACTACACATTCTGATTTGCACTGCACGAGAACCCTCTGGGAGTTTAATCGCAACCATCTCGACCTTCACTGGGGAGAACTCTGCTCTGCTTGATAAGCTAATTCTGAACTGAAGATACATTGATCTCAACTCTCCTGGGGAGATAACATTCAGTTTTGCCTGGGTCGACTTCACTAGGGAAGACACAGCATTCATCCTCTGGAGAGGGTACCATCCTGCCATGGACTCTGGCGGGGAACTTTGCGAGCTTTTGAATAACTTGCCTCAGTGCACTCAACGTGCCCCTATCTAACTCCTGGGAATAATTTCTCTGAACCGCTTGCTATGAGACGACCTCGAGATTACTTGCCCCGGTATCTATACGACAAAAGATTCAATCTCCATTAGCCCTGATCAACCCCACTGATTTCAACGTTCTCTGCGGTGACTTGCCCCTGAATGAATCTCAAGAAGACTCACTTCTGATTAGTTACCTCTCAAGCATACTGCCCCTTAATCAACTGAAGCTTCGGGACTTGTCCTCAGACTAACCGATTCCGAACTCACTGGGAGTCAATGCCCCTGATTCACATGACTTTGCCCCTGATTAGCTGATCCAGAACAGTACCTCCAACTACGAGAGATTTAATGAATCTCGACCTGATTGCCCCAGAGTAGCTGACTTCGCATGGCTGGCCTGACTGGGAATCACGATAATAGCTTGCCTCTGCTCTCGGAACATTCGGGCGCTCTGTATTCTATCCTGACCATACTTTCCATTGCAGAAAACTTTCCTGCTGTCAAGCGCTTACTCGCGAGTAAAACAAGTTGTTCTGTGTAAAAGACATATTAATGCAAGACATATGACAGCTTTGACATCCAATCTGTTCACTGGGAAAAGGGAAAAACAGTTTATAGCATCTAATGCACAAAACATTTATCAACATCAATACCAACATGGTAAGAGGAACCCTTTCTGGAGTCAGAATCGACGCGACCTTTACCGAAGTATGCTTTCGAAACAACCTGCTTCAATTAGGACTTTTGAAGGTTATAACGTGGTCAGGTTCACGGTTTTGAAATAAAGGATAAAGGCTCAAAGTTTATTTTAACCCACCCATTCTCCTTGATGTTCTCCCATCCTACGTTCAGCTAATTCGGCCTTAGCGCTCACCTCTCAGAGGCTAAAAGATAGGAGTGATAGTTCGATAAATTAGGATTGTTGGGAGTGACAGCCACTCACCTTTCATCTTTGACACTTGAGATCACACGACTCGTGTTTAATTTGAGGATTTTCATCTTTTTTCTTATCCCTAACTTTTGCCTGGACTGACTCCTTTTGAGTTTCTTTTGATTCCTTAAGTCCAGCGGGATGCCCTCATTTTTTGCCTAAGTCAATTGTTTTCTTTTCAACTTAGCGGGCTTTTGATTCTCCTTTTTTTCTTTTTCCGAACAAGTCGTGTGACACTGGTTGTCTGACTCATTGGGGAATAATGTGACTGTCTCATTGTTGATTTAACCATTGTGTTTTTTTAGGCACGACCTCTAGAGGTGTGATTGATCCTCGAACGGACACTCCTTTTGCAACTTGAACGCTCGGCCAAATTAGCTAACACCTACCCTGCCCCAGGTTAAAGATTGAGGGTTTTTTCGTTTTCAGAAAGCAACTCCTACTACAAGGCTCAAAGGGGTTGACAAGGGATTATCTTCCTTATATCTCCGGTGTTTAGGGATTTGAAACAATGCCTGTACATCATCAGCAGGTTTTATCTCAAAAGCATACAATATCGGGAGTTTGCATGTCGTTCATTTTCGTCATCCTCCCAAGATCCTTCTTAACCAAGCATTGGACATTTGCAAAAACAATTAGTGAACACGAATGGATTCAATCAAAACATGCATATTTATTTCATTATCATCAATTGAATGAAAACAACAAGTTTTACAAACAAGATTGCAAATTAAACAGGAAAGAAACCACAAATGTAAAGAAATGACAAGATAAAACAAAGAAAAATGCTAGCCTCCGAGAACCGGGCTTTCACATCTGTCCTGCTGCTGAACCAGCCATCTTCACAATCAATTATTAGAGGCAACCTGAAGTTGTCCTGATCTGCTTTCAACGACCCAACCAAACTATAGAGCCCCTCCTCCTCAGATGATTTTGGGTCCTTCCTGCCCAAAGTTGATTGCTGCACTGTCAAGTAGGTCCTGCACCTTGTGCTTAAAGGCCAGACAATCTTCAATGTTGTGCCCCTGTGCTCCTGAATGAAAATCACAGCGCTCCTTGATATCATAACCTGCTGGAGGCGCACCTGTCAGTGGGGCTAACTTCCTCTTCTCAACCAACTGCAATCGTAGCAACACCTGAAGAAGTTCGGCATACGGCATCGGAGGCACCCTAAATACCCTCGATGGCCTCTGATTTTGAGCTTTTCGCTGATTAGGACGTTGCGGACTCTGCCACTGTTGAGATCGTTGCGGTTGTTGCTGGTATCGGGTTGACTGTTGGACACCCTTCGTAGTAAATACAACATCGGTTTCTTGGCTTTCACCGTACTGATCAAGGCACTCCTTATGCTTAGCCATTTTCTTTCTCAAATCTGCCCCAGGAATAGGCAACAGTTGTGGGCATGGAGATTCTGACACCATGGAGTCCAGGATACGCTTCTGGCCTACTGCAGCTTTAGAAACATCCGTCATCTTGACATCAACTGGGATAGGAGCAATACGTACAGCTACACCGCTTGGCGAGAATTCAATGTCTTTCGAGTCAATCAGGTCTTGAACATTGTGCTTAAAAGCATGACAACCCTCGATGTCGTGTCCGAGTGCCCCAGAATGAAATTCACATTGCTTACTGGCATCGTACCCATAAGGAAGCGCTCCTGTGGGTGGTTCCATTGTTCTCTTCTCAACCAGATTAAACCTCAATAAAGTCTGTAAGAGCTCAGCATACGTGGTAGGTGGCGCCTCAAATATCCTCTTTGGCTTTCCCTCCTGAATCCTCCGTTGAGCCGGATGCATCTTCGGTTGTACTTGCTCAGGTTCCACGGGCACAGGTGGCACGAGCTTCTTCACTGCAGCTTCAAATAGCTGATCATCCTCTTTCCTAAGCACATTCTTGACTACTTCCATGATCAAGCTCATTTGGGTCTTCAGTTGACTGTTTTCCTCTTTGAGTATCTTCTGCTCCAGACGCATCTCTTGCATGTCTCTCATCATCTGCCCCAGCTGGCTTCGGACTTCAATCAATTCAACCTGATTCTGTTCCATATCTCTGAAGGAATTCCTGCAACAAACTGTAACTGACTACACTGCTTGATTCCCAAATCTGCTTAAGTCTGCTCCAACCCCTTGGTCGTCCTCTGACAATCAACAGTTGCTCAATCCACACTCCGAGTACTCACCTTCAGGAAACAAAGGCTGGATCAGAACTCTGGCTAGCTGGAGAAATGCTATGCAATATGATGCGAAGATGCCTATGCAAATGCAATGCAACGCAACAAACACGGGATCACAGCCCCCACACAATCTAAATACTGCTGCGCTACTGACGGAGTACGGTTGCTCTGAAGAGAAGACCAAAATAACGGGTAGGTTGGAGGTCAAGTTTCCTGCAAAAAAAAACCCCACTCACAGGTGTGGACCTATATCTGACCAGGTACGGCATCCTATGCGGTCGTTGGCGTCACAGACTTTCAAGGTTGATGATACGATTCCCAGAAGGAGTGGCATCATCAAATCCTGAAGAGGCCTCACTTAGCCAACTTCCAAATGATCGGTTCCCAGAGTCGACAATCCAACTAACCAGCAACCCGAGCCACCCAAAGGGTGGGACAAAAGGCCAACCAGAAGAACCTCGTCTGTGTGTAGATTTCGCGGGACACTAGGACATGCAAAGCATGTGCGCGCCCACTAATTTCTACTCTAATTCTAAGTGCACTCAAGCCCAGGTCCGGCTTATCTCTCAATATCAGAACACCCGTCACACCCCAGCAGCAACAAATAATATCAATAAATAAACCCCAATAGACAAGCAAACAAGCGCTAGGATTGACTCTCTCTTAGGGGACGTTGGATCCCACATGCATGGGGAACTATCGCATTCCCCAGCAGAGTCGCCAGCTGTCGCTACTGCGAAAATCGGCGCCGACTGACAGAAGAGTCGCCACCGTGCGTAATTTATCCCAACGGAGGGAAAGGAAACGCTCGAAGTAAACCTCACAAAAAACGGGGAAAAGGTATGGTCATCGCAACCAAAACCTGGGTTCGGGAGTCGGTTAAGCAAGGGGAAGGTATTAGCACCCCTCACGTCCGTCGTACTCGACGGGATCCACGCTTGCTTGGTTTGTCTAAAGGATGCAAAAACAATCTATCTACGGCTGCTAAATCTAAACGGAAGGGAATTGACTCGATAGAGCGTCGCACTCTATGCCTACGTATTCTCAAGAGAGAAAGTCAGAGTCAACGTAGTTCGGGACTACGGGGAAATTGGCTCGCCAAGACCTCGCGTCTTGTGCCTACGTACTTCCACACTGCATGGAAGATCAGAGCTTTACGTAGTTCAGGCTAACTACGGCTAAACAAGGTATTCTCACATAGCAGTGAGAAATCAACTGGTTTCAAAGGTACGGGACCCTATGGGAAAAACTACGGCTTGGTCTCAAATGCCCTCGGGCAAGAGAGAAAAAAAGGGTAACAATTAGTTGTCAGCGGGAAAGTCTCGATCGCACAGCAGCGAGAGAACAAAAACTCAGTTGTTAGTGTGCTCGCTAGGATATCGCATCCTATGCCTACATATTCTTTTTCTCTTCTTAAAATCTTTAAACAAAAGAAAAAAAATGAAAAATACAAAAAAAAAGGGGAGGGGGGTACACAGTTTACAGGGGTAATTAAGCAGAAAAAACAAAAACAACAAACTGGGCCCAGCCCAGCAGCTGTTTGCTGCAAAAAACCGGAGGGGGAGGTGTTGTAAGCGAACTGGGGTGTGGCTAGTAAAACACTGGGCCCAGCCCATAGTCAATAAAAAAACGAGGGAGGTGCAGGAACACCAAAAAACGAATCTGGGCCTAAGCAAAGCCCAACACCAATTCACCTTCTTTCTGCCCCCAAACCCTAGTGTCTCTACCGTTCACTGTTCACACAAGAAACCCAACGCCGTTTCCTCCTTCGTCCTCCTTGAAGCCCTCATCCTCACCTCCTCACCTTTCAATCAATCTTCTTCTTCTCACCAAATCGTTCAAAACGCGCTCTGCACCTTGTAATCCCCAAAGACCTATCAACACCACAATCAATACAAACTAAACCCATGGCTTAATGATCTCAGAGGGACTTTTTGAAGATATTATTGAAGACGTTGAGGGATCTTGATGCTCGCGGAGAATGTTGACGGATATCTCTCAAGAACATCGAACCTCTTGACGTTTCGCTGGGGATTTCTGGAAATCTTGTGATGAACCAGACGAAGTTCCATCGAGGACTCTGAAAGTTCTTGTAACGGATGATATTGCATGTTCGCGGAGGAAGATTCTTGAGTGTTCTTCACTGATGATTTTCTGGATGAGGGACGAGGGAGATCTATGAAGATTGCATGTTGGTTTCTGGAGATTTGTGTTGACGAATGTTCTTCAATATTTCTGACGATGATTGTTGGAGGTTTGACGAGATCTGGAAAAGGTTTGAAGATGGACGACTAGATGATGATTCTTGATGATGTTCTTCTGGAAATTCTTTGCAGATTGTGGAAGATGAAGTTCTGGAGGTGCGATATGAACACTTGAAGGTTGATGAACGTTCTGGGAAAAACTCAAGAAGGTTTCTGGAAATCTAGAGAACGATTACGAACGGTTGAATCTTGATGAAGATCCTTGCCGGAAAAAAGTTGTTGAGGGGGATCGGAGTCTGGGAGTTAATCGGAGATGAAGGTTGATCGGAGTCTGGGGTTTTTGGCGATTTGGGGTTTTCCGGTGAGCTGCACCACCGCGTGGACTGCCGTCTGATTTTTCCGGCGTGTCATCGCCGGTGTTTGCATGGCCGGAGAGGGAAAAGTGAGGTGGGACGCGTGGCGTGCTCAGTGAGATGGTGGGATACAGGTGGCACACATGCGGGAGGGGGTGGACGGTGAGGTGTCACGAGGAGAGAGTGAGGCTGAGGTGAGTGGAGAGGTTGGTTGCATGGATGACACGTGTGTGTGGCGTGGCACTGAGAGAGTGAAGGTGGAAAGTGAGGTGTTGCGTGATGGTGGAAAAAACGTGGATCCTCCCTATTGATTACACGTGGCCCAGACTTATATATGGACTGGCTTTTTCTGGATTCTTCTAGACTTTTCTGGAGAATGGACAAAAACTCTGTGGGCCTTTAACACTCTGGGCCCAACGATTTTGCACAAGGATTGGATCAAATGCTGAATTGATTAATGAATGAATTAAAAAGGTTAAACTGGATTAAAAAGCTGATGACAATTAAGGACCTAATTAATACTGAACGAAAATTAAATGGACTACTAATACAAATTAAAAAGATTAATAAACTCAATTAAAATCTAACACTTAAACCTAATCAATCTAATATCCTAAAAACTGATTAACATCCAATTAAACTCTAATTAAAAAACTCTAATAAACCCATTAATCTAAAATTCTAAACTTTTATTAAATCTCTAATACCTATTAAAAAGATATTATTAATAAAAGAAAAAATCTATGTATTCTATTAAGAAAATAGTAAAACTCTATTTAATACCTAATATATTCTAAAAAGAAAATGCTATTTATTTATTCCATTTAAAATTCTAAAAAACTATTTAAAATCCAATAAAACCCTAATAATGGCCAATAAAACCCAGAAAAATCACAATAATTCCCGAAGGAACAAAAATAGCACCGAACGGCAAAAAACACGCGAGAGCGCAACAAAATAGCCGGTAAAAATAAACAGGCACCGAAATATCCCTAAAAACAACAGCGCGAGCTGCAAACACCGGGAATAGCACGAGTTCCCAAAAATACGATTCTACTTATCTAAACTGATTAAAAACACCTGAGACGCGAGACGAGGGCTGTGATCCCGATAAAATCAAAACAAATGAAAAATGCACTGTATGCGATATGCGGATGCGAATGCGGTCATGCGTCGAAACGTAGGACCAAATGCGGGACCCGGTTGGTCAAATTTTGGGGTGCAACAGTGATCATAATCTTGGAGTTAACCATGGATGAAGAAAGGAAATTAACTGTGGTATTAAAGAAAAATCAAGAGGCAATGAGTTGGACTCTTTCCGACTTAAAAGGTATAAGTCCTTCCTATTGTATGCATCGAATTTTCATGAAGGACGATTTCAAGCCGGTAGCTCAACCACAAAGAAGATTGAATCCCACTATGAAAGAAGTGGTGAGGAAAGAAGTTGTAAAATTTTTGGATGTCGGCATGATTTATCCTATTTCTGATAGTTTGTGGGTGAGTCCAGTTCAAGTGGTGCCGAAGAAGGGTGGAATGACGGTTGTCCGTAATGAGAAGAATGAGTTGATTCCAACAAAAACCGTAACGGGGTGGAGAATGTGTATTGACTACCGTAGGCTAAATCAAGCTACGAGAAAAGATCACTTTCCTCTTCCTTTCATGGATCAAATGCTCGAGAGGCTTTCTGGTCAAGAATACTATTATTTTTTGGATGGGTATTCCGGATATAATCAAATCATTGTTAACCCGGAAGATCATGAAAAAACAGCATTCACTTTTCCTTTCGGAATCTTTGCTTATCGAAGGATGTCATTTGGTTTGTGTAATGCACCGGCGACTTTTCAACGGTGTATGCAAGCTATATTCTCGGACTTGATTGAGAAGACGATCGAGGTGTTTATGGATGATTTCTCAGTTTTTGGGCCGTCATTTGATCTTTGTCTAGAAAATCTTGATGTTTTCTTGGAGAGGTATGTGGATACTAATCTAGTGCTTAATTGGGAGAAATGCAACTTCATGGTCATTGAAGGTATTGTGCTCGGGCACAAGGTTTCTTCAAAGGGACTTAAAGTTGATAGAGCTAAAGTGGAAGTGATTGAAAAGCTACCACTGTAACGCCCCGATTCTGAATTCCCATTAATTGTTGAGTCTTTTAATTTATTTATTTGATGTTTGTTGTTAAATTGATAAAAATTATATATTGCTATGTGGTGTTTTGCTTATTTTATCTATTTTATCGATTCGGAGAGTTCTCGGGGAATTAGAGTAAAAAGGGCATTTTAGACATTTAGCACTTTAGTGTGAGAATTGATTGGTAAGTGTTGGAAAGAATTTGAGAGGAAAGAAATAGAGATAGAAATAGAATAAGAGAGGAAAAGGAAGAAAGATAGTAACATAAGAAGAAAAACAAGGGAAAGAAAAGAGGAGAAGAGAAAGAGAAGAGAAAGTGGAGAGGAAAACCTAGAATCATCAAGGGATCATCACCAAAGCTTGCAATCGATTGGTAAGGGTGTGAAACTCCATCATCTCTTTAATGTATATGATTGTATGTGTATGTGTGTGGATTTTGTAGAGTTTCTACTCTTTTTCCACTTAGGTTAGAAGTTGGTTTTGTGAGTAGAATGAGGTTTTAATCGGTTAGAACTCGGATTAGACGATGTAGTTTAGTCGGGTGATGGTTGGGTTGTGCTATTTGTGACTGGTTTGGATTTAATCGGTTGGTTGTGTGGAGTTTGGGCTTTGATACAGCCATGGAAGTTCTGTCTTCGCAAGTTCGCCAGGCGAATGGCAGCGAAGGTTCGCCAGGCGAAGCCCAGCGAGCTGTAGCGAAGCAAGTCAGAAGCTAATACCCTGTATTCGCTGGCAAGTTCGCCAGGCGAGGTGAGTTGGCGAAGGTTTGCCAGGCGAGTGTGTAGCGAGCCTCAGCGAGTAATTCCAGAATTACTCCCAGTGGACTTCGCTGGGAAGTTCGCCAGGCGAAGGTCAGCGAGCATTCGCTGCGTGGCTTCGCCAGGCGAAGGTTAGCGAACCTGGCAGTGTTATTTTGTTTTGCTGTTTGTTCATAGCATGATGTTTGGTTGATTCAATTATGATTAATGCATATATGAATGATCGATGTGTGAACTATTTTGACATGTCGTGCTGGGGGTGGCCGAAAGGCGTGAATCCTAGATTGTAGAGTAAATAGTGAATCTTGAATATTTGATAATCTTGTGTATTTGCTCGAATTGAATAGAAACGCATTGATAGGCTGATATGTGTGTAAACCATGCGTGGAATGGTGTATAATGTGAATGCATGATAGATATATGCTATGTATGTGATAAATGCAATGAGTATGTTTGTGAGCATAGTATGCATTTTTGTGTCGATTGATCCCTCGGAGGATTTGCAGAACCTCGTATGATACGATGGTTATATTTGATTCCTTGGAGAATCGGTTGCATTGTGTGATTCCTCGGAGAATCGGTCATATCATGTAATCCCGTGGAGGATTGGCTAGAGTATTTGATTCCGTGGAGAATCTGCTGAGTACTTGATCCCGTGGAGGATCTGCTGAATATTCGATTCTGTGGAGAATCTGATGAATATTTGATTCCATGGAGAATCTGCTGAGTACTTGATCCCGTGGAGGATCTGCTGAATACTCGATTCCTTAGTGAATCTGTTGAATGAGTCGGTACCGCATTTGCATCTGCATAGAGTCGTGTGTCGGTCTCTATGAGTTGCATGAGTCATCTGTGTATGATGCATTGGTTGTGTGAATATAACTGTGTATGTTATATGTGATTGTTTGGAGGAAATATAGTGAATGTTCATGTGCATGTGTAGAGACATGATTAATTGTATATGCTTAATGTGGTGAGAACATAATTTAAGTATAACTTGTACCAATATGAGTATATGTATATATACAATTTTATGCATTAACTGTTATGATGTTGTTTCTCACCCTTCTGCTGTTTTATAATGCTCTATGAGGCATTGCAGAGTAGGAAGCTGGAGGTTCTTTTTGTGAAGCGATATCTTCATTCTTTTTGGTCAATGGCTCTGATATGTAACATCTGGGTAGTTAGGAAGCCTTTGATTCTTTTGGAGTTACATTTGTTTTGATTCTTTTGTGATACATATGTGTATGTATCTGCTGTGGATATGTTGTAAAGCATGAATTAACTGATGGTTGTGTATACTTTTATGAATGAGATCGATTCAATATTTGGATGTTTCCGCTTTATTCTAAATATTGAGATGTGGGTTACCCATTGTTGCATATCTATTCTGAGCAGGTATCGTATGTGTTTAATTTCATGATAATGTGATGCGCCTCTTTTATACCATGTTTTAATTAAACTCTGATGAAATGAATTTTCTGAGTACCTAATTGATTTATTTAATTTATTTGGGGGTATAGAAAGGGGGTGTTACATTAAGTGGTATCAGAGCCTGGTTGAGTCAGTCGTGTCTGTCTTGTTGTTATGTTGGTTGAACGGTTGTTTAACCTTGTTGTTATTTTTGGGAATCCTCAGAATATGGCAGGTCGTAATGACAATGCTATGGCAGCGGCGTTAGAGGCTATGGCCAGAGCTGTGCAGGGTGCACCTAACGTGAATGCGAATGACGAGTTCAGGAAGAACCAACCACCGGTGTTCAAAGGGAGATTTGATCCGGATGGTGCTCAGATATGGTTAAAGGAAATTGAGAGGATATTTAGGGTGATGGATTGTGCCGAGGGGAACAAGGTGAGACTAGGGACTCACATGCTGAGAGAAGAGGCTGATGACTGGTGGGTCAGCGTGAGGCAAGTTCTTGAGGTCGACGATGAGGAGATTACGTGGGATTTATTTCGTACTGAGTTTCTAAGGAAGTATTATCCTGAAAGTGTTAAAGGGAAGAGAGAAATGGAATTTCTGGAGTTGAAACAAGGTAATATGTCGGTGGTGGACTACACCGCTAAGTTTACTGAGTTAGTGAAGTTTCACCCTCACTATGATGCGGTTACGGCGGAATTTTCCAAATGTATCAAGTATGAGAATGGCTTGCGTCTTGAGATAAAGCAAGCGGTGGGTTATCAAAGGATACGAAGATTTTCGGATTTGACCGAGTGTTGCAGAATTTATGAAGAAGACAGTAGAGCTCGTTCTACTCATTATAAGGGTTTGAGCGAGAGGAGAGGGAAGCAGCAAGTACGAAGCGGACCTTATGTGACGCCTGCTGAGAAGGGCAAACATAGGGGAAACTTTGATAGGAGACCCCAAGGAGATTCCGGTGCGATCAAATGTTTTAAGTGTGACGTGATGGGCCACAAGTCTTATGATTGTGGAAAGTTCAAGGCGAAGTGTTCCAACTGTGGGCTCCTTGGACATGATGCAACAGAGTGTAGAAAGAATGCTGTGAAGTGTTTTAATTGTGGCGAGGTGGGTTACATTAGCTCGAATTGTACCAAACCGAAGCAAGCTCAGGCGGGCGGAAAAGTTTTTGCATTAGCAGGTTCAGACGCTACTAATGCGGCGGATCGTTTGATTAAAGGTACATGCTTTATTAATGATATGCCTTTAGTTGCTATTATTGATACTGGAGCGACTCACTCGTTCATTTCTCTTGCGTGTGCTAAGCGGTTGGATTTGTGTATGGTTTCTTTGAGTAGTGGTATGGTTATTGGGACTCCCGCTTCGGGGTCGGTAACTACTTCTTTGGTGTGTGCAAGTTGTCCTTTGACCATGTATGGTAAGGACTTCGTTATGGATTTAGTGTGTTTACCGTTGGAAGGTTTGGACGTAATCTTGGGTATGAACTGGTTGCAATTTAATAGAGTTCATCTGGATTGCTATCACAAGTTAGTAAGGTTTCCTTCTTTGGAAGATGGTGAAAACGAGAGTTTTCTTTCCACTAAAGAGTTGAAGAAACTTTTAGCGGACGAAGCTCAGTTGTTTGGTTTGTTCGCATCGTTGTCGGTGGAGAGCAAAGTTGAGCTCGACGTGTTTCCTGTGGTTTGTGAATTTCCTAAAGTGTTTCCGGAAGATGTTGCGGATGTGCCGCCAAAAAGAGAGGTTGAATTTTCTATTGATCTAGTTCCGGGTACTATACCGATTTCGATGGCCCCGTATCGGATGTCGGCATCGGAGTTGGTGGAATTGAAGAAGCAGTTGAATGATTTGTTGGATAAGAGATTTGTCAGACCAAGTGTTTCTCCTTGGGGTGCGCCGGTATTGTTGGTAAAGAAGAAGGATGGTAGTATGCGATTGTGTATTGATTATCGACAGTTGAATAAGGTGACAATTAAGAACAAGTACCCGCTTCCAAGAATTGATGATTTGATGGATCAATTGGTTGGAGCTCGTGTTTTTAGTAAGATTGATTTGAGATCCGGTTATCACCAGATTCGGGTTAAGGAAGAAGATATTTCGAAGACGGCTTTTAGAACACGATATGGTCACTATGAGTATACGGTGATGCCATTCGGAGTTTCTAATGCGCCGGGTGTTTTCATGGAATATATGAACCGTATCTTCCACGAGCAGTTGGATCATTTTGTGGTAGTGTTTATCGATGACATTTTGATTTATTCTAAGTCTCGAGAGGAACACGAAGAACATTTAAGGATTGTGTTACGGATTTTGAAAGAGAAGAAGTTGTATGCAAAGTTGTCTAAGTGTGAGTTTTGGTTGTCGGAGGTGAGTTTTCTTGGACATATTATTTCCGGCAATGGTATTAGTGTGGATCCATCCAAGATCGATGCGGTAATGCAATGGGAGACTCCAAGATCGGTTACGGAAATTCGAAGCTTTTTGGGCTTGGCCGGTTACTACCGGAGGTTTATCGAAGGATTTTCAAAGTTAGCACTTCCGTTAACGCAGTTGACTTGTAAAGGAAAGACTTTTATTTGGGATGTTAATTGTGAAGAGAGTTTCATGGAATTAAAGAGAAGGTTAACGACAGCGCCAGTTTTGATTTTGCCGAATCCTACGGAACCTTTTGTGGTTTATTGCGATGCTTCTTTGTCAGGATTGGGTGGTGTATTGATGCAAGATAGGAAGGTCGTGGCGTATGCTTCTAGGCAGTTGAGAGTGCATGAAAAGAATTATCCTACTCATGCTTTGGAGTTAGCAGTCGTAGTGTTCGTTTTGAAAATTTGGAGGCACTATCTTTATGGTGCAAGATTTGAGGTTTTTAGCGATCACAAGAGTTTGAAGTATCTGTTTGATCAAAAGGAATTGAATATGAGGCAAAGGAGATGGCTAGAACTTTTGAAGGACTATGATTTTTGTTTAAATTATCATCCGGGTAAGGCGAATGTGGTAGCCGATGCTTTAAGTCGGAAGTCGTTGCACGTGTCTACTTTGATGGTTAGAGAGTGGGAACTTTTGGAGAACTTTAGAGATTTGAGTTTGGTTTGTGAGTTATCACCGGGTAGTGTGACGCTAGGTATGTTGCATGTCACGAATGATTTCCTTACTACGGTGTGTGAAAAGCAAAAGTTGGATTTGAAATTTGTGGATTTGATGACGAATGGAAATGAAGATTTCAAAGTTGATAAATTAGGAGTTTTGAGGTTTCGAGGTCGTATTTGTATTCCCGATGATGTGGATTTGAAAAAGATGATACTAGAAGAGGGACATAGGAGTAACTTGAGTATTCATCCGGGAGCGAATAAGATGTATCAGGATTTGAAGAAGATCTTTTGGTGGTCTGGATTGAAAAGCGATGTCGCTCGTTTTGTGTACTCGTGTTTGACTTGCCAGAAGTCTAAGGTAGAGCATCAGAAGCCTAGTGGATTGATGCAACCGTTGGATATTCCGGAATGGAAATGGGATAGTATATCGATGGATTTTGTTACGGGATTGCCGAATACGCAAAGAGGACATAATGCTATTTGGGTGATTGTTGATAGGCTTACTAAATCGGCTCACTTTATTCCGATTGATATTACTTATTCTTTGGAAAGGTTGGCCGAGATTTATGTTGGCACTATTGTGAAGCTTCATGGAGTTCCTAAGAGTATTGTGTCGGATAGAGATCCTAGATTTACTTCAAGATTTTGGGAGAGTTTGCAAGGTGCCTTGGGTTCTAAGTTGAGATTGAGTTCGGCATATCATCCGCAAACAGATGGTCAAACCGAGAGGACGATTCAATCGTTAGAAGACTTGTTGCGCGCTTGTGTGCTTGAACAAAGTGGTACGTGGGACGGTTATTTAGCGTTGATTGAGTTCACCTATAATAACAGTTTCCATTCGAGTATTGGTATGGCGCCATTTGAGGCTTTATATGGTCGGAGATGTCGAACACCTCTGTGTTGGCATGAGTCAGGGGAAAAGTCGGTAGTTGGTCCTGAAATGGTACAGCAAACGACGGAAAAGGTGAAATTTATTCGGGGAAAGATGAGGGCTTCTCAGAGTAGACAGAAAAGTTATCATGATAAAAGGAGAAAGGATCTCGAGTTTCAAGAGGGCGACCATGTGTTCTTGAGAGTTACACCGGTTACGGGTGTGGGTCGTGCTTTGAAGTCGAGAAAGTTGACTTCTCGTTTTATTGGTCCGTATCAGATTGTCGCATGAGTTGGTGTTGTGGCTTATCGTGTGGCGTTGCCTCCGAATCTTTCGAATTTGCATGATGTATTCCATGTCTCGCAACTTCGGAAGTATGTTCCGGATCCGTCACATGTTATTCCAATGGATGAAGTGGAAGTAAGAGATAACCTTACAGTTGAAGTTTTACCGGTTAGTATTTTGGACCGTGAAGTTAAGAAACTAAGAGGCAAGGATATTGCGCTTGTGAAAGTGTCCTGGGGAGGTGCCGCGGAAGGCAACATGACTTGGGAATTGGAGAGCAAGATGCGAGAGTCGCATCCGGAGTTGTTTGAATAAGGTAATATTTTCGAGGACGAAAATTTCTAAAGTGGGGGAGAGTTGTAACGCCCCGATTCTGAATTCCCATTAATTGTTGAGTCTTTTAATTTATTTATTTGATGTTTGTTGTTAAATTGAGAAAAATTATATATTGCTATGTGGTGTTTTGCTTATTTTATCTATTTTACCGATTCGGAGAGTTCTCGGGGAATTAGAGTAAAAAGGGCATTTTAGACATTTAGCACTTTAGTGTGAGAATTGATTGGTAAGTGTTGGAAAGAATTTGAGAGGAAAGAAATAGAGATAGAAATAGAATAAGAGAGGAAAAGGAAGAAAGATAGTAACATAAGAAGAAAAACAAGGGAAAGAAAAGAGGAGAAGAGAAAGAGAAGAGAAAGTGGAGAGGAAAACCTAGAATCATCAAGGGATCATCACCAAAGCTTGCAATCGATCGGTAAGGGTGTGAAACTCCATCATCTCTTTAATGTATATGATTGTATGTGTATGTGTGTGGATTTTGTAGAGTTTCTACTCTTTTTCCACTTAGGTTAGAAGTTGGTTTTGTGAGTAGAATGAGGTTTTAATCGGTTAGAACTCGGATTAGACGATGTAGTTTAGTCGGGTGATGGTTGGGTTGTGCTATTTATGACTGGTTTGGATTTAATCGGTTGGTTGTGTGGAGTTTGGGCTTTGAGACAGCCATGGAAGTTCTGTCTTCGCAAGTTCGCCAGGCGAATGGCAGCGAAGGTTCGCCAGGCGAAGCCCAGCGAGCTGTAGCGAAGCAAGTCAGAAGCTAATACCCTGTATTCGCTGGCAAGTTCGCCAGGCGAGGTGAGTTGGCGAAGGTTCGCCAGGCGAGTGTGTAGCGAGCCTCAGCGAGTAATTCCAGAATTACTCCCAGTGGACTTCGCTGGGAAGTTCGCCAGGCGAAGGTCAGCGAGCATTCGCTGCGTGGCTTCGCCAGGCGAAGGTTAGCGAACCTGGCAGTGTTATTTTGTTTTGCTGTTTGTTCATAGCATGATGTTTGGTTGATTCAATTATGATTAATGCCTATATGAATGATCGATGTGTGAACTATTTTGACATGTCGTGCTGGGGGTGGCCGAAAGGCGTGAATCCTAGATTGTAGAGTAAATAGTGAATCTTGAATATTTGATAATCTTGTGTATTTGCTCGAATTGAATAGAAACGCATTGATAGGCTGATATGTGTGTAAACCATGCGTGGAATGGTGTATAATGTGAATGCATGATAAATATATGCTATGTATGTGATAAATGCAATGAGTATGTTTGTGAGCATAGTATGCATTTTTGTGTCGATTGATCCCTCGGAGGATTTGCAGAACCTCGTATGATACGATGGTTATATTTGATTCCTTGGAGAATCGGTTGCATTGTGTGATTCCTCGGAGAATCGGTCATATCATGTAATCCCGTGGAGGATTGGCTAGAGTATTTGATTCCGTGGAGAATCTGCTGAGTACTTGATCCCGTGGAGGATCTGCTGAATATTCGATTCCGTGGAGAATCTGATGAATATTTGATTCCATGGAGAATCTGCTGAGTACTTGATCCCGTGGAGGATCTGCTGAATACTCGATTCCTTAGTGAATCTGTTGAATGAGTCGGTACCGCATTTGCATCTGCATAGAGTCGTGTGTCGGTCTCTATGAGTTGCATGAGTCATCTGTGTATGATGCATTGGTTGTGTGAGTATAACTGTGTATGTTATATGTGATTGTTTGGAGGAAATATAGTGAATGTTCATGTGCATGTGTAGAGACATGATTAATTGTATATGCTTAATGTGGTGAGAACATAATTTAAGTATAACTTGTACCAATATGAGTATATGTATATATACAATTTTATGCATTAACTGTTATGATGTTGTTTCTCACCCTTCTGCTGTTTTATAATGCTCTATGAGGCATTGCAGAGTAGGAAGCTGGAGGTTCTTTTTGTGAAGCGATATCTTCATTCTTTTTGGTCAATGGCTCTGATATGTAACATCTGGGTAGTTAGGAAGCCTTTGATTCTTTTGGAGTTACATTTGTTTTGATTCTTTTGTGATACATATGTGTATGTATCTGCTGTGGATATGTTGTAAAGCATGAATTAACTGATGGTTGTGTATACTTTTATGAATGAGATCGATTCAATATTTGGATGTTTCCGCTTTATTCTAAATATTGAGATGTGGGTTACCCATTGTTGCATATCTATTCTGAGCAGGTATCGTATGTGTTTAATTTCATGATAATGTGATGCGCCTCTTTTATACCATGTTTTAATTAAACTCTGATGAAATGAATTTTCTGAGTGCCTAATTGATTTATTTAATTTATTTGGGGGTATAGAAAGGGGGTGTTACAACCACCACCTCTGAATGTGACGGGAATTCGAAGCTTTCTAGGTCATGCGGAATTTCATCGAAGATTCATTAAGGACTTCGCAAAGATAGCAAAGCCATTGAGCAACCTGCTCAACAAAGATAAGCCTTTTCTTTTTGATGATTCTTGCATGACAGCTTTTGATTCTTTGAAACAAAGCCTAATAACTTCACCCATAATTGTCGCATCAAATTGGAAAAATAATTTTGAACTTATGTGCGATGCAAGCGATTATGCGGTTGGTGCAGTTTTAGGCCAAAGAAAAACCAAAATTTTCCATGCGATACATTATGCAAGCAAGGTTCTTAACAAAGCTCAAATTAATTATGCAACAACGGAGAAGGAATTGCTTGCTATAGTGTACTCATTAGAAAAATTTAGGTCTTATTTGATTGGATCAAAAGTTGTGGTATACACAGATCATGCAGCGATCAAGTATTTGCTTACCAAACCAGATTCTAAGCAACGGTTAATTCATTGAATTATTTTACTTCAAGAATTTGATCTTGAAATTCGTGATAAAAAAGGGTCCGAGAATTTGGTAGCAGATCACTTGTCCCGACTTGTGAATGATGAAGTCACAAAACATGAGAAAGAGGTGAGGGAGGAGTTCCCCGATGAAAAATTGTATATGGTGAAGGTTAGACCTTGGTTCGCCGATATGGCTAACCACAAAGCCACCGAATTGATGCCGGAAGTTCTAACTAGTCACCAAAGAAAAAAAAATTTGTCTGACGCCAAGTACTTTGTTTGGGATGAACCACATCTTTTTAAACTTGGTGTCGATAACATTTTACGGAGATGTGTTTCTGAGGAGGAAGCCAAATATATCCTGTGGCATTGTCATAACTCTCCGTATGAAGGTCATTTTAACAATACAAGAACGGCCGCTAATGTCCTTCAATCGGGATTTTATTGGCCGTCCTTGTTCAAAGATGCGTACGCGCACACAAAAAGTTGTGACAAGTGTCAAAGGATCGGTGGAATAACACAACAAAATGATATGTCCCTACAAAACATGATAGAAGACGAAGTTTTCGATTGTTGGGGAATTGATTTTGTTGGTTCATTTCCACCATCGTTTGGAAATGAATACATCCTTGTTGCGGTGGACTACGTCTTCAAGTGGGTGGAAGCCATAGCTAGCGCTAAGGCATACGGAAAAACCGTAATAAATTTTTTGAAAAAAAACATATTTTCTCGTTTCGGTACTCCGAGAGTGTTAATAAGTGACGGTGGTTCGCACTTTTGTAACACTCAGTTAGCCAAAGCTTTAGAGCAATATGGTGTGCGACACAGAGTTACAACACCATACCATCCGCAAGCTAATGGACAAGCGGAGGTATCGAACCGAGAGATAAAAAACTTTTGGAAAAAACCGTGTCTGCCTCACGGAAGGATTGGTTAAGCAAGCTTGACGATGCCTTGCGGGTCTATCGGACCGCTTTCAAAGCTCCAATTGGTCTCACATCATTCAAAATGGTCTACGGAAAACATTGTCATCTTCCAGTGGAATTGGAACACAAAGCCTTTTGGGCTTTGAAGTTGCTTAATTTTAATCATAACCTGAGTGGTGAAAAAAGAAAAAGCCAACTTCATGAGTTGGACGAAATTTGCCTTCAAGCGTATGAGTCGAACAAGATTTACAAGGACTACATGAAGATGTATCATGACAAGAAGCTTGTGACTAAGACATTTGAGGTAGGGCAGATGGTGTTACTGTTCAATTCAAGGTTAAGATTATTTCCCAGAAAATTAAAATCCAAGTGGTCGGGTCCGTTTCGGATTCATGAGATTTTGAGTTACGGGGCTATTATCATTGAAAATATCAAGACCAAAGAGAATTGGACTGTTAATGGCCAGCGGTTGAAGATTTACTTAGGTGGTGATTTCGAGCGGGACACCACCTTCGTGCAATTCAGCGAATTGTGATCGCGTCTGATCGTCGAGCTCCAACGATGTTAAACAAAGCGCTTGTTAGGAGGCACCCCAATATTGTAAGTATTTATTGCTTTTTGTTGTGTGAAATTGGTGTTTAACATGGTGGACCTTTGTTGAATTATGTTGTGCATTGTTGTTTTAAAAAACAAAAACCTGTCATGTTCGCTAGCACCTTCGCTAGGCGAAGACAGTAGCGAACATGTTCGCTAGGCGAACAGAGCGAAACAAGTTTTTTTTAATTCAGTGGGCCACCTATTAGGGCCCAAAACCGTTTTATTTTGTTTTGTTGTTAATCTGAAGTTTTAGGGTCTCTGTTTCACTCTCACATTACCACATTCTTCTCACTCACATCACACAAGAACTTGACCATCTCTCTGTGCAAGCCCTACCTTTTGTATCTCAAACCCAATCACCCTTTGAAATCAGGTTTGTCTTTGTTTCCATTTCTCTTTGTTTATGATGCTTTAATTTTCAGAAGAATAGACCATTTGGGTTGTAATTGGTGAATTGCAAATCTGAAAAAATTAGGGTTGCATGTGTGTGTAGAACGGTTCTCAGCATGCCAAATATTTATGTTTCTTAAATTGTGATAGTAAACCTTTGGATTGTGTGAATTTGGATTGAAAATAGTGGGGAAAATCAAAAACCCGCAGCCTTCGCTAGGCGAATTTGGGGCGAACGTTTGCTGGATCTTCGCTAGGCGAACCTGTAGCGAGTTTTCGTTGGGTCTTCGCTTGGCGAAGCTTGCAGCGAACATGATAGAATTTTGTTTTTCTGCTCTAATTGCTAATTTGTTTGTGGATGTTTTTTGTTTCTCTTATGTGTTATGTTGCAGATGGCATCCAGGTCTGGAGTTTCGAAAAAGAGAAAGGTTGGGAGCACTTCTCATCCTTAACCTATCCAATATGATACTGAAAGATTTGTCGGTCCAAAACAAGCCGCACGATATGTGGCTCTAGAGAAGCAAAAATATTTCCTGAAAAGAGGTTTCTTATCCATCCACAGGGAGAGTATAGAATATTTGCGGGACTAATCAACAACAAGAAGTGGGATACATTAGTGACTCCAGTGGATAGTTACAACATTGAGATTGTGCTTGAGTTTTACGCTAATTCACTTTCGAATGATGATGAACCGTTTACCTGGATCACGAAGGTGTCAGGACGGCAGGTAGTGTTTGATAGAGATGCCATAAATAGAGTGCTTGGAGGACCTCTCACTTTGAGTGAGGAATAGATTGACGATTATCACCGTGATTTGAGGCTGTATAGAAACACAGATGCCATTTCTGAAGCCATATTGATGGAGGGCAAGACAGTTGAGTTGAACCCATATGGGATCCCTCGGAGGTACCACCGTGAGGATATGATACCCCTAGCCCAATTGATATTGCTGCTGATTTTGACCAATATCAAACCAAAATCCCACACGTCAACCGTGCCGATCCCAATGGCACACTTGGTTCACTGCATCTTAACTAATGTACAGATTGACGTGGCGAGAATCATTGCTGATGAGATGAAGTCCGTGGTGGAGAGTGGGCTGAAAGCAGGGGCGCGATTTAATTGCCCCCTTGCTTTCCCATGTCTCATCATAGCCTTGTATGTTCAGTCGAGGGTGAAATTACCCTCCCGCTGGCAGGTAGCGATTCTAGCCGCGATCGATGACCGTTATGTGGAGAAGTATTATCGGCCGAAGAACTTTAGAGCAAGTGCAGCTGCTGCAGATACCGGGACTACTGATGGTCTTGATGTTGCTTTTTCGCAGGGATTCGATCCATTCTAGCAGGTTGTGTGCAACTACAACTGGGATTGGATGGCGGCGACTCAGCGCGCCATGATTGACATTCATGATTCTATGCAGGTACTCCAGTTGTAGTTTCGTGACCCTTTTGTGGAGCGCAATATGATGACGCGTGAGCAGTTCCTGGAAAACGCGAGCTGGCCTGAGGTCCGACCTGTTTTCGGAGAGGGGGCGGGTGCTTCTGGTGGTCCTGGTGATGGTGACGCTGAGGTGGATGTTGATGCTGATGATGACGAGGATGATGATGATGTTGATGGTTCTGGTTCTGGTTTTGAGAGTGTAGACGGGACCGAGTCCGATGAGGACTAAGTTTTTTTTAACTTTATGGTTTTATTGCTTTGTACTTCAGTTATTTTATTTTGTATTCCAGAATGTTGGTTGTGTACTATTTTGGGGTGTGTTTCCCCCATGCACATTTTAGTTTGTTGAAGTTATGATTAAGTTCTTTTTTTATGTTTAAATTATTTTGTTTCTTTTAAGTGATTTTTAATATTTTTCTGTTTGTTGAGTTATCAAAACCTCTAGATTGGTTGCTCTCCATGAAGAAGTATCCAATGAAGGTGCATCCGAGTTGGATGGCAATGACAAAAATAAACAAGCGAATAATGCTAAGGTACATGGTTACCTTCGGTTAGAATTTTAGAACGCATTAAGAACTTTAATCTTGTCGTAATTGAATATTGTTCTTTTTGCAACGTTGTTGAATAAATGATTCGCCTAGGACTTAGAACCACAAATTGTGAGGAAATCTCCATTGTACACTAAATGTTGGATTCTAATAAACTGTGTTGATTCATTTGATTCATGCTTTGTCTTTTATTATTATGAATTTGTGGAGGCTACTAGAAATGATCAAGGCATTTGTTTTCTATCGAGCACAACCAGTTCCAAATATAACTTACCTGTGAGCAGAGAGTATTCGTGAACCCCCTTGAGCCTAAACAATTGAATCTCAGCTTGAAATATTGCGAGATTTCAAAAACTTTTTTCTTGAACCCCTGAATTTTTGTTAATTGTTCTTTGTGCCTAAAAAAAGTCAAGAGCATTCACTTGAGGGTTGAGTAAAAGATTAGTTGGGGAGAACGGAAATGAAATTCGATAGGTTGCCACAACTCTTGAAAAACCGAGTGTCGCTACGCGAAAAATGACACAGAGTCGCCACCGGATTTTATTTATCCCACGGGGGGAAAGGGAAATAGCGATAAAACCTTTGGGAAAAGAGCATGGTCATCGCAACCAAGTCTTAGGGTTCGGGAGTCGGTTATGCGAGGGGAAGGTATTAGCACCCCCTCGCATCCATCGACTCCCGAACCCTAAGACTTGGTTGCGATGACCACGCTCTTTTCCCAAAGGTTTTATCGCTATTTCCCTTTCCCCCCGTGGGATAAATAAAATCCGGTGGCGACTCTGTGTCATTTTTCGCGTAGCGACAGCTGGCGACTCTGCTGGGGACTTTTTTCCTAAGCGAATCAAGCCTAACCTAAGTTGTTTTTGCGTGTTTGGGTTCTTTCCTTTTTGCTTGTTTATCGCTTTCCTTGTTTTTTCAATTGTATCTCACCGTGTTTTGGCTTCATTGGTTCTTGGTATGGATTGAAAGCTTTGGTGGCAAACCTTGAGGGAAAGACTCTATACCCGAGTCTAGAGTGTTAAAATTGAGATAGGAGAGGTTGAGTAGTATGGGCTTCCGAGATGCTCATCTTGTGATAGTCGATACGAGAACCTCGCTTAGAGTAGATTCATTTGAGAATGGTGAGAACCGTCAAGCTCTTGGCGTGTTTGATCAACGTTTTCTCGAGAATCCATTACTCTAAGGACCTTTTAGAACCCTAAACCTTTGGCCAACTAAGATTGATGGTCGCGTAGTATGGGTCCTCGAGAAGCTCTTCTCGTGTGGATCGATACGAAGACCTCGTTCAGAAGAGACTTTCTTGATGGAGTTGTTGCCTGGCAATAACTGACATACGTAACAAACAGTCAAGAAAGTCCATGACTCTGAAATCCTTGTCTAGAACCCAATGTCGATGTGTCTCGTAGTATGGGCCCCCGAGAAGTTCTTCTCGTGTGGGTCGATACGAGGACCTCACCCAAAAGAGATTCATGTGATGGAGTCATCCTCCGACATGTTCATGTCATGTATGATGAACAGTCATATGAATCCATGACTTTGGGATCCCTTTTAAACCCTAGATCACACCTTGTGAGAACCTTTTCCATAAAGCAGACAGTATCAACCATATCCATACCACGGACTTATGAACCCATATGCTCGAATTCTGCATCCGTTCATACATACATACTTCATAAATAAATAAATAAAAACAAAGCTCTTAGTGTCTTGTTCTTGTTGCAGATATAAGCATTTTTCAGAAGCAGTCATGATGAATGTGAATTTAGGAACAATGAAGCTAAACAAGAAAACCGACCGAAAGAGCACTTTCACTTTCAAATACAAAGATCCTTCAATCGACAGTCTAAAAGCTCTAAGTGCCAAGATCACTCCCATCAAGCACAACAAATTTCACTCTTCTTATGGGAGAATTTTGGATCTTTTGACAGAGAAGGTGGAGTTTGAAGCTCTCACAGCCTTGGCTCAGTACTATGACACGTCTTTCCGTTGTTTCACCTTCGCCGATTTTCAGATAGCTCCTACTTTGGAAGAATTTGAGAAGATTTTGAACCTCTACATCAAAGATCGCAATCCTTTTCCCAAGCTCGAAGAAGAGTTCACGTTGAAGAAAGTGGCTTCTGCCTTAGGGATTCCTACATCAGATGTGATAGCCAATTGGGCACCCAAAGGAGCTAGGGGTTTCTCGAGGAAATTCTTGGAAGAACAAGCGTGGAAGTATGCCAAGGAAGAGAAATGGGAAATATGTGGTGCAATTCTGGCACTCTTGGTCTATGGAATTGTGATGTTTCCAAATGGGGAAAATTTTGTGGACCAAGTAGCTGTGGAAATCTTCTTGACCCAGAATCCTGTGCCTTTCCTCTTGGGTGACTTCTACCACACACTCCATACAAGACATACAAAAGGAGGTGGAATGTTCCTTTGTTGCACCCCACTCCTGCATAAGTGGCTAAGGACCCACATGCTCGAAAAAGGTCCTTTTGCTTCCAAGGAACTCTCATGGCCTCAAAGATTCGCTTCACTCACCGCTAGTTCCATCACATGGTACAAGAGGGAATGGGAAACCAAAGATATTATCTTTTCTTGTGGAGAATTTCCCAACGTGCCTCTTGTGGGGACACGAGGTTGCATCAATTACAACCCGGTGTTACTCAAGAGACAGTTTGGACACTCCATGGATGGCCCTCCTAAGGAAGAAGATTTGGTGTCATTCCTTGTCAATACGGCCGATCCAAGTGATCTGTCTGTACGAAGAGCAAGAAGAGCATGGGTAAACATCCAAAGAGGCAATCCAGACAATGGGCGGAAGAACATCCTTGCTCGTGAACCTTATGTCAAATGGGTGAAAGAGAGAGTGAAAGAGGTCAGATTACCTTTTATCTTTGATGCATCTGTTTTCCCATCTCATCCTGAACCCGAGCCTATCTTACCCGAAGATATGGAGAAACTTAAGGCTAAGATCCAAGAACTCGAAGATGAGAACACTCAGCTTCGAATTCGACTCAACGAGACTAAGCAGAAATGTGAAGCTTGGGAAGACAAAAGCAAAGAGTTGAAAGAGAAGTTCGAGGATAGCAAGAAAAGGGCTAGAGAAGAGAAAGGAAAGAAAGAATGGGTTGGTGGAGCGCTCAGAAGCGCCAACGCCGACTTGGATCACCGAAATGAAAAATTAGACCAAGTGTGGCGAAAGGTTAGAGACTTAGAAAACGATGTAAGGATCGCCAACCAGATGAAGAAAAATGAAAGGGAAAAATTTGAAGCTCAGATTCACCAGTTGAAAGGCGTTATCAAAGGTTGTGAAGATCAGTTAGCTCACGCACTATTGGAGAAAGAAAGTGCACAACGAGATTTTGTACAAGCGGAGTATCAGTTGGGTAGAGCTATCGAGGAAATCAAAAGATTGAAAGACGGAATCTATGATGAGCAGTACTTAGCACTACAAGATAGTTGTCATTATTGGGAAGAAAGTTGTCGTCAAGCCGAAGCTGCTGTACTTCAAAGAGATGACATCATCCATGATCTCCAAATTCTCTATGAGGAGTGGAAGAACAAATTTGTGAACTTGGCGGGATTCTCCAACTTTGTGCTTCAGCAAATCCCCGAAAAATTGAAGATAGCTGATCAAGTGATGACTCTTGAAAACACTCCTATCCCTGTGTTCGGGTTTGTGAAGTTTTGCGTGGAAACGATGGGAGAACTTGTTACAGATTTGGAAGCGGTTCGTAGAGCTCAAGGAGTCACTTTTAGAGTCGATTTGTAATTTGTTTAAGAAGTGTATCTTTTGTATTTTGTATTTGAATTTGGCCTAGAGCCTTAATGAAATGAAAGTTGTTTGTTCCATTATGTCTCTTCTGATTAATTGCAATGGAAAATGTTTATATTCTTAAACGATAATTAACAAGGTTACTAAGAGCTTTGCGCATAACATTTTTGTTTCATATGCATCATTCTGCATCTCATAAAAAACCCAAAACTTACAAAAAGACTTGACCTCCATTCGCAGTAAACAAGCTGACTTCCCGGCATCCTTACTACACTCGCGGAAAACAAAGATTACTAATGGATCGAATCGAGCAGGATCAAGCCGCTTTCAAGGAAGAGATGGTCCACATGAAGGCTCAGATGGGCCAGCTGATGGAAGTCATTCAAGCCATGGCTAAAGGTCAAGAAGAGATGAAGCAAGCTATGGAGAAAAATGCTACCAATACTCCTACTCCTACTACTGCTGGCTCAATCCCCACTCCTGATGGAGCCATTCCAACCCCTGTGGTTGCAATTCCCATTCCTGGTGGAACAGTCCCTATTCCTGTTGGCACAGGCGCGGTCCACACTCCTGGTAGTGGAACGGCTACTACCCCAATCCACGTGGATGGCCATGAAGGTTTCTACAACCCTCCTGAATTCTTGGATATAGATACTTCTGGAGCACCAACTAGCAATCTGGAAAAGAAAATACTTGCTTTGCAAGAGACGGTCAAAGGATTACAAGGCCCAAGCACTTTTGGGCTAGATGCTGCAGATATGTGTTTGGTACCCGGTGTGAAGGTTCCTCTCAAATTCAAAGTCCCCGACTTTGAAAAGTACAAAGGGACCAGCTGTCCCCGGACTCACATCAGATCTTATTGTAGGAAAATGGCTGCCTACTCTGACGATGAAAAATTGCTGATGCATTTCTTTCAAGATAGCCTCAGTGGGGCATCTCTTGAATGGTATATGCAATTGGAGGGCACGTACATCAAGACGTGGAAGGAGTTGGCTGAGGCGTTTCTAAAACATTATCAGTACAACTCTGATATGGCACCTAACCGAACACAGCTCCAAGGGTTGACCCAAAAATCTGGCGAAGCATTCAAGGATTACGCGCAAAGGTGGAGGGACTTAGCTGCTAGAGTCCAGCCTCCTCTTCTCGAGAGAGAGTTGACCGATATGTTCATGGGGACTCTTCAAGGACCATTCCTAGAGCGATTGGCTGGATGCACATCTTCTGTGTTTTCAGATTTAGTGATGGCCGGTGAGAGGATCGAAAATATGATAAAGATCGGAAAGATTCAAATTTCTGATGGAGCTTCTGGCGGATCGAAAAAGCTATACCAAGGTTTTGCAAGAAAGAGAGAAGGCGAGACGAGTGCTGCCTTGATGGATAAGGGGAAGGCCAAAGCATACCAAGGCCCTTATCATCATGTGGCTGCTGTTACTCCGAGTCAACCTCTTGCTATATCCGCAAGTCAACCAACTGTTCAAGTCCCCTACCAACAACAGCGACAAGGTTATTATCAAGGTCCCCCAAGACAGAGGAGACCCGAAAAAAGATTTGATCCCATTCCAACAACATACGCTCGGTTGCTTCCACTCTTACTAAAGGGTTCATTGGTGCAATTGAGGGAGATGAAGGCTTCCCCTGCTATCCTACCCCCCGGATATGACGCGAACGCCCGATGCGAGTTTCATTCGGGCGCCCCCGGGCATAACATTGAAAATTGTAAAGCCTTGAAATATGTGGTGCAGGATCTCATCGACTCAAGGGCCATCAACTTTACCAAAAATACTCCCAACGTGACTCATAATCCAATGCCTCACCATGCTACTAACATGGTCGAAGAATCAAAAGGGAAGAAGCTGGTATCAAATGTTGATGAGCTGAAAACCCCATTAGCAGTCGTGAAAGAGCAGTTGTTGTTGAGGAACATTATCCTAAGATGTACCAAGGATTGTCGACACTGTTTGAAAGATCCCCAAAGCTGTCTCGAATTGAAGATGGGCATTCAAAGCTTGATAGATCAAGGCGTCCTGTTAGTGGAACAAATATCTAAGGCTGAAGAAGTAGCAACGCTTGATATTCCCTATGATCTGATGGAGTTCTCTTATGACGAATAGCTGTTGAACATTCCGTATGAACAAACACGTGTCCCTCTAACAATTCATTGTGATGAAGATTGGTATTCTACCCAAATTCCGATGCAAATTCCGTATGAAATTCCGTATGATCATCCGCATGCGCTGTTAGAAATCCCTTGTGATTATGACTGGCATTCTGTTCAAACCCCGTACAATCAAGTTCGTAAACCATTGCAGATATTGTATGATCAAGTAGAAATTCCGTTGTCTCCTCCTTCACTTGCTCTGTTAGTGATATCAACACCTGCTCCTTTTCCTTTTGAGAGCACCAAGGTTGTCCCTTGGAAATATGAGTCGACTGTTTACATTAAGGGTGAGAAAGTGGATGAAGATGTTGTGAAAGCTGGCAGCTCCATAGAAAACATTGTGGGAACCGGCGGTATCACTAGAAGTGGTCGAATATTTGCTCCACCACCTGTCAATAGCGGTGATAATACAAGGAAAAATACTGTTGAACCAAGCACCAATGAAACAGAGGAATTTTTAAGAATCATTTAGAAAAGTGATTATAAAGTGATCGATCAGCTCAATCAGACTCCCTCAAAGATATCCATGCTATCATTGTTAATGTGTTCAAAAGCCCATCAAGAAGCACTGTTAAAGTTCTTGAAGACTGCTCATGTGCCAGAAGAGATATCAGTGGTGCAGTTTGAAGAAGTGGTGGGGAATATAGCATCGGCCCATATCTTGAGCTTTAATGATAGTGAACTACCTCCCGAAGGTAAGAACCATAACAAGGCCTTACACATTACCATTGAATGTGTAGATGTTGTATTCTCTAGAGTACTTGTCGATACTGGATCGTCATTGAACGTGTTACCAAAGAGCTCGTTGAACAAGCTATCAATTGAAGGACTTGTGATGAAGCCAAGTCAAACCATTGTAAAAGCTTTTGATGGAGCTACAAGAACTGTGATAGGCGAGGTTGATCTCCCAATCAAGATTGGACCTCATACCTTTATCATTACATTTTATGTAATGGATATCTACCCCGCTTATAGCTGCCTTCTTGGCCGTCCGTGGATTCATTCAGCAGGCGCTGTAACTTCAACCCTGCATCAAAGGATTAAGTTCATGATTAACAATCAGATGGTCGTCATTGAGGGCGAATCCGATGTTCTTATAAGCCATCTTGCTTCTTTCCGCTATATTGAGATAGGAGGGGAGGTTCACGAGACCCCATTCCAAGCGTTTGATGTGATAAGCGTGGAGATGATTCCTGCTAAGAAGGAGGAAAAGAAATCAGAAAGGTTGGGATCCCCTATGGTCACATGGAAAGATGCGAAGACTGTAATCGAGGCTGGTCACCCTGAAGGTTGGGGTAGAGTATTGGAACTTCCCGTCAACAAAAACAGAACTGGTTTGGGTTATTCTGGCAATCATACAGTGCAGCAGAAGACAATCATGGACAAAGGCAAAGGTCTCATCCCTCCGCTTTCCTTTGTAAGCGGTGGACATATGGTGGATGATCATGTAGCTGTCGTGGAGGCTGAAGACGATGCGTTAAAGGAGGTCTGCATGGTGTACCCCAAGGCACCAAATCAACAAATCAACAATTGGACTGTTGTGGAGATACCGGAGGTCACTTTGATTGAGGAGTAATTTTCTTTGTTTTCCTTTCAAATCCTATGCTCTTCCCAAGGCATAAGGATTATTTTGTAGGGCCCCCATGTTTTCAATCAATGTTTTATCATGAATGAAGTAAACTTTTGCATTCAATTGTGTTCCCTGTCTTTCTTTTATTTTATTTTTGCATAAATAAATGGCAATGTTTTCGTGCATTTTTCATTCTTTTCATTTTTCTCAAAAAAAAAAATAAAAGCATAAAATCACCAATCATGCAGATCAACCCTGGATTCCATTGATAATGATACTGCTACGGTTCCATATGACTTTGACAACCCAATCTACCACGCCGATGAGGATGGTGAAGAAGATTGTGAGCTCCCCGAAGAGTTGGCCAGATTATTAAAGCAAGAATCCAAGGTCATTCAACCGCATCAGGAATCAGTAGAAGTTGTCAATCTCGGAACTGAGGAAGATAAGAAAGAGATCAAGGTAGGTGCTGCTCTAGAAGAGAGTGTGAAGAGACGACTGATCGAGCTCCTACGCACATATGCAGATGTGTTCGCTTGGTCATACCAAGACATGCCTGGATTGGATTCTGACATTGTGATGCATAAACTGCCACTCAAGGAGGATTGCCCGCCTATAAAACAAAAGATGAGACGAACTCGACCTGACATGGCCCTTAAGATTAAGGAGGAAGTGCAAAAGCAGCTTGATGTCGGATTCTTGGCCGTATCAAAATATCCTCGATGGGTCGTCAACATTGTACCTGTTCCTAAAAAAGATGGTAAAGTGCGGATGTGTGTCGACTACCGAGACTTGAATAGAGCCAGCCCAAAAGATGACTTTCCGCTGCCACATATTGATGTGTTAGTGAATAATACGGCCCAATTCTCTGTATTCTCTTTCATGGATGGTTTCTCCGGATACAACCAAATCAAAATGGCTCCGGAAGATATGGAGAAGACTACCTTCATCACCCCTTGGGGAACCTTCTGCTATAAGGTTATGCCATTTGGTCTAAAGAACGCTGGCGCAACATATCAACGAGCGATGGTAACTCTCTTTCATGATATGATTCATAAAGAGATCAAAGTGTACGTCGACGATATGATTGCAAAATCCCAAACTGAAGAGGAACATCTCATCCATTTGGAAAAGCTGTTTACAAGACTAAGAAAGTTCAGGCTAAGGCTCAATCCGAATAAATGCACTTTTGGGGTAAGATCTGGTAAATTGCTAGGTTTTATCGTGAGCCAAAAAGGAATTGAAGTCGATCCTGACAAAGTAAAAGCTATCCAAGATATGCCAGCGCCAAGGACTGAGAAGGAGGTTCGTGGTTTCTTAGGGAGATTAAACTACATCGCTAGATTCATATCTCACCTAACAGCCACATGTGAGCCAATATTCAAGTTGCTTCGCAAGGATCAAGCAATCGTGTGGAATGACAACTGCCAGAAAGCATTTGAGAGAATTAAAGAATATCTGCAAGAGCCACCGATCTTGATGCCTCCCGTGCCAGGAAGACCTCTCATCATGTACTTAACTGTTTTGGAAGAATCCATGGGATGTGTGTTGGGGCAGCATGACGAAACAGGTAGAAAGGAGCACGCTATCTACTACCTAAGCAAGAAGTTCACCGACTGCGAAACGAGATACTCAATGTTGGAAAAGACATGTTGCGCACTTGCATGGGCTGCCAAACGCCTAAGGCAATATATGTTGACCCATACCACATTGTTGATATCAAAGATGGATCCGGTCAAGTACATTTTTGAAAAGCCTGCTCTCACCGGACGAGTGGCTCGTTGGCAAATGGTACTAACTGAATATGACATCCAGTACGTCTCACAAAAAGCTATCAAAGGGAGTGTGCTATCTGACTATCTTGCTCACCAACCTATGGAAGATTACCAGCCCATGCGTTTTGAATTCCCTGATGAAGACATCATGTTTGTCAGAGACTATGCAACATTAGGACCAAATGACGGACCCGAACCAGGATCGCGATGGACGCTCGTGTTCGATGGCGCCGCAAATGCTCAAGGCAATGGAATAGGGGCAATCATCACATCTCCTACTGGTTTCCATATTCCATTCACCGCAAGGTTATGTTTCGAGTGTACCAACAATATGGCAGAATATGAGGCATGTATCTTCGGAATTGAAGCCGCTATTGATCATGGAATCAAGATTTTGGAAGTGTATGGGGACTCCGCATTAGTGATCAGTCAAGTCAAAGGTGATTGGGAAGCACGTGATAGCAAACTGATTCCATATCGGGATCATGTCTTGAAGTTAATCCCATACTTTGACGAGATTACTTTCAACCACATCCCTAGGGAAAGTAATCAATTGGCAGACGCTCTTGCCACATTGTCATCCATGTTCAAAGTTAAATGGAAAAATGAGGCACCCTCTATCCGCATTGAATATCTTGACGAGCCTGCCCACTGTCTGGAAGCAGAGCTAATAATCGACGATCAACCTTAGTTCTATGATATCAAAAGGTATCTAGAAAAACAAGAATATCCAGAAAATGTTTCCATCACAGACAAGAAGTATTTAAGGAGGCTTTCCTCCAAATTCTTCTTAAGCAGAGATGTGCTTTACAAGCGGAACTATGACTCGGTCCTGCTCAGATGCGTGGATAGACACGAAGCTGACCGAATCATAAATGAAATCCATGAAGGCTCTTTTGGTACGCATGCCAGTGGACACACGATGGTTAAGAAGATTTTGAGGGCTGGTTATTATTGGTTAACAATGGAGATCGATTGCTACCGTCACGTGCAAACATGCCATAAATGTCAGATCTATGCAGATAGGATTCATGTGCCACCAGTTCCTTTAAATGTCTTGACATCGCCTTGGCCCTTCGCCATGTGGGGCATAGATATGATCGGACGCATCGAGCCAACTGCTTCAAACGGTCATCGTTTCATCTTAGTGGCCATTGATTACTTCACTAAATGGGTGGAAGCCGCGTCTTATGCCAATGTCACCAAACAAGTGGTCACTCGCTTTATCAAGAAAGAAATCATTTGTCGTTATGGGGTCCCAAATAAAATCATTACTGATAATGGTTCAAACCTCAATAACAAGATGATGAAGGAATTATGTGAGAGTTTCAAGATCGAGCATCATAACTCATCACCATATCGCCCAAAGATGAATGGTGTTGTTGAGGCAGCGAACAAAAATATCAAGAAGATCGTCCAGAAAATGGTGAAAACATACAAAGACTGGCACGAAATGCTACCATTTGCTTTGCATGGCTACCGCACTTCAGTACGCACTTCTACTGGGGCAACTCCTTTTTCTCTTGTATACGACATGGATGCAGTACTACCTGTTGAGGTCGAAATTCCATCTCTGAGAATTCTGACTGATGTTAAGCTTGATGAAGCAGAATGGATACAGGCGAGATTTGATCAACTTAATCTCATCGATGAAAAGCGCATGACAGCCATCTGTCATGGCCAGCTTTACCAAAAGCGGTTGAAACGGGCGTTTGATAAGAAGGTTCGCCCTCGAGATTTTGAAGTAGGAGACTTGGTATTAAGGAAGATTCTGCCAATCCACACAGACCCAAGGGGCAAATGGACACCTAACTACGAGGGCCCATATGTTGTGAAGAAGGTTTTCTCTGGAGGATCCTTGATATTATCCAACATGGACGGTGAAGATCTATCATCCCCCGTAAACGCAGACGCAGTCAAAAAATACTATGCTTGAAAGCAAACCCGGTGGACAACAAAAAGAAAAGTCCAGGCAAAAGTTAGGGTTAAAATAAAAATAATACCCGATAAGTTGAAAACCCTTAGGGGCAACTTAGGCAAAAAAGGTATCCCGGTAGACTGAAAACCCGAAAGGGCGGTCTAGGCAAAAGTTAGGGAACTTAAAAGAAAAGACTGCGGTCTGTGAAAAATCTGTGAGTTCATCATCAGAACAAGTGGAGCTACACACGGGAAGGATCAATCCAATCTCATTCCTTAGAGGCAATGTACGAGGAGCATCAAGTTCATAAGGATCATAGCAGAGTTGAAACTCAATGGAAATCCGTTTTTCTCATTGCCATTGTACTTTTGTCATTGTTTACTTTTGCAATTACCTCTTTTAGGAATTGTGTCCTTATGTAAGATTACCCATTTACGGGTCCCTTTATCATCAATAAAATATCTTTCATCAATTCGTGCTTTGCATTTCTTTTATTTTTTATTGTTGTTTGCAAAAAGTGGAATTTTCATTCTTGACAAATATTGCATTGTGAATTTATGGGTTGATATTAAACACGAAGGGAAACATAAAGTTGATCTCCGATCAAGGTGTATGAAGCATAAATGTGATGTCTAATAGGCGCATGTGTACACAAAACATCGTCTGATCATAAAGTTCATCGGGACTTGACCAAGCCAGGGGCAGCCTGACTGACCAGCACAGCTTGTCTAATGAGATCATCCGAAAATGATCACAAGGAAGTCGGGAAGCTAAACTTGACGCCCCAAACCAAAAGCCCGACCACTTGGCATAAATCATCACCCATAACCTACATAATGCTTACGTCCTTAGCATTTTTGCATAACATGCTGCATCATTTCATGAGTGCTTAGCCAATCATTCTCAAAAATACGCGATTTTCCCTGCGAACATCTTGGCAGGATCCTTTAAGGATGGTTATTGCCCTCAACTTACCTTTTGTAAGTCTTCTCGAAGTATCTCCAGCTTTCCTTTTGCAACTGATTCAACTTACCTTTAGTAAGATATCTCGTACCTTTTGTACCAGTTTGTTGTCAGCTTACCTTTCGTAAGTATCCTCGCTACCTTTTGTAGAAGGAATATTTTCTCCTAACCTTTTGTTCAGGGGCCTGTTCTGCTTTTTGCAGCCAGAAAATACGATTATCCTCTCCTAAGGGAGTATCCTATCTACCTTTTGTAGAAGGAACTTTTTCTCCTAACCTTTTGTTCTGGAGTCCTTTCTGCCGTGACAGAAGGAAATGCGATCGTATTCTCCCAAGGGAGTCTCCTCTACATGATGCAGAAGGAGTTTATGTTTATCTTCAAACCTTTTATTTCGGAGTCCTTCCTACCTTTCGTAGAAGGAAGCATTTTCTCCAAACCTTTTGTTCTGGAGTCTTCTTTGCCTTTTGCAAGGGGAAAACCAATTTCTAGAGTCCTCTCTATCTTTTGTAGAAGGAATATCTCACAATCCAATTTCTAGATTCCTCTCTATCTTTTGTAGAAGGAATATCTCTTAGCCAATTATGATTCCCCGTCACGAGGTGCTTCCTCTCCCGGCTGGCAAAACACTCATGCCCATTCCGCATTGCATCTCAAACATAGCATCATATCCCTCATACCTTCTTGCGCTGACAAACACCTTACCTTTTTCAAACCATATCACTAATTGTCTACTTTCCACACGTCTCAAAGTTGAAAATCCCGGGTATTCTAGTATTTAATTCTCTTCTACCATGAATGCTCGAGCACCTTTATCCTTCAGACATTCAGGTCCAAGAGGATTAAATAGGGGCAGCTGTCACACCCTCATTTTCACCGTTAGCCTTTTATACCCTACATTCGGCATATCATACATCATTCTATTGTGTATCGAGCATGCGGGTTCACAAGGTACGAACTAGGCCATTTGGTTGTAACTTGTCTATTTTCGGACTACATGAAAAAAGGTTCATCACCTAAGGTTTGATTTGAGGAAAAATTCTACTCATGAAAATTTTGGCAAGGGGAAGTTACTTGACAAAATACAAGGATATTCAAGATAAATATTAATAGACATGAATGCTAGGCCAAATCCAAAGCTCCTTCATACATGTTTATTTTTATGGCATAAGTGGAGTGCAAATTATTAAGGCATGAATCAAGATCATCAATGCATAATTCAAGATTTCATTTTTAAGCACATGAGGGAATCCATCATCCAAAATTCAATATTCATGAATGGAGATAAAAATAATACTAAGAGGAATTTTGTGACATTACAATCATGTAATTTGTTACAAAAATTCCAACTCTAGATAATGTTTAGAAATTAATCTATTTCTAAATCTTCATTCAAGTCTTTAATCAAATCTATGATATGGTACTCTTCATACTACACCATTTTTTTCATGTGCTACATTATGCTCACAAACATCCAAGAAATATGCAAGAATTAAATCAACATTGGAATGTTTATGGGCCAAGATTATGCATGTTCAATCATAGGCAAAACAGCCCCATGCAAGAGTTGAAGAATTACTACATGTCACAAAATCAAGAGGACAACATGTACTATGTTACAAGATCATTTTTTATGTCACAAAGTCAAGGAAATAGCATGCAAATGATATATTTACTTGCTAAATATCAGTTTGCAAATGCTGTCAAAGAGTGGTAACAATTGGCTACATGGCAAGATACAAAGCAATACCATCCAAGAGACTAATGGGTAAAAAGAGGGATAGTAGCATAGTATGCTACAGCAGAAAAATGCAGCAAGTCATACTAGAAATAGAAGGGAAAAGTGGGGCTGCACAAAAGGAAGAAAAAGGCATTGCCAAGAATGGAAAGTTGGTGATGAAAAGGTGTGCAAAGTGTGTGGCTTTAGGACAGCAGAAAAAGTTGACAGAAAAGGTGGAAAATGGGCTGCAAGCAAGCATAGAAAACATAGTATTCCTTACTATCAAAACAGAACAGAACACAAGAAGCAAGGAGGGTAGAGACTACACATAGAGAGCAAAGAGTAAGAGCAAAAAACCAGAAAATAGTTAGCAAGAAACCCCAAAAAAAAACAGAAAAAAGAGAGTGAGATAGAGACACAAGAGGATCATTGAGAAACCAAACCTTCACAACATAGAGTGAAGAGGGGAGAGCACATCCAACAAAGGTCATTGGAGTACTTGCAAGAAGAATAGAAAGCTCTTGGTATCCATTTCTTCAAATCTTTCTCCTTTTATTCTTTGCTTTTATATTCATTTCATTCACTCTTTTATGTGTTGTTGAACTGTATATCATGTAAGATCCCCTAAGGGACTAAGAAACCATCCTCAAGGAACCATAAAAACGAAACGAAAACATAAAAAAAATGTGAGATTTCGACCTGGACCAGCAACACGGGCCGTGTCACACGACACGGCCGCCCGTGTCACGCTACTGTATGAAGTTTTTTTCCCCAGGCCTTGCAACACGGGCCATATCACACAACACGGCCGGGCGTGTTGCATCACTGTTTCAACTTTTTTCACCCGTGTCACACCACTGTTTCCTCCATATTTTTTTACCGGTTTTACCTTAAAAAAAAATTTTTTCAAAGAGTTCGCCGTGCGAACTCTTTGATGGCACTTCGTGCCGTTTTTTTTGTGTGTCTCGATTTTTTTTGAGCCGTGTGGCTTATGTTTGTATGATGTTTGTATGTGAATATTGTTATGGCCCTTGTTGACCTTTGTTTCCAAAAACTATTTTTAAAAGTAAACTCTCGATTTTATCGAGCCATTTTTGACCATGTAAGTCGGATGCCTTGTGCACCGCCATCGACCTAAATCGCATCACTTCAAATATCTTTACAAGCAATAAATCTTGATCCAACATCAAGTGTTTCTCTTTTCGCATAAAAATATAAAAAAAAAACACAATAAAATATATGATTGGAATTATGCACCATGAACTTTAAAGTGGTGGAGAAGGAATGAGAATGGAACCCTCCTACACTCATTCCGAATGTTTCGAATACAAGGCGCTCGACTTGGTTATTCGATACATTCATCTCTATCCAAAGTCTTTTGTATAATCCTAGTCAAGAACACATTTTCTTCAAAAAAAAAAACTAAAAACAACATCAACTCATCAAACTATTTTTGCCTTAGGGCGTCAATCCAAAAAAACCTTTTTCAAGGTATAAAATCAACCAACAAACAACAATTTCATATAGCCTCCGAACTACGGAGCTCTGATTCTTCACTTCTTTTAAGTGAGGATACGTAGGCACAAGGGCCACAATCCTTGGCGAGCATTAAAATAAATAAACCAA